>CM016624.1:31561672-31902586 GCA_005393395.2 Gossypium australe | reverse complement strand
TTCTTACCTTGCCTTTTTAACATGAATTTATCTTACCTTACCTTTTTAACATGAATTTATCTTACCTTACCTTTTTAGCTTGAACTTGTCTTAACTTACCTTTTTAGCTTGAACTTGTCTTACCTTTACTTTGGTATACTCTTTGAATTTTCCCGTTGAACCACTTGGAATACTAAGGATACGCGGGTACCTTTCCTTATGAAACTTAACCATTGCCATGTCTTGACATGGTCTTACGTGGTATCCTTGCCTTGTGAACTCACCAATGCCATGCCTTGGCATGGTCTTACATGGGACCTTTGCCTTATAAATTCACCAATGCCATGCCTTGGCATGGTCTTACATGGGATCTTTGCCTTATAGTAACTTATCAATGCCATGTCTTGACATGGTCTTACATGATTTCCTCAAACCCTAATGTCATAACATTTGTATCCTACACATTCCTAAGGTTCAACCGGAACTTTCTGAGATAGCTTTTCCATCAATTCATACTTGAGTCTTTAAATAATAAATTTACAGAATAAATATGTAAATGCTGGAATTTAATAATATTTAATGTAAAATAGTAGAATATTGCATTTATTTACTGCAAACTTACCTCGAAATAAAAACGATAAACTATATCGATTTAATCCTCTATCTTTTTCTTTCCCCGATCTAACTCTGAATTTCGTTCTTCTTGATCTATAATAGCAAATTTAGCTTATTTAATACTCATATTTATCAAAACAGTCCTTAACTCTCATTTTTGGCAAAATTACAATTTTGCCCCTAAACTTTTACATATTTATGATTTTGCCCCTAGGCTCGAAAATTAAACTTCAGCCCTTATTCTTATGTTTTATAACATGCTGAACATTTTTCCCTTCTATAGCAACTTCAAATTCTTACTATATCACATACTTATGAACAATAACAACTTTTACTAATTAGCTCGTTTTTACCGAAAATCACTTAATAAAAATCATTCCTCTACTCATAAACATGCAAAATCTACCATCAATCATCAAAAATCACAAGTTCTCATCAATGGCATAACTCAAAATATTCATCAAAATTCAAAATTGAAACATGGGTTTTGTAGCACTCAAAGCAACGATCTCAAAAACGTAAAAATTATCGAAAACCGAACTCAATTACATACCTTAATCAAGCATGCAAGGCCGAAAGTTTAAGAGCTCAAGCTCTTTCTTTCTTCTCTGGTTTCGGCAATGAAGAAGACAAAATGATAGAAAAAAATGTTCACCCACTTCTTTTATGTTTTATTACTATTATATTATTTATTAAAGTAATTTAACATATATAAAGTAAACATGTAAATGCCTTATATAAAGACATGTTGCCGTCCACTACTCCTTAAATGAACAATTATGGCTAAATTACTCTATCAACCCTTAAATTAAAGAAATCATCAATTCAACCATTTAATCAAGCTATAAGGCTACTTTTACCACTTATGCGATTTAGTCTTTTTCTTTAAATTAAGCACACTAACAATAAAATTAATTCACGAAACTTTCACACATGTAAATTCACATATTATAAGCACTGAAAATAATATTAAAATATTTTACTGACTCGGATTTGTGGTTTCGCAACCACTATTCCGTTTAGGCCCTATTTCGGGATGTTACATTTCTCCCCCCTTTAGGGATTTTCGTCCCCGAAAATCTTACCTGTAAAGAGATTTGGGTACTGTTTTCGCATAGTCTCTTTGGGCTCCCATGTAGCCTCTTCTATTCCATGCCTATTCCATAATACTTTCACAAGTGCAATACTTTTATTCCTTAATTGCTTAACCTCTCGGGCTAGAATTTTTATTGGTTCCTCCCCGTAAGTCATATCTGGCTGAATCTCAACCTCTGTTTGCGAAATCACATGTGACGAATCTGAACGATAACGACGTAGCATAGACACATGAAACACATTATGAATCTTCTCTAACTCAGTTGGCAAAGCCAAACGATATGCCAATGGCCCAACTCTCTCGATCACTTCAAACGGTCCAATAAAACGGGGACTTAATTTGCCTTTCTTACCAAATCTGAGAACTTTCTTCCACGGAGATACTTTCAAGAATACCCTATCACCAACTTTAAATTCAATGTCTTTTCTTTTCAAATCTGCATAGGATTTCTATCTATCTGAAGCTGCTTTCAAGCAATCTCTGATGGCTTTTACTTTTTCTTCTGTTTCTTTGACTAGATCAACCCCGTAAATCTGATTTTCCTTAAGCTCTGTCCAATACAAAGGTGTGCGACATTTACGTCCATACAAAGCTTCATAAGGTGCCATCTTTAAACTCGATTAATAACTATTATTATAGGCAAACTCTACTAACGGTAAATATTTCTCCCAACTACTTTGAAATTCCAATACACAACATCTAAGCATATCTTCAAGTACCTGAATAACTCTCTCTGATTGACCATCAGTCTGAGGATGGAAAGCTGTACTAAAACTCAACTTTGTACCTAAAGCTTCCTGCAATTTCTTCCAAAATCGTGAGGTAAATCTCGGATCCCTATCTGAGATAATCGATAACGGTACTCCATGTAGTCTCACAATCTCTGTAATATATAACTCGGCCAACTTGTCAAGTGAATAATCCATACGAACTGGGATGAAATGAGCCGACTTTGTTAACTTATCAATCACAACCCATACTGCATCTTTCTTTCTCGGTGTCGAAGGCAATCCTGTCACAAAATCTATAGTAACTCGATCCCATTTCCACTCGGGAACTAATACAGGCTGCAATTAACCTGAAGGTACCTGATGTTCGGCCTTTACCTGCTGACAGATCAAGCATCTAGAAACAAACTCTGATATATCTCTTTTCATTCCTGTCCACCAATACATTTTCTTCAAATCATTATACATCTTTGTACTGCCTGGGTGAATAGACAAAGAACTGCTATGTGCTTCCTATAAGATTTTCTTAATAAGCTCATCATTCTTTGGTACACATACTCTGTCTCTGAACAACAAACAACCGTCAGAACCAATCTGAAAATCAAACTCTACACCTGACTCGCACTGAACTCTTTTGGCTTGCAACTCATTGTCATCCTTCTGAGCTTCACAAATTTCTTCAAGAAACGTCGATTTAACTCTCAACTCAGCTAAGATAGAACCATCATCTAATAATGCCAAACTAGTGTGCAAAGCTCTTAATGCAAATAAAGATTTTCTACTCAAAGCATCAGCAACAACATTTGCCTTACCCGGGTGATAATCGATCACTAGCTCATAATATTTAATCAACTCTAGCCATCTTCTTTGCCTTAAGTTCAGATCTTTCTGAGTCATCAAGTATTTCAAACTTTTATGATCAGTGAATATTCGGCATTTCTCCCCATATAAGTGATGTCTCCAGATTTTCAATGCAAATACAATAGCAGCTAGCTCTAAATCATATGTCGGATAGTTTTTCTTATGTAGCTTTAACTGTCTAGAGCCATAAGCAATTACCCTTCCTTCCTGCATAAGTACACAGCCTAGTCCATTCAAGGATGCATCACTGTAAATCACAAACTCTTTACCCGGTTCTGGTTGTACTAAAACAGGAGCTTTAGTCAACAATACTTTTAACTTGTCGAAACTCTGTTGACACTTCTCAGTCCATTCAAACTTGACATCTTTTTGTAGCTATCTTGTCAATGGAGTAGCTATCATGGAAAATCCCTCTACAAATCGTCTATAATAACCGGCAAGACCAAGAAAACTTCTGACCTCTGATACATTCCTGGGAGGCTTCCAATCAACAATGGCTGAAATCTTATTCGGATCAACTTTAATACCTTCACTTGAGACAACGTGTCCAAGAAAACAAACTTCCCGTAACCAGAACTCACTTTTGCTAAATTTGGCATAAAGCTGATTATCTCTCAAAATCTGTAAAACTGTTCTCAAATGCTCTGCATGCTCAGTCTCATCATGAGAATAAATCAAAATGTCATCAATGAACACGACTACAAACTTGTCCAAATAAGGTCTAAAAATTCGGTTCATTAAATCCATGAAAATAGCAGGAGCATTAATTAAGCCAAATGGCATCACAAGAAACTCATAGTGACCATACCTAGTTCGAAAAGCAGTCTTTGGAACATCTGACTCTTTAACTCGCAACTGATAGTATCCGGATCTCAAATCTATCTTAGAGAACAGAGTGGCTCCCTTCAATTGATCAAACAAATCATCTATTCTAGGTAATGGATATTTGTTCTTGATGGTTACCTTGTTAAGCTGTCGATAGTCTATGCACAATCTCATGGAACCGTCCTTCTTTTTCACAAATAATACTGGTGCACCCCATGGTGAATAACTAGGTCTTACAAAGCCTTTATCAGTTAATTCCTGTAGCTGAGCTTTCAATTCTTTTAATTCTATTGAAGCCATTCTATAAGGAGCAATAGAAATAGGTATGGTACCTGGAATCAATTCAATACCAAACTCAACTTCTCTGATAGGAGGCAAACCTGGTAGTTCTTCCGGAAACACATCAGGGAACTCATTTACCACAGGCACTGATTCAATTTTCAACTCTGGATCTTTAGTATTCAACACAAAAGCAAGATAAGCTTCACATCCATTCCTTAAACATTTCTGAGTAGACATAACAGAAATCATGGAAATTGAACTATCTGACTCATCTGAATTAACCCAAAGGAACTCACCATTTTCACATTTCAACTCAATGAATCTTTTTCCACAATTCACTATCACATCATGTGCAGTTAACCAATCCATACCAAGAATCACATCAAACTCATCAAATGGCAATAGCATGAGATCAGCCGGAAAACAGTAACCTCTAATCATCAAAGGACATTTTTTACATACTTTGTTTACTAACACATGCTGACCTAATGGGTTCGATACTTTAATCACAAATTCTGTAAACTCTATGGGCATGTTCATACTAGGCATTAATTTCATGCAAACATAGGAATGGGTTGACCCCGGATCAATCAAAGCAATAACATTAACATCATGAAGAGAAAATGTACCCGTAATTACGTCGGGGGAAGATGCCTCTTCACGAGCACGGGTAGCATAAGTCTTGTGGGTGCTCGAACATCTGATCTTGTTGCTGTATCTCTAAATGTACCTCTACCTGCCCCTACTCCTGAATTTCTCTGAGATCTGCCTCTAACGGGGGCATTACCTGATCTTGCACTCGGTATTACTTCTTTTTTAACCATCTCGGGACACTCCCGAATGAAATGATCCGGTGCACCACATTGGAAACAACCAGTCTTAGTTGCTCGACATTGACCTGGATGACGTAGACCACATTGAGGACACTCGGGCCTATCAGGCTGAATACTGCCAACACTCGCAATCGAAGTGGTTTGAGCTTTTGAATCTATAAATCTTCCACCTCTGTTTCGGCTAGAATACCCGGTTGAAAAATTAGGTCTTGTAGAAAACTCTCTAGGCCTCTTGGATGTAGACTGAAATGACTTGCTCATCTGTCTTTTCTTCGTGTCTTGCATCTCAATTTCAGCTTTACCCTTTCTTTTTAACAACTCTTCTGCCTTACAGGCTCGTTCAACTAAAACAACAAACTCCTTTATCTCTAAAACACCAACTGACAGTCGGATATCATCATTGAGCCCATCCTCAAATCTTTTGCACATGATAGCCTCTGTAGACACACACTCTCGAGCATAATTGCTGAGTCGGATAAATTCACGTTCATAGTCGATCACAGTCATCTTACCCTGTTTTAACTCAAGGAACTCTTTTCTTTTCTGGTCAATAAACCTCTGACTAATGTACTTCTTACGGAACTCCTCTTGAAAGAAATCCCAAGTAACTCTTTCTTTCAGTACTACTGACACAAGTGTCTTCCACCACTGGTAGGCCGAATCTCTAAGAAGTGACACCACACATTTAATACATTCTTCCGGTGTGCAGGATAACTCATCAAAGACTCTGATAGTGTTCTCGAGCCAAAATTCAGCTTTCTCTGCATCATCATCTTTGGTAGCCCGAAACTCTTCAGCCCCTTGTTTTCTGATCTTGTCAACGGGCGGTTTCTCTCTTCTAACGGTATTTATAACTGGGGAAGCTACATGGGTAGTCTGTGGATCATGAGGGGGTGAAGGTCTAACGGCCGGGTTCGTACGAACGAACTCAGCAAACCATTCATTCATAGCTTGGAAGAAAGCTTCTCGAGCCCCTCCTCCCTGACTAACTGTAACGAGCCTTTCACGACTATCTGGTGGCACCGTCCCTTCAGTGGGAGCGGGCGCATTACTCTCTACATCATCTGCACCATCTCGTTCGGGATCCATAACTATAAAAAAAATTTTAAATCGTCAAGAGTCGTCACACTATCAAAATATAAGTATGGCATGTATAGATAGACTCTTACTCATACTAAATATTCCGAGAATCGACTAAACCTTGCTCTGATACCAATAAATGTAACACCCCTTATCCGAGACCGTTGCCGGAGTCGAGCACGAGGCATTACTAGACTTAACTTACTAGTTTTGGGCATAAAAATTGAAACTGTCCGTCTGCGTCATGTTCACTAAATTAATTATAACTCGAGTTACGAAACTTGAAATCTAGATCCGTAAATTTTCCCTGAAACTAGACTCATATATCTTCTTAATATAATTTTTCCAGAATTTTTGGTGTGGCCAATTAGTACAGTTTATTAGTTAAAGTCTCCCCTATTACACAGTTTGACAGTTCTGACCTCTCTTCACTAAAAATCAATTATCTCATAATATACAACTCGTTTTCCTACACCGTTTTCTTTATATGAAAATAGACTCAATAAGATTTAATTCTATATCTCATGCACAACCTAATTAAATTTCTACTATTTTTGGTGATTTTTCAAAATCACGTCACTGCTGCTGTCCAACTATTCCCCTGCATATAATTACATAATTTCTTTAAAATAATTATCAACTAGACATTTCATAACATCCACAACCATGTTCTTAATTAACCATTTTAATGGCTAATCATTACCAAACATTTACAAGTCCATAATAAGCCATATCATAAGGTCACACACATAAAATGGCTAAGTCCCTATACATGCCATAACTTAAAACGTTCGAGTCACAAAATACCAATATAATCCTTTGATAGTGTGTACGATCTCCGACGTCCTTTCGATCCCCGAATTGGCTTGAAATACTATAAAAAAATAAAGAATGGGAGTAAGCATAAAGTTAGTAAGTTTACATGTAAATAGATGACAGCATTCTTAATGAATTAACTTATTCTTTTCTTATCAAGATCACTTAAGCTTTTAACTCAATATACTCAAACTTGTATTCTTACCTTGCCTTTTTAACATGAATTTATCTTACCTTACCTTTTTAACATGAATTTATCTTACCTTACCTTTTTAGCTTGAACTTGTCTTACCTTTACTTTTTAGCTTGAACTTGTCTTAACTTACCTTTTTAGCTTGAACTTGTCTTACCTTTACTTTGGTATACTCTTTGAATTTTCCCGTTGAACCACTTGGAATACTAAGGATACGCGGGTACCTTTCCTTATGAAACTTAACCATTGCCATGTCTTGACATGGTCTTACGTGGTATCCTTGCCTTGTGAACTCACCAATGCCATGCCTTGGCATGGTCTTACATGGGACCTTTGCCTTATAAATTCACCAATGCCATGCCTTGGCATGGTCTTACATGAGATCTTTGCCTTATAGTAACTTATCAATGCCATGTCTTGACATGGTCTTACATGATTTCCTCAAACCCTAATGTCACGACATTTGTATCCTACACATTCCTAAGGTTCAACCGGAACTTTCTGAGATAGCTTTTCCGTCAATTCATACTTGAGTCTTTAAATAATAAATTTACAGAATAAATATGTAAATGCTGGAATTTAATAATATTTAATGTAAAATAATAGAATATTGCATTTATTTACTGCAAACTTACCTCGAAATAAAATCGATAAACTATATCGATTTAATCCTCTATCTTTTTCTTTCCCCGATCTAACTCTGGATTTCGTTCTTCTTGATCTATAATAGCAAATTTAGCTTATTTAATACTCATATTTATCAAAACAGTCCTTAACTCTCATTTTTGGCAAAATTACAATTTTGCCCCTAAACTTTTACATATTTACGATTTTGCCCTTAGGCTCGAAAATTAAACTTCAGCCCTTATTCTTATGTTTTATAACATGCTGAACATTTTTCCCTTCTATAGCAACTTCAAATTCTTACTATATCACATACTTATGAACAATAACAACTTTTACTAATTAGCTCGTTTTTACCGAAAATCACTTAATAAAAATCATTCCTCTACTCATAAACATGCAAAATCTACCATCAATCATCAAAAATCACAAGTTCTCATCAATGGCATAACTCAAAATATTCATCAAAATTCAAAATTGAAACATGGGTTTTGTAGCACTCAAAGCAACGATCTCAAAAACGTAAAAATTATCGAAAACCGAACTCAATTACATACCTTAATCAAGCATGCAAGGCCGAAAGTTTAAGAGCTCAAGCTCTTTCTTTCTTCTCTGGTTTCGGCAATGAAGAAGACAAATGATAGAAAAAAATGTTCACCCACTTCTTTTATGTTTTAATACTATTATATTTTTATTAAAGTAATTTAACATATATAAAGTAAACATGTAAATGCCTTATATAAAGACATGTTGCCGTCCACTACTCCTTAAATGAATAATTATGGCTAAATTACTCTATCAACCCTTAAATTAAAGAAATCATCAATTCAACCATTTAATCAAGCTATAAGGCTACTTTAACCACTTATGCGATTTAGTCCTTTTCTTTAAATTAAGCACACTAACAATAAAATTAATTCACGAAACTTTCACACATGTAAATTCACATATTATAAGCACTGAAAATAATATTAAAATATTTTACTGACTCGGATTTGTGGTTTCGCAACCACTATTCCGTTTAGGCCCTATTTCGGGATGTTACAGAGAATTTATTCTCAACTTATAAATATATTTTCCAAAATAACAATTTTGCCAGTTCCTATTATAGAATAGATAACTTTCATTTTCACCCCAAAAGGAATTTTTTTTAATTCTGTGTTTTGATTCAATAGGTTTCAGTCCACACTCAAAATAGTTTGTGGTACGAGAATAACGGAAAAGATCATTTGGTTGAAAGTCAGAAAACATCAAAAATCTGCTTATCCAAAAACACAGATATGATTTCGATCTAAGTTTTATTATCATAAATATCACAAACCGGACAGATTTTCAAAATTTTTATTTTTCACTATGCAAGAAAACCGTTTTCAAACTAGATTTTTTTTCAACAGAAATGGCACTTCAGATCAAACTGTAAAGAGTATTTGGATTATCTAGCTGAAAAGGGAAAAGGTATGAAACTATTTGTGATTGAAGCTTGCTTAGTGATAGAATCAATTAACAACTAGGTTATTGATTTTGGAGTCACTAACCATGTGTGTGTTTCTTTAGAGGGGTTCAAAGAAATGAGAAATTTGCGTGATAGGAGCCTCTCATTGAGGACCGAAGATTGGAGCTATGTTTTAGCCGAAGTAGTGGGAGAAATTATTTTGCATTTTGATAATTTTAAAAAGATTTTTTTAAAGAACGTATTTTATGTACCTCGTTTTAAGATGAATTTAATTTCTGTAGCATATTTATTTAATGACGGTTATTCCATGACATTTAATAAAGGAATTGCTATTCACAGAAATTATTTTTTAATCTGTAATGGATGGATGGGAAACATCTCTATTTTATCAAACCAAATAACTACTCGATGTTTCAAATTGAACTAGTGAATAAACTTAAAATTTCTCACTCTAATGAGGGGTACCTATGGCACTTAAGACTTGGTCATATTAACCAAGAAAGAATCACTAGACTTGTGAAAGATGGTTCCTTAAGTATGCTTAAGGAAGTTGGTCTTTCATAATGTGAATATTGCTTAGAAGGTAAAATGACTAAGAGGTCTTTTAATGCGAAAGGTATAAGGGTCGACCAACATTTAAAACTTGTGTACACTGATGTATGTGGCCCTATGAGCATCAGTCCCCAGGAGGTTACGATTATTACGTGACTTTCATTGGTCACTATTCTCGATATGGATATTCGTATCTAATGCACCACAAAAGTGGAATATTTGATAAATTTCAAGAGTTTTGTGTGGAAGTGAAAAAGTAATTTGGTTTATTCATAAAGAATCTTCAGTTTAACTGAGGTGGGGAATACTTGTCCGGCTAGTTCTTAGGATACTTTATAGAGAATGAGATTTTATCCTAGTTGACTGCGCCGAGCACTCCACAATAGGATGACATAGCTGAGAGAAGGAATTGAACCTTACTTGACATGGTTCGTTCAATGTTAAGCTATTCACAACTCCCTACTTCCTTCTGAGGATATGTGATACAAACGACTTGCTATATTTTGAATGATGCGTCAACTAAGTATGCTTGTAAGACACGTTATTAACTACGTCATGGAAAGAAACCTGCTCTAAATCACTTTATAGTATGAAATTATTTGACCCACGTTTTGGACAAGGATGCAAAGAAGTTGGATGCATGGATGAAATTATTCATGTTTGTAGGATATTCGAAAGGAAAAAAGAGTGAATTATTCTAAAATCCGAAAGATAATACAATTAAAGTTTCTACTCATTCTACTTTCCTTGAGGAAAGTTACATGGATAACTTTAAGTCTCAAAGTAAAGTGGCACACGAGGAACTTTTGAGAGTTGTAGAACAATCACCAAGTTCCATTCTCAAGAAGTTATGGAAAGACCTTCAAATGATCAACAATATAGAAGAATCCGTCGTAGTGAGAAATTTTCTAAGAAACCATAATTCTTCATCTGTGATGGTAGTATTTCTAATACGGAAGCCAATCATGAGAATGATGATCCATTCACTTACAAGGAGGCTATGCAAGATGTTGATTCCAAACTCTAGAAACAAGTCTAGGATGCCAAGATGGATTCTATGGAATCGAATATGGTGTGGGAACTTGTAGACTTACCGGTTGGGATTAAACCCATAGGGTGTAAGTGGATTTACAAGAAGAGAAATGCAAAAGGGAAAGTGGAAACAAATAAAGCTAGACTTGTAGGGAAAGACTACACACAGAAAGAAGTCATCCATTATGATGAAACCTTCTTTCTAGTAGCCATGCTTAAGCTTATCTGCATACTTTTATCCATTGCCGCTGCTCTCGATTACGAGATCTGGAAAATGGAAGTCAAGACAACATTCTTGAATGACTATCATGATGAGACCATTTACATGGCTCAACCTTCTAACTATGTTGTCAAAGGAAAAGAGTAGAAATTTTACAAACTGCTAAGATCCATTTATGGACTTAAATAGACATCCTGCTAATGGAATAAAAGATTTGATCAAACGATCAAGACTTTTGGGTTTGGGAAAAACGCAAAACGCTGATGAACTTTTTGTCTATAAGAGTAAAAAGGAAAAAAAAAGTGGTCTTCTTCGTTTTGTTTATCGATGATATTCTACTTATTGGAAATGATGTATGAGAATTGTCATCGATTAAACTATGGTTAGCTCAATAATTTAGTATGAAGAACTTGGGTGAAGATAGTTATATTCTTGGAATTCGAATTCTTAGGGATAAAAAAGAACAACAATAGCTCTACAACTTCATACATCGGTAAGGTATTGGAATGGTTTGCAATGATTGATGCGAAGTCAAGCGCTCAGCCGACTGCATCGAATTTCATCTTTTTTTGGATGACTTTCCTAAGACAACGAAAGAAAGAGAGCATATGAGTAAGGTTCCATATGTTCAGTAGTTGTAAGCCTTATGTATGTTATGCTTTGCACACGTCTAGTTATTTATTTAGCTGAAGGAATAGTAGATGTGGTGAAAATAGCTTCTGAATATAACTTTGCAGATTTGTTTGCTAAGACTCTTGTAACTAAGAGTTTTAGCAAATACGTCGAGGATATGGGAATGCGAAACATGACACATTTACTTCACTAGAGCAATTGGGAGATTGTATGGGAAATGTGCCCATATTATAGTAATCATGTAGCTGTTTTCTATATATTTGAACAATGAATAAATAAAGAAAGTTAATTTCACATTTTACTATTATGTCTTTTGCATTTTTGTTTTTTATGTTTTGCATACAAAGCGAAATTTTGACAAGCAAATATTAGCTCATTGATTTTCTAAGTTAAAACTGATGATAAGTGGCACTGTAAGAATGTTTACATTGCGAGAAAGACAACTTACTTTAGTAGATAATCTAATCGAATTTGTAATCCTGTAAAAAAAAAATTAAAGTGAGCATTTGATTCAAATACTTAAAATGATTAATATATCGTTTACAATTTCAATTGGGGAGATGACTAGTCTTGACTATCGGAGTAGTTGACTCCACAAGTAAAGACATAGTAGTGTTCATCAAGGCTTATCTAGTAGAGTTAGAGGCTCTGGATGTCCTAAAACTAGAAGAATTTTGCCTAAACAGAAGAGATGGAAACCACCAGATCCGGACAATATAAAAATTAATTTTGATGTCTCGTTCAATTTTAATACAAAAATATCAGTCTCAAGAGTACTAGCTTGAAATTCTATGGGGCTAATTATGGTTGTATGCACTTATCTACACTATGAGGTTATTGATTCCTTCGTTGTAGAGACAAAGGCCTGTGAGCAGGCCATCATTTTTGCAGAGGAGCTAGGGTTTGGTTGATTCAGGTTGAGGGAGACCCTCTAACGATTATCAAAAAGTTGAAGTCCCATACATTAGATAAATCTATACTAAGTTCGATAATCCAAGACGTCAAGGCTAAAATTGGAAGTTTTGAGAGCATTACGTTTCTTTTGGTGGGACGACAAGCCAACGTTGTTGCACATGCACTGGCCAGAGAGAGTCGTCGATTTTCGAATCCAAGGTATTGGATAGAGGAAGCATTGTCGATTGGCCTCCACAGAGTTAGGCGTATCTGTATGCATTGGTGTTGGATTTCTGATCTCTATTTTTCTCCAACTGAGTCCCAATGCATTTATCTCTCTGAACTTAACAGGGTGCCATTTTCAGTATTATGAAGATCACTAGGGGAGAATATTGTCCGGGTTCCATTGATTTTGAAAATGAACAAGGGTGAGTAGTGGCTATTCGAGTTCTTTTCTATCGTTTTCCTCTTTGTGATTTTTAGGGATTCAGATGGCTAAGTTAATGGCTGTTTGATTTTTGTTTTTGTTTTTTGATTTGATTTGTTTGGGGTTTCAGTTAGAAACGATTTGTTTTCTGTCTTCATTCCTCTTCTTTGGTTTGGGTAGAGAGATGTCTTGTGAAATGGGTGTATTTGCCACTACGTATTTTTTTTTCTTTAATGCAAATTTAATTGTGGTAAAAAAAATTATTAACAATGGTAAATTATAATTATAATTATAATTATCATAACTTTTATTCTATATAAATTTTATGGTTGGATTTTTATTCCAGTAATAATATAGCATAATTTTTTAATTAATAATTATAATTTAAGTTTTTTATTATTTTTAATTGTGAAATTATTACAATTTATATTAGATTATAATCATCACAATTTCTATTTTATTTTAATTTTTAATTAATAATTTTAAATTAAATATTATAATTATTTTTAAATACAAATTTAATAATATGATAAAAATAAATAATATTTTGGTCGGTTTAAAAAACTTTCCAAACCCATACTTATATATATTATACATTATAGACATAGATAATTTAAAAACCACCATATTTAAATAATTTTTAAAAATATAATATTTTTACAATAAATTGTGCTATTTTATTTTTCTTAAAATGAGATTTTCAGATGAAAAGAAGCAGCAGCCAGCCAGGGTTTGGGAACTAGATTAAGAGGGCATGCGTTTGTGAAAGAAATGATTTTAGTTCCTGTATTTGGGAGAGAAATGGATTTATTACTTTATTTTAATTTCATCAATTTTAATTTTTGTATTTTTTAAATTGGTCAATTTTAGTTCTTATACTTTTTCAATTTTGAAATTTTAGTCTTGATCCAAAGCGTAGCCAATTAAATTTGTTTGGTTGAATTTAATAATTAGTTCTATATTATACATACAATTGTAGATTTAATTCGCATTCTTCATTTCCTATTAAATCATTCTAAGTCCCTATACTTTTTAAATTTATTCCAGTTTTAGTGCAAATGACAGTCGTTTATCCATTAATTAGAATTTTAGTGAGGAATATGTGGAAATAATAAGCTAATATGATATTACAAATATGACAATATATTTACTCTATCAGATTTTAGGAATAACATAATTTAATAAATTTAATAATCATCATTTAGTGAAGACTGAAATTTAAAAATTTAAAAATTATAAATATTAAAAATAACTAAATTAAAATACAAAGATTGAACCTACAACTCTTACAAAATAAAGAAAATAATAGTATAATTTAACCTTTAAATAACATGTGATAACTGTAAATATAATAATATGAAATATTTTCTCTTCATATTATGGTGAAGGCTCACCCGAAAAGTGGGAGAGTTTGGGCAAAAATATAAATTGAAAAATGGGTTTGGGCAAAAATAAAAAGAAAAAAAGAAGAAGAAAAAACCTGTTTAAAAAATGAGTTGGGCCTCGGATAAGGTTTTTTTTTTTGTTCGGGCTCAGCTCAACCCAACCCGAATTAACAAAAAGATAATAAAAGTCTACTTTTTTGTTGTTTTGCTACTATTTTCTTATTATTTTCTCACTGTTTTGTTATCATTTCACTATATTTTATTATTATTTTGTTGTTATTGTTTAAATATTGTATAATTCTTATTTAATGTTAAATTTTTTACTATTTTAGAGGCATTTACTTGTTAAGTTACACTTATTTTAGTGTTATTTAAGTATAAATATTTTTTTATTTTCAATTTGTTGATAAATACTTATTTTAATATTTTCAATTATATTTTTAAATTTTTTATATAAAAAATTAATTCGAACGGACTAGACTGGACTTGAATCTTAACATTTTTATTTAATCCGAACTTAAACAAAATTTTAAACCTATTTTTCGAGTGAACTCCAACGCTGACTTAACAAACGGATCTTAACCCGAGCTATGGACAGATATAATGTTACGTGGGTATTTCTAGATAAATTATTGAAGAAATCCTGTCCGGCCCACGCCTTAGCCAACGGCTAGTTACGCAAAACGGTAACCTCAACGGTCGAAAATTTCAAATCCTCTTTTTATCCTAAAACCCCTCTCTAAATCGCATCGATTCTTTATCACGCTCTCTTCACTTCTCTCCAAAACTCCCTCCTCCGCCTTCTGCACTTTTTTTCAGTATTTTATTTTTTTGGCTGTCCACAAATCCTTCTTATCTTCGATATCAAATTTCAAAAATACATAAAGGAAACTAGAAATAGAAAAGTGGGTTTTCGAAGATGTTGCAAGATTTGTGGAACGCTCCTCCTGGATTCAGGCCTTCTAAATCGGCCCCCACTTCTCCGGCGAAGCCCCTCGGGGTTCTGAGAACTCGCTCCGAGTCCTTCCATGCCATCCACAAAGTCCCAGTCGGTGACACTCCTTATGTTAGAGCCAAGAACGTTCAAGTAAGTTTCTGGGTGTCTTCCAGTTGATTGTACAAGACTTGAAATCTTCTTCTTTATTAATTTTACTTTTGTTTTCAGTTGGTGGAAAAAGATCCGGAGAGGGCGATTCCTATGTTTTGGGCAGCCATAAATGCAGGGGATAGAGTTGATAGTGCTTTGAAAGACATGGCCATTGTAATGAAGCAGCAAAATAGAGCAGAGGAAGCCATTGAAGCTATCAAGTCTCTGCGTAGTAGATGCTCAGATCAAGCGCAGGAGTCTCTTGATAACATTCTATTGGATCTCTACAAGGTCTTGTTACACCAATGTAAACATTAAATATTATATCAAGTTGTATTGGTCTTTAACAAATAGATGGTTATTATAATTCTACAGAGATGTGGAAGGTTGGATGACCAAATAGCATTGTTGAAGCACAAGTTGTATTTGATTCAACAAGGGCTGGCTTTCAATGGGAAGCGCACCAAGACAGCCCGATCTCAAGGAAAGAAATTTCAGGTCTCTGTCGAGCAAGAAGCCACACGGTTGCTGGTAAGCCTCCAATCTTTTCATCTTTGCCGGTAAACCTTAAAACGGAGACATGAATTTAAGAAACTTTCCATTTTCAGGGAAACTTGGGGTGGGCATTGATGCAGCAAAACAACTATATCGAAGCAGAAGATGCTTATCGGCGGGCACTTTCGATTGCTGCCGATAATAACAAAATGTGTAACCTAGGTATTTGTTTGATGAAGCAAGGTAGAATTGGGGAGGCTAAAGAAACCTTGCGAAGAGTGAAACCAGCAGTGGCTGATGGACCAAGAGGGGTAGATTCCCATCTTAAGGCCTATGAGAGGGCACAGCAGATGCTCCAGGATCTTGAGTCGGAGATGATGAATAAAGGAGGAGGGGATCGGGTCGAACAAAGCCGGCTCTTTGACGCCTTCCTTGGTTCTTCATCAATTTGGCAACCTCAACCTTGCAAGGACCCCGTCAGCTTGCCAAAATCAAATGCAGTTAAACCCCAAGATGATTTTGCTGATGAGAACATCAATTCGAATGTAATGGTAAACCAGGTGGTGATTCCTCAACCAAAACCAGTCGCTCTTCCTTTCGGAAATTCTCTAAATATCGATGCACCGCCCTTTTACTCATCAAAACTGGTGAAGGAGGTGAAAGCTCCAGTTGTGAATCAATTACATGAGACCCTTAAAAGAACACGGTCAGGAAACTCAGCTAACTCTATGAGAATGAACGAAATGGGTGGAGACTGCACAAAGCCTTTATCTGAAGAACTGGAAAAACCAGAGATTAAGACAAGAAGAAGGCTCTCTCTTTCAACTAAAGAGAAAGGAGACAAATTGGCTGATTTATTACCAGATAGCCAAGACTTTGAGGAGGCTATTATTTCAGCTGCAGTTCTAGGCCCAGCAAATGAAGCAGTGACTCAAAGGATGTTTCCAAAGAAAACTGATAAGAGGCTTAAGGTCTTCCAAGATATTACTCTTTCTTTGAGTCCCAGAGCCTGATGTTGGTTAACTGATTTAGTTTCTTAAGTAACTTAATATTCTAAGGTTGGAGATGAACTTGTTCTCCGCACCTACTTGACCTCCTATTCCTGAAAAAAAGGGGTAGCAGTTCTTAAGGTTGTAGCCTTAAGTATCATTTACATTTTATTTATGTATGCCTCCCAAATAAGGCGCATCCCACACCCATCAAGATAATAAAAAACACTTTGGTTTAGATTTTGCATTGCATTTGCCCAAATCTTTTTGGTAAAATAACATTCGTAAAACTTGCTGTTTCAGTGGCAATAACCTCACAACTATTATTTAAAATGGAAATGAAATGAAATTATCAAAAGGAATGCAATTTTACACACAATATAATCATAATCATGCTGAACTTTGAGAACGTTATGCAAAAGATTCATGTTTCTCTTCTTTCCTTTTTCAAATTTTCTTGGAATATTCAAACGATGGTTTTTATTTTCCAATTAAAAATGAAGGATCACATTTTCACTCATATGAGAGAACCTTAAAAGGGAGTATGAATAACAGGATATATAATATGGAATAGAGTGTCGAATCTGAGTCAAATAAAAAAAGGGTCAAGAATTTATTTAGAAGATGAATTAGTATAATGAACTTCAAAAACAATCAAATGATATTTGAAACCAAACTTTCAACTAACTCTCCACTTAATACTCTTGGGAGGCAAACTTCGATCCAAGACAACTCTGATTCTCATTGATAAGTCATGACAATGAAGCTCCAAAACTTATAACCACTTAAAAATCACAACTTGCGATAGCACAACATTCACCTCAATCTGATCAAGATTTCACATTGAAACCCCAAACTGCAAATTTTTGTTCTTTTGCTTTTCAAATTTTTTTAATGTTTTAGTCGAAATTTTGCAATTCTAAGACTGCTTAATTTAAATAACCATGTTTGATCAAAGATGGTCTTTCTCAGGACTGTAATGTGGTCTAGGGGTTAATGGTTAACAAAGAAATGATGTCTAAGGCTCAAAATTTCATTCAAAGGGTAACAGAATCATGAGAAATTATTTAACCATTTGATTGCTCAGTTCGTCTCCTAATCGATTGTTTTCGCTTATTTTCCTCTTTTTTTTTTTCTTTAATTTTTCATTTCTCTTTTTTCTCTTCCTTTTTTTCATTATTGTTACTTTTCTCTTCTACTTTTCAGAATGAGCTTTATGTTGGAAAAATCGAATTAAAAAACAACGAAATAGTGACAGCAAAATTTTAAAAATTCATTTCAAAACCAACTAGTCTGATGTTAATGACAATAAACCCATTTATTTCTTTGAGGTGGAATAGATAGCTTTCGGCTTTTTACCAATAGACCTTTTTCGTTATCATTGGCCTTGGTTCGCTAGAATGTGAGCTCAATTCTCATCAAAAGATAGAATATAATAAGAATAATTGTTGTATATTTTAACAGAATATCGGTGTCTTTATGTATATTTATTTGGTCTAGAAGTTAATCTCTATACATAGAGAAAATAACATGAGTTTCAATTGAATAAGTTTTATTTTAATAAAAAAAATAACTCATATATAGAGTGTTATCGGGTGGGCAACAAGAAGCCACTTATGGGACTAAGATTTGCCACCCTTCCCTCCTATATTGGCCTTATTTGGGTCTTTTCATTTATTAGCTCAATTACATGTTTTGTATAGTCTTTAAACCAATTCATATAATTTTCTTAGACCAATAAATATTTTTCCTACACCAATAATGTTATTTATTATTTTTAATTAATTAAACTAATTATATTATTTTCTTAACCAAATTCTAATTTTGTTAAAGTCATGAAAATTTTATCATATTAGAATCTAGGAGTAAATAATTTGACTAACTTGTTCTTATGAATAAATTGATGACTTTATTAATTAATTTCCACTTCAAACTTCAAATATTTAATAAAATAACAATTCAAATTCATTAGATAATTACCTAGTCATTTTTTGTTTATAGCGAGAAAACAGATTAACTATAGATGGTGATACATACAATCTAATTCTCTAATTCGTTGTTTCACTAAATTTCATTTCATTAATTAATGTAAACCCTCAAGGTTATACTGAGCTAGCGGATGGACCAATTGGACATATATAAGTAGGGCTCAGATAATTTATAATTAAGTTTTGACTCTTCATCTATTAATTACAATATTATTTAGTTATAAAGTCATTCCACTAAAGTATCATGACTGAGCTCTCCCAATTATATACCATTACGATAGCAACTTATCAAAGTGCTCGTCCAATGACCTTATCATATGTGTATTACTCTCATAGGACACTATTAATCTCTTTAGGATAAATTCGTTCTCCGAAAATGATCATATTTTATCTCACGATAATCATTACATATTCCTTAATGAAAAGTCAATTACTAACAAATAGTAATTTTAAATTATTTATCTCTAAGACAAATAACATGTGGCCACATTACTTTTCATCTATCATGTAATGTTGATGAGAGAATATTATTTACCCTTTATTTTGCTATGAATTCCATTATTGCAAAATGATGCTACATCATACAAAAGTCATATACCCAACGTACCAAATTTCGTTTCCTTATCTACTTGAACTCAGGCTTTCATTTACATCAAAGTACACAAGTCACGCATACATAGTCCACATTGCACTCAAGATTAAGGTATGTCACACTATGAATGTCACAAGTGAATAAATCTGTAAATGAATCTAGGATCTACTCTACTTGGGACCTATCTAATGTATTGTCAATGTAATCAGTCACATCAATGTCTCTATCTTCTGAGATTTATCTACCCCGATACCCAAGATAAGGTATCTCCCCATTTGGACTTGATAGACAACATATTAGTCTTTAATCGACTTGCTCAATTTCGATTAGACTGAGGACGTATTTAGATTATCTACTAATATAAGTTGTTTTCTTGCATTATGATTCAACCATGTAATGTCTCTTAATATTAGTTTAAACGTTAGATAATCATTGAGTTAATATTTGCTTTCATTCTACTTTGTGTGCAAAAACCATTGAGGATAATATACAAAAGATATTAATGATAATGATGGATTTTTATTAAACTAATTTGTTCGAACAAATTACAAGTACATAGATAGAATCATTACACTAAGGGCACTAGATCTCAACACTTCAAAGCTTCAAAATCTTTTCGCTTTTATTCCTCTTGATTTTTTCTTGTCAATCCATGATATTTGATTGATAATTTTAATTAGGTTTGAGAAAGAAAATATATCAAGCTTAAAAGGGGTAATAAGGGATACAATTTCTTCACGTGAAAGGAAAAACAATGGAATGCCATTTATCATTACAAACATGATTAATCTTATTAAGAAGTCATCCTCTAAGAAATATGCACGAGATTCTAAATTTTAGTTTTGCCCTGACAATCTTGGAGCTTTAAAATTGGCCTTCTAATATAGATGGTGATCCTTAGCTAAGGTTTATTTAAATAAAATCTAACAGGCTCAAAAGTGGTTTAATGAAGGATATAAATTTAAACAAGTAAAGGAAAAATAAAGAAAATTGTCATGATCACTTTAGTATAAATATTACATTAAGAAAACCTTTGCAAAAAGTAAACATTTTTTACTCTAGTTTCTAGTTTCCCTTATAACAAAATATTAAGCATAGTTTTTCTTCATTGCATCATAATTTAGGGGCTGGACATCTCTTCTCCATCCATTTTAGCAAGTATGAGTGTTCCTCTTAAGAAAGCCTTTTTCACTACATACAGGCCTTCCCACTTTGGTGTCCATTTACCGCGATGATCATATACATACGATTGGATTTTCTTCAATTTCAATTCCTTTTCCTTGAATTGCCTTGGGTGTACTTTCTTATTGTGAGCTCTCATTATTCTTCTTTGATACAATTGCTCGTTACACAATGCTACCAACCTCTTCTCTTCAATTAGATTCAACTTCTCGTATCTTTCTGGTTCCCATTTGGCTTCTTCTAACTATACTCCCCTTAAGATCTGAAGTGAAGGAATTTGTTAGAAAAAATCCGGTTCAAAAACGATTTTCTTGCACAATGAAAAATTAAAAATTTGAAAATCGAGCCGGTTTGTGATATTTATAGCAATAAACCCTAAATTGAATTCACACTTGTGCTTTCGGATAGATGGATCCTTTTCATTCCTAACTTTCAACCAAACGGCCTTCTCCGCTATTTTCATACCACAAACTGCTTTGAGTATGGGCTCGAACGATTCAAGTCAAAACACAAAACTAGAAGTAGTTTTCTTTGTTTAAGTGTAAAAATGAAAATTCTCTTTTTAATAAAAACAGACATAAATTATTATTCCAAAAAATAGATTTAATAGTTTAGAATAAATTCTCTCTGTTTCGGGAAGAGTAACAATATCTTAAAGTTGTGTAAATAGCCCTACCGGTGCCATCTATTTATAGAGAAAGAAGGTAGAACTCTTGTTGAATTGTAGAAGTTTATTTCAACTAGAATGAACTCCTAGTCTATTTAGGAGTATAGAGGGCAACAACCCTAGTTAAAAATACTAGGGTTTGTTGTCCCACCCTTATCATAAGGGGCTTTTGGGTCTCTCTCATATTAGGTCCAATTACAAGTACTTCTTAAAATTTTAATCCAATACTTTATAATTCGATCCAACCCGGTTTGTAACACTCCAAACCCAGCCCACAAGCCCTGACCGGATCTGGTATGTCACGGAGTAAAAACTTTTTGAAAGATTCGGGTTAACATTGGAAATCCAAAAATATTGCTGAATTTGTAACGTTTGCTAAAACTAAGATAGTTTGGTTTGATAAACACGATGGGGTTGAAAACTTTTTCTTTTTCCTTTGAAATCATTTGATTATTTAGATTTTTTTAGAAGTATCGGGGTTATTGATAACTTGGTAAAATTTTGCTACCCGATGGTAACGTCTTTGAAAACGCGTACGAGTATTAATTTTGAAAACGTTGCTTTTACCGATTCGCTTAACAGTCCATAAGTTCGTTAGAAATAAGGTAAAAACTACTTAATCATACGAATAGTAATAAAATAATAAGCGGCCATATTACAACCCAATCGAATTTAGCAAATAGTAAACTTTAATGGTACGAAATAAGACTTCTAAACCGAGGAACAAGCATGATCACCTCGAGTCCTCTCCGGCTCCGTCTCCGCGATCGACTCACCTGAAAAGATAGGGAAAGGGGTGAGTCATCAAGACTCAGTACGTAATTAATACACATGTCCCCACATACGGGCTTAGCCCATATCCACAGAACAAACATATACATGAATATGCAATTATGAAGCCCAACCTAGCCATCCATGCTCCTTTTTCTACCCCGTGTGGTACCAAACCACTGGTGGTGCCAAACCACTGGTGACCGAGGTCACAAATGTGATACCAAATCACTGGAGCTGCCAAACCTCTGGTGTCCGAAGACACAAATCGAATGATGGGGCCAACCCATCGTGTGATACCAAATCACTGGCGTCAATCCCATATCTCATAGTGGGGCCAACCCACGGTGGTACTAAGCCACAGGGACGAGACGCTATGAGGTGCCAAACCTCTGGAGGTACCAAACCTCTGGTGACCGTAGTCACAATGTGTTACCAAAACACTGGTGTCCGTCGACACAAATATCACTGCCCCCTCCACTCATTTATCCCACACCATCATGCTCGCATAACAAGTATCATGATCCCATATATCATGCATTTGTATATAGCATAACATTTAACAGCATATGGTGGCATACACAACATATATCATAGATCGAGTATTAGGGGACTTACCTGAAACCAAGCTTATGCCCACAAGGCAAAGATACTACATGACAGGTGATAAAATATCATTATAACAATAATTTGTACTAATAAAGTGTATAAGAGCTTACACACCTGATCGAACGATCACCCACCTTGGGTATCCAACATCTTAGCCCTTATTTCGGCTAACATGCACAACATGTACATTTACAATAACATACATAAACCAGCAAAAGAACAGTGCGATAACTACGCACCAGATTATAGCGAGATCCTGACTTATCGAATCTAATATCGACTAAAATCCCGGAACACCACTTGCTCTCGTAGATCAGCTCTCGGAGTCACCATCTTTTCTAAGTCTCAAAAGATTTGCATGCCTTGGTAGTTACCAATCTCCTTGTATAGCCGAAACCCATAGGCTCCTTTAAGAACCCCATGCTATAGGTTTGGTTTCCTACCAAAACCGGAACCAACAATGGTTCTTCTTTTAACAATCGGCACACCCTAATAAAAGAACAGTTAAACCTATTATAACTTGATTTAATGAAACTAAAGGAATAGCCTAATAACATCACTCTTACCACCACTTACCAACGATCAACCAACGATGACTGCTTCACTTGATCGCCACCAGCATCCGGAGACCCTAAAACAAAATACTTAACTCCCTTCAACCAAAACCAAAATAAACTTTAATCAGACCGAAACCACAAGCACTAGAGAGAAAGAGAAATGGCCATTCGGCCGTACACTTACCCAACACCCACCGTTTGAAAACAAATGCCCACTGACATCAACACCTTTCTAGGATTCGGCCAAGGTGAACACTACTAGGAGAAAAGGAAAAGAAAACGGCTTTAGATGCTTACCACACCAACATTTGGCTTGGACAAAAAGAAAAGAGAGGATGAGAAGTGAAGACAAGGTTTTGGTACAAAAGAAATGGGAAGAAAGCATTTGAAGAATTCGGCCTAGGTAGACAAGGTATGTTTCGGCATAAAAATAGCACAAGATACGTTGGCTATTTCGGCTTAGCATAAATGAACAAAGAAAAAGAAATAGAAGAGAGCATTTGGCTACACAAAGTTTCGGTTTCAATAAGTGAAAATGAGAAAGAATTTGCTGAGGAAAAAAAAAATTGGCTTTTGGTACCCTCTCCTAAAGCTGGCCAAAATCACCCACAAATGCCTTAAGAAAATCGGCATTCTTCCTCCCCAATACTTCCAAAAATCGGCCATACCTTTCTTTTTGCTAGCTCCACATCAATTTCCATCATTAACAAAAAAATAAGTTAATAAAACACACAAAATAACCAACCCATGCCGCACATGCTCTATCCCTAAGGCCAAGACTCATGCTTACTTAAACTAATAAAAATAATAAAAACAATAAAAGGTTGCTGCTCCATTCGGCCATGCTTACCAAACCAAGGTCGGCCACATGCTTCTTTCTTTACCAATAATCAAACTAATAATAAAAAAAAATAATATTTCACAAACAAACAAAGCTATGCATTTGACCATACTTTTCCTAAGCTCAAGGCCAACTAAGTCTCAAAGCATGCGTCCTACTATCATGCTCTCCCTTTTAATAACGTTTATTAATAATTCTATCACCTTCCCCATATTCTCATAAAAATAATAATAACAAACAATATTTAAACCATGCAATATTTTATGCAGCTTTTGAGAACAATCAAATAAAATAATGCCCTATGTTCTTTTAAAAAATAAAAATAAAAATAAAACCATAAGCAGCAATTCTTATGCTGCGCGCGTGCATGCATTAAACAATTAATGCCCATGCAGCCAATTATTCATGCCTGAAAAAGGAGCCAAAAAGGATAACCTTCAGGCGCTGTCCCCAGGTCTCGAACCCGAAACCTGGAGAGAACTCTCCAACGCCTCAGCCACTCGGCCCTTTGCTCATTTTATGCTATTAAACGCGTCAAAATTTCTTTTAAACCTTACTCTCGCAGGTTCCGCAAGCCTTAACGCTAAGAACAAAAAATAGAATTCTTCAAGTGTGAACTCCAGGACTCGAACGCTAGTCCCTTTGATGCAGCTCTCAAGCCAAGTCCTTAACCACTCGGCCAGTTTGAAATTCATGTGAACAAGCGCATTGAAATTTCTTTTAAACCTTATTCCGCTGGCGCCTTATGTTCTAGCGCTTAAAATAAAAAAAAAATGCCTTATACGCGATTTCCTGGACTCGAACATGAGTCCCCTTAGACTCAGCTCTCAAGCCAAGCCTTGAACCATTCGGCCAGTGTTTAATTCGTGCTAAAGTCGCGTCGATAATTGTTTTAAGCCCTCTTTCAAAGCAGCACTAAACTAAAAATAAAACTTTCGCGCGCTTCCTTTCGGGCTCGAACCCCCGACCTCTAAGCCGAAACCACCCCTTGCGCACATAGCCACTCTTCCACCTGGACTTTCATGTCCACTAACGCTCAAAATATTCTTTTAAGCCTTCCATCGCCCAATTTCACTTTTGACCCAAAATTTCCAAAATTTCTAAAATAGTCCCCCCCCCCTTTTTTTTTTTTATCCTCGAGCTTTAAAAACCCCTAAAACTCATCAAAACAAATCTTAAGGCCTATCGACTCGTGAATTTTGGCTCCAACGCACAGCCCCTAATTTAGGATATTACAAATCTACCCCCCTTAAAACAATTTCGTCCTCGAAATTGCTTACTAACGAACATCCGTACATTCCAATTCACCGCACTACGCTTATGCTGCGCACTCTGATTCTACAAAACTAACACAATTCTTATCTCGAGATTCGTATTCAAGGTTCCATACTCCACTAGCATACAAACATGAACTATCTTACCTTTTAAGCACAGTTTCTAAACTCACATCCAATGTTCAAGTACTTCACCAATAGTACAAGTATGAACCGATCTTATAAAACCCATATAATAAAAGATATTCCATAACAAGAAACTCATCCGCTATCACATCCTCGGTTGCCTCACATCCAAACCTTTAGCATCTTAGCTTGAAGTTCCACGTCCTTGACCCCACGCCCTATCCATCACTTGAGGACAGTCTTTAATCAAGTGAGACTTAGACTTACACCTAAAACATCTTCAATTCCGATTCCAACACTCGCCGTCATGGTACCTTCCACACTAAGCACACGCACAGCACCGATTTCCCGCAGCTGGCTTAGTCACACGAGCAAAATTTTCAATCCTTGGTCTTTTCCGAAGACCCTCAGATGATTCAGACGGTCCAAAATTTCTCTTATCCCGGTTCCTATCCTTATCTCTGTTTTGTCTCATCGAATCCTTAATCCCTTCAGCTACCTTAGCTTTTTCGACTAACACCGCGAACTCCCGTTCCTGATGAGGAGCTATCAACAATCTCAGGTCGTCCCTTAATCCGTCCTCAAACCGGACACATTGTTCATGCTCCGTAGCAACTACCCCTCAAGCATATCTGCTTAACCTTAGAAATTCCGCTTCGTATTCCGCCACGGACTTGTTCCCTTGAACCAGCCCCAAAAACGCCTTTCTCTGAGCATCAATGTAGTGAGTACCGACATACTTCTTCTGGTA
The DNA here is from genome assembly GCA_005393395.2 of Gossypium australe. Lineage (NCBI taxonomy): Eukaryota > Viridiplantae > Streptophyta > Magnoliopsida > Malvales > Malvaceae > Gossypium > Gossypium australe. The sequence goes on along the minus strand of CM016624.1, from coordinate 31,876,129 downwards.
TGCCGTCTTGACATACTCCCAAGTGAGGTCTTCAGCTGTTACGCTATCTCGAACCGTGAGCTACTATCGATACGCTTCGTCGCGAAGTAGCGCCGCCATTCCTTTCACTTTTTCCTCAAGGCTCAGATCGAGCTCATCCATAATTCGCTCGGTTGCTTCCAACCAATATTCAGCCGTACTGGGTGCCACGCCGGATACACCACAGAACAACTCCGCTCCATTGGCTCGAAGTCGCTCGGGAACAGATTTTCGAGCTCCCATATTTCTCTCTCTCCAACCACCATCTCAAAAGGCTGGTGGTGGAGGTGATACCTTATTATCAACCCTTGACTCGATCTAACGAGTTCCGGTACGGCCATTTTGCCTCGATCATGTCCTTTAGGACTCATCTCTTATCGCACAATCTGACTTAAAAGTTTTATGCATTAGAAAATTTGTTCCACTGATTGACCGCGAACAATTTTATGAAATAAAGTATTTGGAAGTGGTTCTTTCGATCACACAAGGGTTCAGTTCAAGTTCGCTATTCTAATACAGAGAGTCATATTCATGCTCATAAATAGAGACATATTCATATCACCTCAACAGTCAGAGGTACTTACCCGTGCGGATCGGTGCCGGAGACTCGGTGCCATGCTATTTAAAGCAAACCATTTTCATAATATTCCATAAAAGACTATCAGGAAAACATTTTTGGGCCTTGGGCCCCCACAGCCGAGTTTTGAACCTGGCTCTGATACCAACTTGTAACACTCCAAACCCGGCCCACAAGCCCTGACCGGATCTGGTATGTCACGGAGTAAAAACTTTTTGAAAGATTCGGGTTAACATTGGAAATCCAAAAATATTGCTGAATTTGTAAAACAACGTTTGCTAAAACTAAGATAGTTTGGTTTGATAAACACGATGGGGTTGAAAACTTTTTCTTTTTCCTTTGAAATCATTTGATTATTTAGATTTTTTTTAGAAGTATCGGGGTTATTGATAACTTGGTAAAATTTTGCTACCCGATGGTAACGTCTTTGAAAACGCGTACGAGTACTAATTTTGAAAACGTTGCTTTTACCGATTCGCTTAACAGTCCATAAGTTCGTTAGAAATAAGGTAAAAACTACTTAATCATACGAATAGTAATAAAATAATAAGCGGCCATATTACAACCCAATCGAATTTAGCAAATAGTAAACTTTAATGGTACGAAATAAGACTTCTAAACCGAGGAACAAGCATGATCACCTCGAGTCCTCTCCGGCTCCGTCTCCGCGATCGACTCACCTGAAAAGATAGGGAAAGGGGTGAGTCACCAAGACTCAGTACGTAATTAATACACATGTCCCCACATACGGGCTTAGCCCATATCCACAGAACAAACATATACATGAATATGCAATTATGAAGCCTAACCTAGCCATCCATGCTCCTTTTTCTACCCCGTGTGGTACCAAACCACTGGTGGTGCCAAACCACTGGTGATCGAGGTCACAAATGTGATACCAAATCACTGGAGGTGCCAAACCTCTGGTGTCCGAAGACACAAATCGAATGATGGGGCCAACCCATCGTGTGATACCAAATCACTGGCGTCAATCCCATATCTCATAGTGGGGCCAACCCACGGTGGTACTAAGCCACAGGGACGAGACGCTATGAGGTGCCAAACCTCTGGAGGTACCAAACCTCTGGTGACCGTAGTCACAATGTGTTACCAAAACACTGGTGTCCGTCGACACAAATATCACTGCCCCCTCCACTCATTTATCCCACACCATCATGCTCGCATAACAAGTATCATGATCCCATATATCATGCATTTGTATATAGCATAACATTTAACAGCATATGGTGGCATACACAACATATATCATAGATCGAGTATTAGGGGACTTACCCGAAACCAAGCTTATGCCCACAAGGCAAAGATACTACATGATAGGTGATAAAATATCATTATAACAATAATTTGTACTAATAAAGTGTGTAAGAGCTTACACACCTGATCGAACGATCACCCACCTTGGGTATCCAACATCTTAGCCCTTATTTCGGCTAACATGCACAACATGTACATTTACAATAACATACATAAACCAGCAAAAGAACAGTGCGATAACTACGCACCAGATTATAGCGAGATCCTGACTTATCGAATCTAATATCGACTAAAATCCCGGAACACCACTTGCTCTCGTAGATCAGCTCTCGGAGTCACCATCTTTTCTAAGTCTCAAAAGATTTGCATGCCTTGGTAGTTACCAATCTCCTTGTATAGCCGAAACCCATAGGCTCCTTTAAGAACCCCATGCTATAGGTTTGGTTTCCTACCAAAACCGGAACCAACAATGGTTCTTCTTTTAACAATCGGCACACCCTAATAAAAGAACAGTTAAACCTATTATAACTTGATTTAATGAAACTAAAGGAATAGCCTAATAACATCACTCTTACCACCACTTACCAACGATCAACCAACGATGACTGCTTCACTTGATCGCCACCAGCATCCGGAGACCCTAAAACAAAATACTTAACTCCCTTCAACCAAAACCAAAATAAACTTTAATCAGACCGAAACCACAAGCACTAGAGAGAAAGAGAAATGGCCATTCGGCCGTACACTTACCCAACACCCACCGTTTGAAAACAAATGCCCACTGACATCAACACCTTTCTAGGATTCGGCCAAGGTGAACACTACTAGGAGAAAAGGAAAAGAAAACGGCTTTAGATGCTTACCACACCAACATTTGGCTTGGACAAAAAGAAAAGAGAGGATGAGAAGTGAAGACAAGGTTTTGGTACAAAAGAAATGGGAAGAAAGCATTTGAAGAATTCGGCCTAGGTAGACAAGGTATGTTTCGGCATAAAAATAGCACAAGATACGTTGGCTATTTCGGCTTAGCATAAATGAACAAAGAAAAAGAAATAGAAGAGAGCATTTGGCTACACAAAGTTTCGGTTTCAATAAGTGAAAATGAGAAAGAATTTGCTGAGGAAAAAAAAATTGGCTTTTGGTACCCTCTCCTAAAGCTGGCCAAAATCACCCACAAATGCCTTAAGAAAATCGGCATTCTTCCTCCCCAATACTTCCAAAAATCGGCCATACCTTTCTTTTTGCTAGCTCCACATCAATTTCCATCATTAACAAAAAAATAAGTTAATAAAACACACAAAATAACCAACCCATGCCGCACATGCTCTATCCCTAAGGCCAAGACTCATGCTTACTTAAACTAATAAAAATAATAAAAACAATAAAAGGTTGCTGCTCCATTCGGCCATGCTTACCAAACCAAGGTCGGCCACATGCTTCTTTCTTTACCAATAATCAAACTAATAATAAAAAAAATAATATTTCACAAACAAACAAAGCTATGCATTTGACCATACTTTTCCTAAGCTCAAGGCCAACTAAGTCTCAAAGCATGCGTCCTACTATCATGCTCTCCCTTTTAATAACGTTTATTAATAATTCTATCACCTTCCCCATATTCTCATAAAAATAATAATAACAAACAATATTTAAACCATGCAATATTTTATGCAGCTTTTGAGAACAATCAAATAAAATAATGCCCTATGTTCTTTTAAAAAATAAAAATAAAAATAAAACCATAAGCAGCAATTCTTATGCTGCGCGCGTGCATGCATTAAACAATTAATGCCCATGCAGCCAATTATTCATGCCTGAAAAAGGAGCCAAAAAGGATAACCTTCAGGCGCTGTCCCCAGGTCTCGAACCCGAAACCTGGAGAGAACTCTCCAACGCCTCAGCCACTCGGCCCTTTGCTCATTTTATGCTATTAAACGCGTCAAAATTTCTTTTAAACCTTACTCTCGCAGGTTCCGCAAGCCTTAACGCTAAGAACAAAAAATAGAATTCTTCAAGTGTGAACTCCAGGACTCGAACGCTAGTCCCTTTGATGCAGCTCTCAAGCCAAGTCCTTAACCACTCGGCCAGTTTGAAATTCATGTGAACAAGCGCATTGAAATTTCTTTTAAACCTTATTCCGCTGGCGCCTTATGTTCTAGCGCTTAAAATAAAAAAAAAAATGCCTTATACGCGATTTCCTGGACTCGAACATGAGTCCCCTTAGACTCAGCTCTCAAGCCAAGCCTTGAACCATTCGGCCAGTGTTTAATTCGTGCTAAAGTCGCGTCGATAATTGTTTTAAGCCCTCTTTCAAAGCAGCACTAAACTAAAAATAAAACTTTCGCGCGCTTCCTTTCGGGCTCGAACCCCCGACCTCTAAGCCGAAACCACCCCTTGCGCACATAGCCACTCTTCCACCTGGACTTTCATGTCCACTAACGCTCAAAATATTCTTTTAAGCCTTCCATCGCCCAATTTCACTTTTGACCCAAAATTTCCAAAATTTCTAAAATAGTCCCCCCCCCTTTTTTTTTTTTATCCTCGAGCTTTAAAAACCCCTAAAACTCATCAAAACAAATCTTAAGGCCTATCGACTCGTGAATTTTGGCTCCAACGCACAGCCCCTAATTTAGGATATTACACGGTTTTTTTTTCTATTTCCCAAAGTAAACATCTCAATATATTTCCAATTAAGTAATCTTCTCAATCCAATTCTAATTCCATTAAAATCATGATGAATTTACCGTAAAAGAATCCATAAGAAAATATATTTAATATTTCTATATTCAACGGTTCACTATAACCAAATGATTTATTTCCATTTTCGAACTTCATTTAATTCGAAAAATATAACTTCATTTCCAAATAATTTCATTTCTCCATTTTTATCTTTATTTTCATTTTGGAGAAAACCGCATTCATTTCTCCATATTTCATTTTGAAGAAAACTATAATCATTTCCAAATGTTTCTCATTCCTCCAATTTCACCATTTCTTTTCATTTCTGTTCATTTTATTTAACATGCAATTCATTTCTGGTTTCGACAAGCTAGCGGAAGGAACGATTGGACATATACGATTGAGGCTCAAATTATTTATAATTAAGTTCTAACTTTTTGCCTATTAATTATAACCTCATTTAGTTATAAAGTCATTCCACTATAGTATCGTGAATGAGCTCCCCAATGACATACCATTACGAAAGCAACTCGATCAATGCTCGTCCAATAACCTTGTCATAAGTGTGTTACCATCATAGGATATCCTTAATCTCTTTGGGATAATATTTGCTCTCCTAATATAACTATATTTTATCTCATGGTAACTATTACATCTTCCTTCATGAAAATTCAATTACTATCAAATAGTATTCAAGTCATTCATCACAAAGACGAACAATCTGTGGCCACATTTACTTTTTGTAATAGCTCATTTTTAGGGTTAATCGAAACAGTGATTTTGAGACCACAATACAAAGTCAAAATATTTATTTTAATATTTTATTATGGTTTATAGCATGATAGAATTATTGTGTGAAATTTTCATAAAGAAATTTTATCGTTTAAAGGCTTAATTCGGTAAAAAGGACTAAATCGCGTAAAGCATAAAAGTATCATTCTATAAGCTAAAGGTGTCAAATAGCTATAGAATTTAAATATGGAGGTCCTTATGTGGAAAATAGCCCATTTATGAAATAGTGGATGATAGTGGAGTGGCAATTGGTGTAATTACTAATGTTTTTAAAGGATAATTAAGTAAATAGTTAATAAAGGTTAATATTAATAAAACAAAAGCCAAAATCCTTATTTTTATCATTCCTTCCACTGAATTTGAAAAGAATGGCAGCCACGGATGAGCTAGGTTTGGCCAACATTGTTTTTCTCATTTAGGTATGGATTTTGATCTGTTTTTAATAATTTCTACGTTTTTGAGATCGTTGCAGCTTAGTCTAGCTAGCCCAAGGACTAATTTGAGAAACTGTTAAAGATTTTGTGAGATGCCATTGATGAATATTCATGCTTTTTGATGATTGATGATGAAATATGGAAGTTAGATGATAGTTTTACATATTTTACAAAGTGATTTTGAGTAAAAATATAAATTATGGACTAATTTGTGAAATTATGAAATTATGTGGTTAAAAGTATGAATAAATTGAAAATATGGGCTTTTGTGGCATGTATGAAATTCGGCAATACATGGGTTGTACTAAATTGCATGAAATTACAATTTTATGTGATAAGGACTAAATTGTAAAAAATGTAAAATATTAAGGGCAAAAGTGTAATTTTTCCAAATTGTGTAAATTGTGTTAAATTGAGTGAATTAGTGATTAAATAAGAATTTTTTTTATTATATAGATAGAGAAAAATGAGACTTGGATCTAGAACGGGGAGAAAGCAAAGTATCGGACGAGTTGATCCATTTCGTCGTTTTAGCTGTAACATCCCAAAATTGGGCCTAGTAGGATTGGGCCCATTGGGCCTTGGGCATAGGAGTGTTTAAAATTTTTTAGAACAAGAGAATGGTATTATTTCAAGTTGGACTTATTAAGAAGATGATTTTAGAAAGTTACGGGGTTCTATGAAGTTTCGGGTTCAAGTTGGGCCTTAGTAAAATTTTGTGTTTAAGCCTATTAAGGAGAGATAGTAAGTGGCATCAAGGCTTATGGAAATAAAAGAGTAAATTGCTAGCATAAATGAGCATATGGCAAGGAGGTTATAGCATCAAGTGAAGTACCTTGAGGGAAGAGGTTCAAATCCCATTGTGTGCAAATTTTGACTATTATTTTTGTACTCTTTCCCTAAATTTCGGCCAAGCTTGTAAATAAGGAAAATTGGACTTTTTAAATTATGGTAAGGAGGAAAATAAGGAAAAAGAAAGGAAAAAGAAATAAAAAAAATAATAAAGAAGTGGGAAAATAATAATGATGGAATTTGAAATAATGGAGTAGGTGAGAAAAAAATGAATGATGGAGAGTGAATTATGGAGCATTTTAGGGAGTGAATCATGGATGAGAGGTAGTGGAGGAGTTAGGTCAAAAAAAAAAGATAAATGAAATGAGAAGTGCATGGGGGGGGATGATATTCGGCTATGAAGAGGGGGTGTTTAGGCAATTTTAGCTTTTGGTCATTTTTCCTTTCAAAATATTTTGGTTTTTTTTATTGCATTTCCTCTTTGCCGAAACTTCAATTTGCCTATTAACTTCTACTCTTTTATTTTCAAACAATCTCTATTCTACACCATAACTGAAACATCAACTTCATCTCATAATCGAAGTTTGGTTCTTGTGGTTGCCGAAGCTTCTTTGCCTTCTCGGGTTTTCAGTGGTGCAAGAAAGTGTTCTTCCTCTTCTTTCATTTTCCTCTTGTTTCTCTTTTACTCCCTCTTCTAAAATCGATTATTCACCCTGTTCTTTTGACCAAGGCCGAATCTATTCCTTGCTACTTCCATCCTCTTGGTTCTCTTGGTGTGGACTGAATCGGTAGAGTGTTATCTTACACTCTCGTCATCTTTCTAGCCTTTGGCTTTCGGAAGAGGGTTGGTCAGTAGAGTCTCGAAGTACTTTATTAGAGGGTCAATCGAACACCTATCTCTCGTAATAAGAGACTCGGATTGTTGGTAAGTGATATAGATTGTTAATCAATCGCAATACTTGGTTGAAGTTGTAAATTGGGCTTTGGACTAATTGTTGACCGATTGTACCTTTAGGTGCCGCAGTGAGCATCGTGTTACGGATTCCGAATAAGGTGTGTAATCCCGTGCTTTAATCCTGTATTTTCCGTATACATATCTGAAATGGTGTGTAATCTCACACTTCTCTGAAAGTTTGTATGAAATATTCTGTGAGTCGGTCGAAATACCGAAGAAAACCAAAAACCGACATCCGTGAACACTCGGGCGTGCGTATGATCGTAGTGGTAATCGTATTTTGTAATAAAACAGTTTCGGTTAGAAGCAGTGACGTGTTTTTGAAAAATCACGAAAACTAGGATAAATGGAATTAGAAAGTGAATGAGATATCAAATTAAAGCTTACTGTTTCTATTTTAATATGGAAGAAACGGAGAAGGAAAAGGAATTTTATATTCTGAGATATGTTAATTTTAGTTAGACTGGTTCTGATGGACTTCGTGGTTCTCTGATCTGTCTTAGAAAAATCATATAAAATTGTACAAAGAGAATTATGGGTTATAATTTATATGTATGGATTCCTTAGTGAGTCTATTTTCAAGAGAAACAAGTTGGAGTAGTATATGAAAACCGTACAGTGAGATATTTGAAATTAAAGTAAGAGAGGTCAGAATCGTTGGACAGTGAAACAAGGGAAGCTTTAAGGAATAAACCGTAGTAAATGGCTAGGCCAAAAATTCTGGAAAAATTAAAGTAAGAAGATATATGAGTCTAGTTCCAGGGAAAATTTGCGGATCTAGGTTTCGAGTTTTCTAACTCGAGTTATGGTCAATTTAGTCAGTATGACGCAGATGGACAGTTTAAATTTATATGCCCCAAATTACTAGTTAAGTTTTAGTTATGAGATTACCGAATTACCCTTAGAGAATAAATTACCGAATTACCCTTGGTGGGTGAAACTATCGAATTTACCCTTGGAAGGTAAATTACTGAATTGCCCTTGGTGGGTAAAAATTCTGAATTACCCTTAGAGAGTAAATTACCGAATTACCTTTGGTGGGTAAAATTACTAACATACCCTTAGAGGGTAAATTACCGAAATATCCCTGGGTTGCGAAAATTACCGAAATACCCTTAGAGGGTAAATTACCGAAATATCCCTGGGTTGCAAAAATTACCGAAATACCCTTAGATAGTAAATTACCGAAATACCCCTAGGTTGTGAAATTACCGAAATACCCTTAGAGGGTAAATTACTGAAATACCCTTGAGTTGCAAAATTACCAAATTACCAAAATACCCTTGGAGGGTAAATTATTGAAATACCCCTGGGTTGCAAAATTACCGAAATACCCTTAGAGGGTAAATTATCGAAATATCCCTAGGTTGCTAAAATTATCGAAATACCCTAAGATGGTAAATTACCAAAATACCCCTGGGTTGCGAAATTACCGAAATACCCTTAGAGGGTAAATTACCGAAATACCCTTGGGTTGCGAAATTACCAAAATACCCTTGGAGGGTAAATTACCAAAATACCCCTGGGTTGCAAAATTACTGAAATACCCTTGGAGGGTAAGTTACCGAAATACCCCTGGGTTGTGAAATTACCGAATTACCCTTAGTGGGTAAAATTACCGTTATACCCCTATGGGTTGATTAGCATGATTGTGTGTATTCTAATTATCTGGTTATGACGGTAATCTATTTCATACATCGTTATGAAATGTGCTTTGCATACATGACATACTGCATGGGTTGGGTTATGTAATTGGAGGAAGTGATTGATTTGTTAGAGTCGCACGAGTCACCCGAGATGACTGTGGACTCACCGATTTGATTTTCACTCACCGATTTAATTTTTAGGGTCGCACGAGTCACCCGAGATGACTGTGGACTCACCAGTTTGATATATGGCTTTATGCCCAGTTTGATATATGGCTTAATGCCCGGTTTGGTGTGTTGGCGGGGGGGGTGACTAAAGCTCCCCACAGGTGTGTTGGTTGGTATGGGTGGTGTGTATCGGATGGAAATATTAGGCTTGGTTTGGGAATTGCATTTCATATTCATGTTAAAATTGATACGTTATTATTATTATTAAAAATGGGCTAGGCCCAAAATATTGTTAATTGGATTATGACCCAATGGATAACGTAAGGGGATTACACACTGAGTTCTTGTAACTCACCCCCTTTCTCTTAACCTTTTCAGGTAACACTCAGTGACGTGGACTTGGGCCATGGATGTCTCGGTGGAGACCATACTTCAGAAATGGTTTATTTGGACTTTAGATTTCTTTCTCGTTTATTTTATTACTTTACTATTTTGGGTTAAATGTTGTAATAAGGCCACTGGTTTATTTCATATTGCTTTATGTTTGACATAATTATATTTTGCTCAAATTACTTTAAATGAGATTTTTCTAAAAACTTAAACTAAGTTTTCGGGAATGGTAGTAATAATGTTTTTGTAAGGGAATGATTTTTTTAAAAAATACATTTTGAAAATAAGCAAACAAAATTTGAGGTTTTGAGTAGCAAGAAGTTTTAAATTCTTTAAGAAGAGTTTCTAATGAAAACATGGTTTTCGAAAAACTCATCAATGTGACATGCCAGATTCGGGCCTAACTTCTATGCCGGGTTTGGGGTGTTACATTAGCCATCGAGGTAAGTTCGTATAATCGAACTTCAATGTATATTTATGAAATTGATGAATGATAGTATGAATGTATTCATATAATTGATTTAATTTTGGAACATAAATTAAATGTTCGAAATAAGTAAAAATGCAGGATCGAACACAATCGTTTCGTAACGAAAGACGAATCGGTGGAAAAAACCATGGTTGGACCATGGCAGTACATGATTTTGTATAAGACCATAGCTAGACTATGTGTAACACCCCCTACCCGTATTCGTTACCGGAATCGGGTACGAGGCATTACCGGAGTTTACTGAACATTTTCGAATAATTCCGAGTCATTTATTATTCATATTCTGAAAATAATCATAACATCCCTCTATTGGGCCATCGAAGCCCAAAACATACACTAGGAACCAGTCGGGATTAAATCGGGATCATAGGGAATTTTTCGCAAAATCCTAAGATTTTTCTCAACTACAAAGGTCGTACGCCTATGCGGTTCAGGAACATGCCTGTGTGGTCAGGCTGTGTGGCCAACACACCCATGTGACTTACTTCGCTCCAGGTCGTGTGACTTCACACGCCCGTGCCCCTAGGCCGTATAGTTATTTATTTATTTTCGAATTAAGTGCAGAATTCATACGGCCGTATCACATAACAGATCATTTCATAAGAAATTGCATAATTGAAACCTTTCCACTCTTTCATAGCTCAATTATATTTTCATTTAAGCACTTACCACTTCAATGCACCTTATAATTAAACATATTACCATTCAACCAGTAATTTGGCACTTGCCTAAACTTCAAGCAACAACATTGGTTAACGTACTTTAATATTGACAAACTTATTTTCTCGACATGTCTCACTTGAATTTATTACTTGTCCTAATACACATAATTTTCCTTGTATCAACTTATCAAAGATAGTCTCATATTTACATGTCATGATACGCATCATTCTCTTGTTGTTTCTTCATAAATATAAATTATTCAATTCATTATGACAATATTTCATGTACCATCATTTTCATGAGTTTAGTGTATATTTATTCCAGTAGCAGTTCACAATCTTGAATATGCATAATTATCAGGCAAGTTTCACATACATGTATTTTCCATGTCATATTTCAATATATCAAATAATTATCATTTCTATGTATTTCAAGTTTAATTTCATGATTTCAAGTACTTGCCATTTTCTATATTCATCCCGTTGAATTTCTTAGAATTTCAATGGATTTCCAGTAGTACACTTATAGTGTACAATCCCAGGTCCATTAATTCGTACACATATGGGTATACCCTTTTTTCCAGAGAGCACACTACCGCGAACCTCATCCTTATAGCGGGATTACCAGTCCAGGCTAAATCCCCTGTAACATATGCTCAAAGAGTATTGCCAGGATTACTAGTCCAGGTTAAGTCCCCTGCAACGACAATTACTCTAATGAGCTTGGATCTGAATTACCAGTCCAGGCTAAATTTAGACCCTAATTAGGATTACCCGTCTAGGATAAATCCATTTTCCACATATTCTTCGGGAGGGCTATATCAGAATCACCCATCTGGGCTAGATCCTTTTCGCACATATTCTTCGGGAGGGCTTATATCAGGATCACCCGTTCGGGCTAGATCCTTTTTACCGTCAAATCCTTTTTAGTGATCCATCGAATTCCATTCCATCAAGCCGGGATTTATTTATCTTTTTATGAAGTATTATCAACATTTCATCTATTATCAAACATTAAACATTCAATTCACATTCATGTCACATAAATATACAATTCAAGCATTTAAGAATCCAATTCAAGTTGCACGAACTTACCTCGTTGCTTGTTCATGTTTATAGTTTCACTAATTCGATGTCTTTTCTTTTCCATGTTCAAGTCTCGTATTTGAGTTATCCTGATCTTTATAAATAAATTTGATCATCATTTTTATTTCATTTCATATTCTGATACATTCAATTAATGCTCTAGGCAAAATTACCATTTTGCCCCTAAGCTTTTAATTAATGACGATTTCATCCTTAGGCTCAGAAAAATAAAATTCTTGTAATTTAATTCTTGTTTCAAGCCTAATTATTCTCATATATATTGATAACAACCCATGAATTCTATGAAATATTAGAATTTTCTATAATTTCAACACTTTTCAATTTAATCCCTAAAACATGTTTTCTCCCGATCCTGATCTAAATTAATAATTTCATTCAATTTTATAATTTAAATAATAAAATAATCCATTTCATGCAATTTGGTCATTTCTGACATTTTTACAAAATTGCCCATAAATTTTTACTTTTATTCAATTTAGTCCCTGAGCCTAGAACATGCAAATTAGCCATGCTAGCTGAATATTCATATATATTTTCCTTCTCCTCCTCTCCATTCCACACCCTTAATTTATATAACATGCTTATAAGTAATATTATCTATGATTTCACTATTTACTGATAAATTTATTCACAGTTGTCCATTTGCGTCATAGCCACTAAATTATTTATATCTTGAGCTACAGAATTCCAATTTAAGTTCCTCTTAATGTTTTAGAAACTAGACTCACATATATTCTTACCATAAAATTTTAAGAATTTTTGGTTAATCCAATAAGTACAGTTTATTCTTTAAAGTCACCCTTGTTCCGCTGTCCGACAGTTCTGACCCCTCTTCACTAAATATTAATTATCTCATCATAAAAAATTTGGATAATGTTACCGTTTGTTTATTTTTAAAATAGACTCATTAAGGGTTTTAATAATATAAATTATAACCCATAATTATTTTCCTCCAATTTTTTATGATTTTCCAAAGTTAGAACAGGGGAACCCCGAAATCATTCTGACCTTGTCACACAAAACCTATTATATCTCATGATTTAAAATTTCATTGCTTACACCATTTCTTCTATAAGAAACTAGACTTGATAAGCTTTAATTCCATATTTTATTCATCCTTTAATTCGATTTCTACAATTATTGGTGATTTTTCAAAGTTAGACTACTGCTGTTGTCCAAAACTATTTTAGTGCAAAATGTTAATTACCAAGTTTATAACACCTTTATTTCCTTTCTCTACAATATTCCCCATCAATTTCTCTTATTTTCCTTCACTAACATATCAAGAACATAAAACCTTATATTAGAAAACTCTACATTAACATCATTTCCATGCTTTTTCCACAATATCAAACTTAACAATATATTGAAATCTTGATGTTCTTACCTTGTCTTATTGATTTCAATCTTTAACTTGATTTTCTCTCTCCTCCAGCTTCTATTTCTTGAATCAAACTTGATATTATTGCTCCCCATAATCTCATTGTCATCTTTCTCTCTTGATGGCTATGGAAATTCTTTTGAATTCTAAGTGAAAATGGTGGATTTTTGGTGAAAGGACCAATTTGTAAAGAAAGCAAAACTTTCTTACTTACTCTCTTCTTCTCATATTGGTGAATGGGAAAGAAGATGATAATTCTTTATCTACCTTTCTTATATACTAAATAAATAATAATAATATCTCATTAAAATATTAATAAAATAATATTTATCTAATTAAATAATTATAAAATATCATCAATATTATCATTACTTTCTAGATTTCTCTCTCTTCCAATTGACCATTTTTCCCTTTGTGATCTTTTAAAATTCATCCTTGAATCATCGCATTATTTGGTAAAATTATGACTTAGTCCCTCATAAGTCTTTACCTATTCAATTTGGTCCTAATTCATCCATTTTCCTTAGTTTCTAGATCATTCCACCCTTAAAATATTTTCACTATTGGTCCTTCAACTTTTTCATATTTACACTTTAACCCCTCAAGTTTTGAATATTTACTCTTAGGCAACAAAACTTTTCTCACTTTTACCATTTAGTCCTTTCTTGAATTAATATATCATAATATACTTCTCAATGTTGTCATAACTCCAAAATTTCCCTTTTTGTCACTTTATTTCCTTATTTTACTATATCAAAGATAATATCTTACTGTAAAAATTTTCGTGTAAGACCATGTCTGGGACATTGGCATCGTTATGTGATTTTGTGTAAGACCATGCTGGGACATTGGCATCGATATATGAATTGTGTAAGACCATAGCTGGGCTATTGGCACCGATATGTGATAACATGTAAAACCATATCTAGGATATGGCATTGTACGAGCTTTACATGCTATCCGAGTATCCTTATCAATTCCGAATGGTTCAACGGGCAATGTAGAGAAGCAAATGACTATGTGAATGAGTTATCTGATTTAGGTATGAAAGAAGTTATATGATTCTTGTGAATGAAAGGTGAGTATGAATATAAATGATGATATGTGATCTATACAACAAAGATATGTGTAAATATGTTATTTTTTTCAAAATGTGCTCACTTGGCAATATGAAGGTATGAATTGAATGTTATATGATAATTGAATGTTATATTATTGAATGGTGGTAATTTGATATGAGAACATGTTATAAACTTGAGAAAATTTTATGTTTTGGCATGTGAGATAGCATATTATACTTATGACATTGTGTAACACCCCTATCCCGTGTCCGTCATCGGATTAGGGTTAAGAATGTTACCTGACAGATCGAAAACTAAATCAGACATGTCATCTATCTCATCAATTACCATCATAGTGTCCCTTCGGTAGGTCATTGAGACCTAAAACATACTTAGAAACAGGGTCGGGACTAAACTGGAACACATACAGAAATTCTCGAAAATTTAAAACTTTTCTAAGTTTCAAGGCTTACACGCCCGTGTGGGTAGGCCGTGTGCCTCCCACGGCTGCTAAACATACCCATGTGTCCTCCCCGTGGTCGAAACTGACTTTGCTCCAGGGCCACCAAGCACGCCCGTGTACTTTGGCCGTGGTCGATCCTGTTGAAAACCACACGGCTACTAGGCACGTCCGTGTGCCAAGGCGGTGTACTCTTATGCTAGCTACTGACTTTGTCCCATGGTCACTAGGCACGCCCGTGTGCCACAACCGTGTGGCAAAATAGGCCATTTGCAAGGCCAAAATGCCACCCACATGGGTCTTACCTACAAGCAAAATCACCAAGACATCTCATGCCTATTTGGCAACCAAGAACATACCAAAATAACCATCCAAATTACAAGACTAAAACTCATCTCATCACAAGCATAAATCATTCATTTGCTTAGTCAAAACTTGACCATTTCATATATCAACTAACCATGCCAAAAACATACTTCACATATCACATTCATTCAAGCAAATTCTCAACTCATAACTAGCCAAATCACATGGCTAAGTTCATATAACAAACTTATATCAAATATTAGCCTATACATGCCATATCTAGCTATATACATTTCCAAAGTGTACCAAAATGAGTTTAGTAGTGTGATGACGATCCTTGACAGTCCTGAGCCTTCAGTAGCTTTAACGACCTATAAAATAGAGAAAACACAAACATAGAGTAAGCTTTCCAAAAGCTTAGTAAGTCATATACAAATAAGCTTAGCATATAAGCATTCAAGACATATAATTAATATAAGTTCACTAATAGCTTAATTGCATAATCATAATTTTTCTTGGCACATTTACTTAGTACATTCATTCTTCAATCTTGCATTTCACTACATATTTTATTAGCTCATAGCTTTTCTATTCATATACACACTTACATTCTCATATTCGAATACATAATTCACTTAGGTAAGTTTAAGAAGATACTTACCTTTTTATACACACAAAATGTACTTATCAAATGTACCTGAAGCAAATGTACAAATCACATATTCATTCATTTCTCTGATTTACTCATTGAACAGTTCAGAATCTAATAGGATACGTAGAGTGCCCGTAATAATTATACAATGCCAACGTCCCAGACGTGGTCTTAAATGTAATCAGATATAGATGCCACTGTCCTAGACAGGGTCTTACACGTAATTAGATATCGATGCCACTGTCCCAGACAGGGTCTTACACGTAATCAGATATCGATGCCACTGTCCCAGACAGGGTCTTACACGTAATCAGATATAGATGCCACTGTCCCAGACAGGGTCTTACACGTAATCAGATATCGATGCCACTGTCCCAGACATGGTCTTACACGTAAAGCTCATATCAATGCCAACGTCCCAGACGTGGTCTTTCATGATAAAACAGAACAGATACCTATGTATTCCTAGGTTCGTATAGAACTTATCGGACATTTTCACTGTGTCGATCTTATCTCAGAATTCATGTACACGACATCTCGTAAGCATTCATCGATATCAATAATCATATGAACATTCATAATTCAATACGAACACATTTATTTGTATATTGACTTACCTCGGGTTCGAATATTCGTTCGAACTCGGTTAATCGACTACTTTAGCTTTCCCGCAATCTAAGTCTGTTTTCTTCGGTTCTTGATCTAAACATATTCAAATTTAACCCTTTTATTCACCAAAACATTCAATTCAATCCAGGAATACACATTTAGGGCAATTTGCAATTTAGCCCTCACATTTTCACATTTGAACAATTTAGTCCCTATTTCACAAAATCACAAAATACCCATAATTTCAAGTTACCTATGCCTAACCGAATTTTTCACATGCTTCATACTAGTCCATATATTCCATTTATTTCACAATTTAGTCCTTCAAAATTTCATTTTCTCAATTTAATCCAAAATACTCAAATTCACTAAAAATTCAAAGACAAAATATATTAATCTAACACATATCTTTCATTTTTTTCACCACCAAACATCACAAAACTCATGTATTCATCAATAACACATTTCAAAAATATTATCATTTCACAAAATTGAAGCATGGGCTTTGAAGTATACAAAGCAACGATTGCAAAAACATAGAAAATATCAAAAACTGAACAAAAACACATACCCAATTATGCATAGACCATGGCCGAATGTAACAAGCTTTTCTTCTTTTCTTTCTTTTGTGTTTTCGGTGATAGTTGGATGAACAATCCACTATCATGCTTATTTTGTTTTATTATATATGCTTTAATACATATTTTACTTATTTAACCTTATAATAAACATATAAAACTTATATAATTCAATGTTATAACCATCCATACCATTATTCAAAGGTTATATTGCAACTTAAGGATTTCATTTTAATAAAGACATGACAATTAAGTGCTTTTAACTTATAGCATGCTAATTTAGCATTTTTCACAATTAAGTCCTTTTATCAAATTAATCATATAAACAGACAAATTAATTCACGAAACTTTAACACATGCTTAATCATATACTGCAAACACAGAAAATAATATTAAAATGTTTTACTGACTCGGATTTGTGGTCCTGAAACCACTGTTCCGACTAGGGTATAAACTGGACTGTTACACATTGAATTGCAGTTATTTGTTATGTTAAGTTTATTAAGATACGAGCTTACTAAGCTTTATAGCTTACTTTGTTTTCTTTTCTATGTTTATAGAGTTTCAGAGGCTTGCTCGGGTTGGAAGTCGTCAGAGATTTCATCACACTATCCAGCTATGGTTTGGTACTTATGAGCTTTGTGATATTGGTTATATGGCATGTATAGGCTTGAGTCTTTTTTATAAAGATTTTGGTGATGTATTTGGCCATTTTATATGGCTTATTAATGACTTATGTTTGATGTGTAATTTGCCTTGTGTAGTGACATAATTTGGTATGGTTGGTGATGATTTAAGTTGATCATTTGATCATTTGGTATATGACGAGTATTTACTTATGAAAAGCATGATTTTAGACTTGATAAGTGAATGGCTAATAGATGATTTATGATTCAAGCTTTGAGTGTGATTGATGGTAGTAAAAATACATATTGAAATAGGTTGTATTGATGAGTATGATATGTGCTTTGGTATATGATTGAATAGGTGAGTAATAAGGAATGAATCATGCTAGTTTGGTATGTGTTTGAATGGTATAAATAGTATTGATTTGAGTTGATGAAATGGACAGAATTGGTATTGTAAGTTTGGTGCATGAAATAGCATGGTTTGGCTGCTTATTAATGTATTAAAATGGCATGAAATGTGGTGTTTTAGGTATGCTTGAGAAGGGTGAGAAATGTGGCTTCAACCAAGCCTATTTTCACTCCACACGGCCGAGCACACGGGCGTGTGACTTGACCGTGTGTGACACATGGCTTTGGTACACGGCCGTGTGTCCCTTGGGGTAGCCCTTTGAATTAAGTTAGTAACCCCTCTAGATTTCACACGGCCTGGCACATGGTCGTGTCCTTAGCCGTGTGGTGCAAGTCAGAATGTATGCCCTATTTTCACATGGCTTGTGACATGCTGTTCACACGGGTGTGTGATCCCTGAATGCTTGAAAATTTTAAGTGATTCCTAAAGTTTGCAAATGTGATCAGTTTAGTCCCGAACCTTCTCTAAAGCATGTTTAAGGTCTCATAGACCTATTTAAGGGACATTGTGTATGTTAATAAATGTTATTCGATAATGAATGTTTATTGAGTTGTGGAATATTAGTTAAATGTTGTGTTTGATTGGTAATACCTCTTAACCCTAAGCCAGTGACGGACACGAGTTAGGGGTGTTACACTTTTCACCAACCATGTGATGCCAATGAGAGGATATCATTTACCCATGTCTCGGGCTATGAATTCGATTGTTGTGAATGACACTACATACTGTAGAAGTCGTATACCCAACGCACTAGCTTCCGATTCCTTATCTATTTGAACTCAGGTTTCTACTTATATCAAAGTATACGAGTCATGTGCACATAGTCTGTCATCCACTCAAGATTTAGGTATGACACATTATGAACGTCACAAGTGAATAAATCCATAAACAGATTTAGAATTTATTCTTCTTGGGTCTAGTTTGATGTACTTTCAGTCCAGTCAGTCATATCTATGTCTCTATCTTCTAGGAGTCATCCGCTCTGATGCCCAACACAAAGCATCTCCCAAATTGGACTTGATAGACGACATATTAATATTTCAATCAGCTTGCTCATTTTCTATTAAACTAAGGACATGTTGAGGTTCGCCTACTAATATAATTTGTCTTTCCATATTACGATCCGACTACATAATACCGTTTATTATTAGTTTAAACATCAGACAACCAGTGAGCAACATTTGCTTCTATCTTTCTTTGCGTGCAAAAACCACAGGGGGACAATTATACAAAGTATTAATTAAATTCATGAATAATTTTATTAACCAATTTGTTCAAAAAAAAATTACAAGTGTACTTAGACGAAAATATTACACTTAGAGCACCAGATCCAACAAAATTTTGACTTCCATACCATACACTAGAAGAGGTTTCCCCAGTATAAGTCCTAAAAAAATGTTTGATATGCATGCAAGGCAAATGAGAGTTTCTCATGCCAATCCTTATATGTTTCAGTGGTCTTGGAAATACTTCTTGATGTTTTTATTCATTGCCTCTGTAACAACCCATTTTCAATGTGTCAGAAACAGTGGTTTCGGGACCACAACTCTGACAAGTGAGTTACTATTTTAATATTAATTTAATGTTTGTAGGATTAATTTAAGGTAATATTAAATTTTCGTTAAGAAATTTTAAAGTTTAAATGGTTAATTAGGTAAACAAGACTAAATCGTGAAAGATGTAAAAGATGGTTTCAATTAATTAAATGGATTAAATGGCCTTACAAGTATAAATCAAAAGAATTTAGTTTGTAATATTACCCTATTTCAAGTTAGTGGATAGTTATGGTAAGGTTTTAGGTGTAATTTTAATAGATTTTAAAGGTTAGTTTCGTAATTAAATAAAACAAGTTAAGATTAATTAAACAATGATTAATTAAACATCATCTTCATCAATTTCATAGCCCTAAAAATTGTTCACCATTGTTAAGAAAGGCGAGAGCTTCGGTCAAGCAATTTATTTATTCATGGTAAGATTTTGAACCTTGTTTTTAATAATTTTTATGTTTTTGAGCTCGTTTTAGCTTAACCTAGTTAGCCCAGGGGTTAATTTGCAAAACTGTTAAAGTTGGAGGGTTATGCCACGAATGAGATTGATGTGCTTGTGATGTTAATTGATAGTTTATTAATTTTGTTTGTTAAATGAACATGCTTTGTTAAGTAATGTTTAGAGAAATTAAGGTTTAGGGGTTAAATTGTTTAAATGGTGAAATTCATATTATTTTGTAAAAGGAAGAAAAATATGGATGGATATGAGTATAGTGAATATTCAGCTAACATATTTTAGGTAGGAAAAAAAGGGTGGAATTTCAAGTTATGGGCTTAAGGACTAAGTTGTGAAAAAATTAAAATAGGAGGGGTAATTTTGTAATTTCATGATAATATGAATTATAGATTGAATTGAATAATTGAAGTTTTTTGAAGTTCTTAATTGAATGAAATTATTATTTAGATCAAGATACGCAACAACTGAACTTACATAGAGGCAAAGCTAAGGTGTTGGATTAGTTTTCGACACTGTTAAAACAATCGTGGTAGCGAGTAGGGGAGTTCAATCGGTTAACCGACCCGAACTACCATTAACCGAATTAACCGACCCTTTTAAACCCTTAACCGTTAACTGAACTGAAATTTTTTCAAAAAAAATTAACCGAATCGAACTTTTTCGGTTAATTCGATCGGTTAACTGAATTAACCGAAATTTATATTTTTTTATTTTTTGTTAAAACAAGTATAAAACATATAAAAAAATTAACCGACTTAACCAACCGATTAATTTATATTTCCAAAAAATTAACCGAACCGACCGAATACTTATATATTACAATATTATTTATTAAATTTGGTTAATTCGGTTAATTGACCGATTTCGAACCGAATTAACCATTAACCGAACTTTCAAAAAATTATTAACTGACCCCCAACCGAATTAATTCAGTTAACTGGCCGATTAACTGAATTCGGCCGGTTAACCGAATTAATTCAGTTTTACCCGAAATTTGCATATCCCTAGTAGCGAGGTAAGTTCGTATGAATTATAATCTTATTAATTATAGTTTGATTGATTATTTGTTATAATATGTTGAATATAATTGGACTCGAAAATATCACGATGTTTTGACCGATGATGGTTAAGTAATCCCATTTGAACCTTCAAAATTCTTAGGATACGAATGACATGTCATTAGGGTAATATGGTTTCAGGTGTTGGTGTTGAATGTCCTACCGATGGCTGAGGTCCTACTTTTGTTGCGGATTCTCCACAGCTTATGTGAGCAGCATCGTGTAGCTAACATTCAGACCCACAGCTTGTGTGAGCATGCCCACTTTATAGCTCATATGAGCACTATTTAAAAGGAAAGGTTACGATTGCATGAAAAGGCACACTATGTGTAAGCATTCCCGAGTATCCAATGAAATTCTAAATGGTTCAACGAGTAAGAAATGAATAATAGAAAGAATGTTTGCAAATTAATAGTTGTTCATAATCTTATGAAAAAGTAAATTTGCTAAATACAAATAGATTGAAAATGGAAGTAACCAAAAATGTGATGAATGTTGTGCATATGTAAATTCATTCATGATATGTTCCATGGTATGATTGAAATTATATGAGTTATGTATGAACTTACTAACTTGTGAGTTTGGTATTGTAAATAGGAGTTCATTAAGCTTGTGAGCATGGTAATGATTTTATACATAAGTTATAAATTGAGTTTAAAAAAGGTATATTTTTGTTTAAGTTTATACGAACTTACTAAGCACTCATTGCTTACGTATTTGTTTTCTTTGTTTTGTAGATCATCGGAGGATCAATCGGTTGGAGCATTGTCAGAGACCTATCACATTATCCCGCGATCACTTTTGGTAGTTTTTTATTATTGTGAACTATGGTTATAAATGACATGTATAGGGTTTAATGTCATTTATACTTTTGTTGTGTTTTGGTTACTTTTGTAAATGGTTGTATGCCTATATAGTATAGTTGGCTTGTTTATGTTAAAGACTATATGCAAATGGTTATTTTGATGTGAATATTTTGAATGATGAAATGCCCTGATAATGGTTGGTACTATGTAGCTATCTTACCTCTACTTTATAATTGAGAAGTGGCGTTATAACTTTGTTTCGGTTGATGTTGTTTTGGTATAAATGAGGTGCCTTTGAATGGCATATTGGTTAGGAAAATTAGGTTGATTGAATTGGTATGTTTATGAGTGTTTGAAATGTGTTTACGTCCATTGAATGTTGCACAAATGAAGTAGCTTGTTGGGCAAGGTTTGGCCTTGAAATAACTTGTTTTAGGGGCTAAGTATGAAGCACACGGCCTAGGACATGGGTTGTCACACGGTCGTGTGACACACATGGCCTTGTGACACACATGGCCTGGCTATACAGCTATGTGTCACTTTTTTTTTATTTTAGGTGCAAGTTTCACACGGTCTAAGACACGACCGTGTGTACCAAGTCAGTGAATTACACGGTCTGGTACACGGCTTGTGACACGATCGTGTGACCCTATTTAGAATATACACACGGGCTGGGACACGGCCATGTGACCCTACCTCGATTTTCCACACGATCTGGGCTATGTCACTGTAACACCCCAAACCCGGCCTAAACATTACGACCGGATCTGGCATGTCACATAAAAGGGTTGTTTAAAAACTGCGCGTTTGTTAAAAATTTCGAGTTTAAATATTTATTCGCTTGATATCCTTTTGTTAACATTTTGGAAAAAAGTTATTAAGGGTTTAGGACATTCTCGTATTGAACATTTGATAACAATAGGCAGCAATCATATTAAAAGCTAAACCAGATAAAATACCAAAAATACAGTTAAAGCGGCCTTATTACAACTTAAAATCCCGAATTAAAAATAAGTTGAAATAAGAGAACAAGTTTACGAGAAAATAATGTATGGCCTTCACGAGTCTGCCTCAGCTCCCAAATCTGCGATCTAATGATTACCTGCAAAATTAACTAAGGGGTGAGTCATCGAGACTCAGTGTGTAAATCCCCATCCCAAAAATATAACCCATACACAGTTCATAAATCGATATGTATGCCATGCAACCCAAAACCTATCCATCCGAAACTCCTGTATCTACCCCATGTGGTCAACACCACTGGTTACCGGAGTCACAAATCATATATGTGTGGTCAACACCACTGGTGACCAAAGTCACAAATAATAATCATGTGGTCAACACCACTGGTGACCGGAGTCACAAATACTATGGTGGGGCCAACCCACCTTGTGGTCAACACCACTGGTGACAATCCCGTATCGCTATGTGGGGCCAACCCACGGTGGTATAAGCCACAAGGACGAGTCACAAAATAGTTATATGTGGTCAACACCACTGGTGACCGAAGTCACAAATAATAGATGTGGTCAACACCACTGGTGGTCAAAACCACAAGACTTAGTCACAATAATATATGTAAAGCGGGGCCAACCCACTGCGTGGTCAACACCACTGGTGACAGTCTAGAAGCATATCTTCCCCCTCCACTCATCATACCCATGCAATATGACATAATAATTCGTATGCAGTATGACATGTATGCAAATCATCACAGATAACGTATGAAATGAATTACCATCATAATCAGAATAACAATTACGACATAATCAAGCCAATAAACCCCTAAGGGTATAACAATAATTTACCTTCTAGAGGTATTTTGGTAATTTACCCACTAAGGGTATTT
Source organism: Gossypium australe (assembly GCA_005393395.2). Classification (NCBI taxonomy): domain Eukaryota; kingdom Viridiplantae; phylum Streptophyta; class Magnoliopsida; order Malvales; family Malvaceae; genus Gossypium; species Gossypium australe. Next base: position 31,852,342 of record CM016624.1, on the reverse strand, counting down.
CAGTAATTTCGTACCTGGAATGGCCTTTCCGAAGGCCCAATGTCGCCCCAAGCGACACGACTACCAATTCTGTCTTTACCGGACTATTGGGCCTAAAACCCGATTCCGGCCTATTCGGGCCCACACGCTCGTGTGGCCCACCTAACATAAATCTAGCCACGTATATAAGTTCCACCTAGTCTAGTTCACTATATACTATACCATCATACATTTTGCTCAATTGGGCCCACGGGCCCATTGGGCCCACTTCAGCCCATCGCGGCCCAAGCAGCCCCAACCCACAAGAATACTACTGATGGCCTCAACTATCGCGTCGAAGCCCCACACGTGCGCTCGCACGCTCGTGTGGCTACAATTGCCATGACCGGCACTTCGGCATTTGCCGCTCTACAACTAGAGTAGAGAAGTACACACCTGATAGGGATCTGAAGCTGCTAAACCGCGCTCCGAGCACTCCTTTGCCCAACGCCAACCAGGTATGATAACTCTCCTCCTAGAATGCTCTTTATATAGCTAACTCTTCACCTTCCTTCTTTGTATCTTTCTGATGTGGGATCCCTTCGTCAGTAGAGTTTAAATTCAAGTGAAACTCTTGACGTCCAATCCGCAAAATAAATACTCCCTTGCTTCTCATGAGATTCGAACCCAGGCTCCCTTGCAACATAATCCACGCAGCTAGCCACTAGGCCACAAGCTCCTCTTGTGCCTTAAACCATGCGCAACTAAATATAAACTATGGCCCAAATTCTAAGATCCAAGTAAAAGAAACTAAAATGCAAAAGCCAAGACTTGAACCTTGGACCTCCTTCCTTTCTTGTGGCGTCACCCCCTTGTCTCTTATGTGGCGTCACTTTGCCACTACACCACACACTCCACTTGTGTCATTTTCCTCCACTTTTTATTCTTAAGGCCTACCTGCCAACTTCCAGGGTTTTTTTCGCCTAAAACCAAAATTTCCCCAAAGCTAATGTTCGAACCCGGGACTTCATAGAAGCCCTCTAACCTTCCAAAATCACTTATATAATAAGTCCAACTTGTATTAAAGCCGATCTCCTGTTCTCCCAAAAATTTTAAACGCTACTATCTAAGGCCCATTGGGCCCAATCCTACTAGGCCCAACTTCGGGATGTTACAAATCTACCCTTCTTAAAGAAATTTTGTCCTCGAAATTTCGAACTAACTAACAGTCGCACCTCCTAACCCACCACACTACGCTCTTGCTGCGCACTCTGATCTTAATAAAACTAATATACTTTCTAACTAAATCTTGGAACCCCTTCACATAGCACCGAAGAAAACAAATATTTTTCACACATACATACAATTCTTATATTCAAGCATCACATCCACACATCGCAGAATAAATACAATCATTCAGCATACACTAGAATATAGTAAAAAGGAAACTTATGGATTTGGTGCCGGAGACTCGGGTGCCATACTTCCAGAAAAGAGATATATATTTTTCTAAACCATCCTTTGAAAACATTTTTGAACCCAAACCCACAGCAGAGTTTTTGAACCTAGGCTCTGATATGATAATTGTAACACCCCAAACCCGGCCTAAACATTACGATCGGATCTGGCATGTCACATTAAAGGGTTGTTTAAAAACTGCGCGTTTGTTAAAAATTTCGAGTTTAAATATTTATTCGCTTGATATCCTTTTGTTAACATTTTGGAAAACGGTTATTAAGGGTTTAGGACATTCCCGTATTGAACATTTGATAACAATAGGCAGCAATCATATTAAAAGCTAAACCAGATAAAATACCAAAAATACAGTTAAAGCGGCCTTATTACAACTTAAAATCCCGAATTAAAAATAAGTTGAAATAAGAGAACAAGTTTACGAGAAAATAATGTATGGCCTTCACAAGTCTGCCTCAGCTCCCATGTGCGCTCGCACGCTCGTGTGGCTATTATTGCCGTGACCGGCACTTCGGCATTTGCCGCTCTACAACTAGAGTAGAGAAGTACACACCTGATAGGGATCTGAAGCTGCTAAACCGCGCTCCGAGCACTCATTTGCCCAACGCCAACCAGGTATGATAACTCTCCTCCTGGAATGCTCTTTATATAGCTAGCTCTTCACCTTCCTTCTTTGTATCTTTCCGATGTGGGATCCCTTCGTCAATAGAGTTTAAATTCAACTGAAACTCTTGCCGTCCAATCCGTAAAATAAATACTCCCTTGCTTCTCATGAGATTCGAACCCAAGCTCCCTTGCAACATAATCCACGTAGCTAGCCACTAGGCCACAAGCTCCTCTTGTGCCTTAAACCATGCGCAACTAAATATGCCCAAATTCTAAGATCCAAGTAAAAGAAACTAAAATGCAAAAGCCAAGACTTGAACCTTGGACCTCCTTCCTTCCTTATGGCGTCACTCCCTTGTCTTTTATGTGGCATCACTTTGCCACTACACCACACACTCCACTTGTGTCATTTTCCTCCACTTTTTATTCTTAAGGCCTACCTGCCAACTTCCAGGGTTTTTTTCGCCTAAAACCAAAATTTCCCCAAAGCTAATGTTCGATCCCGGGACTTCATAGAAGCCCTCTAACCTTCCAAAATCACTTATCTAATAAGTCCAACTTGTACTAAAGCCGATCTCCTGTTCTCCCAAAAGTTTTAAACGCTACTACTCCTAAGGCCCATTGGGCCCAATCCTACTAGGCCCAACTTCGGGATGTTACAGTCACACAGCCTAGCCACACGGTCGCGTGACCCCTGTTTTCAAATTTTTCATGTTTTCCCATAATTTTTTGATTTATTTTAAATTGATCCCAGATTGTTTTCAAATTTTTTTTAAGGTCTTGAATGCTCGATATAAGGCCCAAGTTGAATTATTATTTTGTATTAAAGTTATATGTTCTATTTTGTATCGTAACACTTTGAACCCTAATTTGGTGACATAGACGGGTTAGGGGTGTTACAGCCTCTTTTGCTTCGTTCATTTTGGGCCGATATGGTGCAGAATTGTGATGCTTTATCTTAATTGTGCACATAATTCTTCTATCAAGACATTGTTAAAACTCTTGGTATTATTTAAAATGATTCTTTCTGGCAAACCATATTTATGTTGGATCTGGTTTCGTAAGTATCGTATTTTCATCTAAGTACACTTATAATTTTTTCAAACAAATTGATTAATAAAAAATTTCATTGATCAAATTAATATACTTTGTATGATTGTCTTCAAATGATTTTTGCATGTAAAACAAAATGGAAGAAAATGTTGCTCATTGGTTGTCTAATGTTTAAATTAATACTGAGCGATATTACATGTTTGGATCGTGATATGGAAAGACAAATAAACGAACCTAAACATGTCTCTAGCCTGATTGAAAATGAGCAAACCGATTGAAAAACTAATATTTCATCTATCAAGTCCATTTGGGAAATGCTTTGTTTTATGCATCAAAGTTGTAACAACCCGTTTTTAGTGATATCAAAAATGATGGTTTTGGAACCCTATTTTTTGACGATCGAGTCAGTAAATATTATTTATGAATATTTATGAGTCTATTATAACATTATATTGAATTTTGGTTCAGAAATTTTAGTGATTAGATGGTTAATTATGGTATAAAGACTAAACCGTAAAAATTGTAAAACTTAGCCTCTTTTGAATTTCAGTTGATAAAAGGATTAAATAATGAATCTCTAGGGATTTAATTGGAAACTAAGCCAATATTAAATATGGTAGACGGTTTGGTAAGCTTGGATGGATTAAAAAAATTATCATAAATTATGTTTAAATAAAATAAACTAAACTAAAAAAATAGGTTAAGGTGGAAAGAGAGAGAAATCATACTTTCATCCTCAACCTTCCATCGAAACCACCATTTTTTAAAACTTTTTAGGTCTCAAAGCTTTCGGTTGTGATTGGTAAGTGAATTCTAGCTCGTTTCTTGAAATTTTTATGTTTTTGAAATCTCGAGAGCTTGATTTAACTAGCCCAGGGACTATTTCACGAAATTGTTAAAGTTTTGAAATTTTTTCATTGATGATGTTTGAAGTTTTCAATGATAAATGGTTGCATGTTAAGCTTAGATGTTAAGTAGGACTATTTTTGTAAAGTGGATTTAGTTAGTTTTGAGTTTAAGGACCAAATTGTAACTATGCCAAATTTGACATGAAATTTTTATAAAAGGATAGAATTTAAATTGGATTGAAAATGGGGTTTAATAAAAAAATATGTTAGTTTCAATTTTAGGGACTAAATTGAATAAAATGTTAAAGTTCATGGAAATGTTGTAAAATATTATTAAAGGGTCATATGCATATATTTAGGCATTATAAGGTATTTAGAGATGATAATTGAATTAAATTATTATATAGATCAAGAAATGGATCAATTGATTAATAAACGCGAAAAAGGAAAAACTGGAAAATAGTCCTTAGTGTCGTGTTTGTTGCCATTTTTGGTTAGGTAAGTTCATATGAGGTTTATTTCGATTAATATTTTTTTATGTTCGTAATATATATACATATGTTCTTGTGTGATTGAGTTGTAATAAATAATGAGTTTGATATTGAAGGACTAAATTGTGAAATAAAGTTTTGATAAATATAAGTGAATATGTGAACGCAAATGGTGATGTTATATGTATATGAAGTTGATAAAGGATTTAAATATAACGAATATGAAATTAAGGCCAGTGTGAACTTGGTGAATGATTAGGATACAAATGACATGTCATTAGGGTTTATAATGGAGCAAGTACTTTGTACCGATGTTTATATTGTATCAGGTACTATGTACCGGTGTTGGATACCTTACCGATAGCTGAGATCCTGCATCTGTTGCGGATTCTCCACAGCTCATGTGAGCAACATCAAGTAAAGGTTAATGTCCCGATTTACAACTCGTGTGAGCAAAGATATTTTACAGCTCATGTGAGCAATTCTATCCCGAGTATCCGAGGTTAATTTGCTATTGTTCTTCAGGTGATAACAAACTATGAAATTGAATCAAAAGAGAACTCATATGTTTATGAATGTTATTCATGGATTGATTATGATTGTTATGTTTACATGTTATGTTTAAATGTGATAAAGTATTGATCATATTAGCTAAGACATGATTTGTGTAAGGTATCAAGGAATACAATATTTTATATTATTATGTTCAATTCTTGAATTATAGAATGTCGAGTAAGTTGTATTAATTTCTGTATGAACTTAGTAAGCTTTGAGTATGCTTACCTTTGTTTCGTTTTCATCCTTGTAGATTGTCAAAATCGAGCATTCAATTGGATCAAGTCGGAGCTCACACTATCCACCAATCACTTCTGTCAACTTTTGATCATTTTGGCACAGTTATAAGTGGCATGTAAATAGGTGTCTATAAGTATATGTTGTTGTGGATTGAAACTTGAATTAGTTACTTTTGATATGAATACATGTGTAATGTATATAAGTGTTGATGTTGGTTTTGAGACTTATCACTTTGGTCTCCAAATGTCTTTTAATGCTAAAATGGTTGTAATTACTATATAGGTATATCAATGGTTGTTTGGTATCCCCTAATGGTTGAATTGAATGGAATTTTGGTATGTGGATTGTGTACGGTTTTAGGTGCATGTTTAAAGTGATATAAATGTGGAATTTGTATAGGTCTTGGGTGTGAATTTGGTACTAAATTTATGTATGGTTGGTTTTGGTAATATGGCCATTTATAGGTGGCTATAACTTAGTGTTTTGATTATTTATAGTGAACCTATGTGATTGTAGTCTAAATTGGCATGAAATGAGATTAATTATTTGAATTGATTATGACATGTGATGGTGCCATTGAGGCATAATGGTTAAGTGTTAGGTATGTTGGTTTGTGGTATGTATTGGTAGGTATTGTACATTTTAAACAGGTCACAAAGTTGATAGAAGTTCATGCATGATCCAATTAAGGTATTGATGTTAGTATCTTACACTAAAAGGCACAGTTTTTGCACCACACAGTTTGACACATGTCCGTGTGTCACACACGGGCTAGTGACACGGTTGTGTGCTCTTTAGAAAATAGGAAGCATATGTAACAGCCCGTTTTTAGTGATATCAGAATAGTGATCTTGGGACCACAATTTTGACGAGTAAATTACTATGTTATTATTTTAATGTCATTGGGGTTAAATTAAGGTCGTATTAAAATTTCATTAAGAAAATTTGAAGTTTACATAGTTAATTAAGCAAAAAGGACTAAATCGTAAAAAGTGTAAAAGTGGAGTTCTACTAGTTAAAAGGGCTTAATGAATATGGAAATGTTAGTAAAGGGACTTAAAGGATAATTATACCATTCATAAGGTTGACATAATTTAAGTGATTATTAAAGTTAATGACTAAGGTTAAATTGGTAATTTGATAAATTAACTTAAACTAAAAATAGGTGAAAATGTGCATCATCTTCTACAATGTTTTTCTCCACCGAAATTAAGGAAAGAAACCTCCATTTTAGGGCTTGAAGTTTCGGCTAGATTAAACACTTGCATGGTATGTGATTTCAACCCTGTTTTAATGATTTTTATGTTTTCGAGTTCATTTTACTTAATCTAGCCTGAGGATAAATTTGCAAAATTGTTAAAGTTTGAGAGACTTTCCATGAATGTTTTTGGTTAGGTTTTGGTGTTAGTTGATGGATTATGAATTTTTGTTAAAAAATAAACAAGTTTGGTTAAATGATTTTTGATGAAATTGCATTTACGGATCTATTTGTGAAAATAGTAAAATTTCAAGTTAAAATTATGAAATGTTGGTTTAAATGAGTTGGTATAGGTCGCTATGAAATTCGGCTAGCTTGAATGGAGGATGAAAATGGTTAGATTTCAAATTATGAGCTTAATGACTAAATTGTGAAAAGTTAAAATGTTAGAGGCAAATTGATAATTTTGCATAAAGATGAAGTGTGGATTAAACTGAATACTAGAAGTATTAAATTGATTGAAAATTTCCTTTTAGATCAAGATAAACCACGTACGGACCCAGATCGAGGAAAAGCAAAAGCTTCGAATTAGTTCGACCTAACTTCTACCCCCTAGTCATCGAGGTAAGTTCGTATGAATGATTATCGTATTAATGTTATTTGAATTGAATGTTTACTGTGTTATTTTAATGTAAATGGATTGATATATAAATGTATCAATGTTATGACGAATTGATAGATATTGAGTCCCAGTTGAACCTTAGAAATTATTCGGATACAAATGACATGTCATTAAGGATTTCATGTTTCGGGTGCTGGTCTTGAATGTCCTACCGATGGCTGAGGTCCTGCATTTGTTACAGATTCTCCATAGCTCGTGTGTGTAGCATCGTGTAACTTACATTCTGACCCACAGCTCGTGTGAGCAGACCCATTTCACAGCTCGTGTGAGCAATGATGTAAAGGAAATGTTACAGTTATATGTAAAGGCACACTTCATGTAAGCTTTCCCGAGTATCCTATGTAATTCTAGATGGTTCAACGAGCAAGAAAAGGAAAAAGGAAACGGTAAGTATGTAAATACAATAAATCATGACATTATGGAACATTGAAGGTGCAAAATGTTATGTTTATACATGATGAACCACATATCCTATGGATGATCTCATATATATATGAACAAGTGTACTAACTTGTAAATTTGATGATGTTGTATCAGCTTATGCCAAGCTTAAGGTTATGGTTGATTTTATGCTTATGCTTTATATTATGCAAATGAAATGGTAAGTTTGTTTGGTTTATATGAGCTTACTAAGCATTCATTGCTTATGTAGTTATTTTTCCTTTGTTTTATAGATTATCGGAAGCTTAATTGGTTTGGAAGCTTGTCGAAAATCTATCACACTATCCAGAAGTCTTTTAGGTAGTTTTTGAGCATTTTGGCTAAGGTTTATAATGGCATGTATAAGATGAGATGTAATGGTATTTTGATGAATGTTTTGTTGGTGTTTTGGCATGTGTAAGTTTTGAAAGTTATCTTGGTTTGGTACCATTTGATGCCTTGTCAAATTGTGTCATTTTGGTTACCTTACTATGCAAGTTTGTATGGATTTTTATGGTATGTTTAGAATGGTATGATAATGGTCAAATTTGTGGCATACTTTGGGTAGTATGGAACTAGGATATGATGCTTGAAATGTTGTAATACTGACATGTTTAGGTAGGTGTTGTTTGTATGCATTTGAGGTGCCTTTGAATGGAATATTGGTTTGTTGAATTAGGATCTTAAAATAGTATTTTTGAAGTGTATTTTGGTGATGTTTAGGTACTTTAAAGTGTGTTTAAATAGGTTGAAAGGTCATGCATGAAATGGTCTTGGAAATGGCTTGATTTTAGGTAGATTTGGGTCCACACGGCTTAAGACACGGGCGTGTGACTCAGTGTGTCATCTGATGATTTCTTTAGGGTGCAAGTCAGTGAGTTACACGGTTTAACACATGGCCTGGCACACGGGCGCGTGGAGAAACTCAGAGAGTTACGCGGCTTGGCACACGAGCGTGTGACACGGCCGTCTGACCCTACTCAAAGAGTTACACGGGTGAGGACATGGGCTGGGACATGGCTGTGTGTCCCAAGTTCGAAAGTTACATGGCCGGTTTTTCAAATTTTTCATCTTTTTCCTAAACTTTCCAAATTGTTTCAAATTGGTCTCGAATTGTTTCTAAGTTATTTTTAAGGTCTCGGGGGCTCGATTTAGGGACAATATACATGTGTATAAATGGTTTATGATGTGACTAAATTATTGAATGATATTATGTTCAAATGTTTCCGATTGTATAGTAATACTCCGTAACACTAATCCAGCGATAGAAACGGGTTAGGGGTGTTATAGAATATGTACCACACGATTCTCGATTGTCATGCGGGCGGGATACACGTCTGTGTGAGCACTACTGATTTGGTCATCTAATTTTCACATGGTTTCATTTTTTTTACACGACCGTGTGATTTTTGTTGAATTTTTTCATTTAGGTCCACATGGCTACAGTGAGATACACGGCCTGAATACACGACTGTGCTACTCCTTTTCACACGGTCACAGCTTATTACATGGTCGTGTAACCCCTGTTTGCAGAAATTCTGATACTTTTTGTTAAGTTTTCAATTAAGTCCTTATTTGTTCTCGGGTTGGTTTAAGAGCTTTCGTAGGCTTGATTGAGACTCAGAATTGTTTGTAAATCATATTATGCATAGATTATGAATTTTTTTAGTGCTTAATTGAATGTTTAAAGTTGGAAACGTATGTGATTTGCTCCGTTAACTATTTTAGCATATTATAACTTGGGTCCGATGACCGGACCGAGTAAAGGGTGTTACAGGAGCAGATGACTCCCAGAAGATAGAGATATAAATGTGGCTGACTGGACTGACAGTAAATCAAACTGGACCCAAGAAGAGTAGATCCTGAATCTATTTTTGGATTTGTTCACTTGTGACATTCATAGTTTGACATACCTAAATCCTATGTGGATGACGGACTATGTATGCGTGACTCGTACATTTTGATGTAAGTAAAAGCCTGAGTTTGAATAGATAAGGAACCGAAAGCTGGTGTGTTCGGTGTACGGCTTCTGCAGTATGTAGTGTCATACACAACAATGGAATCCATAGCCTGAGACATGGATAAATGATATCTTCCCACTGACATTACATGGTTGATGAAAAGTAAACGTGATCATAGGTCGTTCGTCTTTGTGATGAATGTCTTGATTACTATTTGATAGTAATTGACTTTCATGAAGGAATATGTAATGGTTACTATGAGACAAAATAGGATCATATTGGGAGAATGAATATTATCCCAAAAGAGATTTAGGATATCCTATGACGGTAACACACTTATGACAAGGTCATTGGACGAGCACTAATCAAATTGCTTTCATAATGGTACGTTGTTGGGGAGAGCTCAGTCATGATACTATAGTGGAATAACTTCATGACAAAATGAGTTTAAAATTAATAGGTGAAAAGCTGGAACTTAATTATAAATCATTTGAGTCTCAATTGCATAAGTCCAATCGGTCCTTCTGCTAGTTCGTTGGAACCAAAAATGAATTGCATACTGAATCAAAATGAACAGAATGAATAGAAATGGAGAAATTGAAAAAATTTAGAAATTGGTTATGGTTTTCTCCGAAATGGAGAAATGAAATCATGTGGAAATGAATGTGGTTTTCTCAAAATGGAAATGAGAAATGATTCATTTGCAAATGAATATGGATTACTTAGAAATGATCGGAAGAATGAGTTTATGTTTTGGAGCTATTTTAAATCCCAAAAATGAAAATAAACCATTCGATCATAGTGAACAAGTTGAATGGTGAAATATTAAATATATTTTCTCAAAAATTTTACCAGGGGTAAGATTTTCATAATTTTACCAAAGGTAAAATTGGGATGACAAATTATTTAATTGAATATAAATATTGGATTTTTTTTTGAAAAATAGAAAAATAGAATCGAGTTGGATCAGATTACAAAGTATTGTGTTGAAAAGTCCAATAAGTACTCATAATTGGACCCGATGTGAGAGAGGCCCAAAATCCCTTAATGGAATATGAAGGGGCGATAACCCTAGTAGGAATACTAGGGGATGTTGTCCACCTAACTCCTACTTTAAGTAGGAAGTTGTTTTTCTAGTTGAAATAAACTCCTACAATTCAACTAGGGTTCTACTTTATCTTCCTATAAATAGATGACACCGGTAGAGCTATTTTCACAACTTTAAGATATTGTTACTCTGTCGAAAAATAAAGAGAATTTATTCTCAACTATTAAATATATTTTTCTGGAATAACAATTCTACCGATTTCTATTTGAGAAGAGAAATCTTCTTTCCACATAAAAGAAAATAATTTCTAATTCTGTGTTTTGATTCAATTGGTTCGAGCCCACATTTGAAGCAGTTTGTGGTACAAGAATAACAGAGAAGATCATTTGGTTGAAAGTCGAGAACAAAAAGGACTCATCTATCAGAAACACAAGTATGATTCCAATCTAGGGTTATTACTATAGATATTACAAACCGAGTCGATTTTTATTAATTTTATTTTTCTGTTGTGCTAGAAAATCGTTTTCAAATTGGATTTTTTCCAACAGTTTATAGATTACCTCTTTCTTCAAGAACTTGCAAATCACTGACCGTGTCACATTGGCGTATGATGTTCCTTCAACCTACTAAGTGAAATAGTCGATCACTACACAGATGAATTGATGCCTATTAAAAAGTTTTGGTGAGATAGAACCAATGACATCCATGCCCCACATTGAGAATAGTTATAGTGGAGCTAAGACATGAAGATTGGTCGGAGGAGCACTAATGTTGCCTACATAAATATATAGCATAATCCCCCCTTTCTGACCCCAAAAAAAGGTTTTTGGCTTCGCCCTTGTTTTCAATGTTATTTTGTTTTTGTAACAACACAAGGTTAAAATATGTAACACCCATCACCCGTATTCAACACCGAAATAGGGTTACAGAGCATTACCGGACTTACAAAACAATTAAACAACTATTTAACATACAATTGTTCAATTCAATCATTCATCATTCAATCTCAATCAATTTGTCCCTATTAAGAGCCTATGAGGCCTTAAACATGCTTTTGGAGTGGTTCGGGACTAAACTGATAACTCAAGAAATTTTCATCCCTTAGCAATTTTTTCTTCAAATTAGAATACACACGTCCGTGTGGCCAGGCTGTGTGTCTCACACGGCCACCAGACATGCCCATGTCACAGGCCGTGTGAAAATAGGGGGTACATACTAACTTAGGTCACACGGCCAACCACATGCCCGTGTGTCTAACCCATGTGCCCTTCGAAGTGGTCACACACGCCCGTGTGCCAGGTCGTGTGTTAGGCCGTGCCAAACTTGTAGGGTATACTGACTTATGCAACACGGCCAAGTCACACGCCCGTGTGCTAGGCCGTGTGCCAATTAGAGAGGTTTACTGACTTGTGCCACACGGTCGATCACACGCCCGTGCGTGAAACCGTGTGGAGCATACTGACTTCATTTCAATTTCAACACCAAGGGACACATGGCCGTGTAACATAACCGTGTGCCACACACGGCTGAGACACACCCCCGTGTCTCTGCCCGTGTGGACAAAAATAGGCTATTTACTAAGTCATTTTGCCACCCATTTTGCACATACCTATACAAGCTCAATTGGTACCAATTTAAAATACAAATATGCAGCCAAAAGGCATCAACCAATACACAATGATACTATGTCCATTTCAACCATTTCAATACTCAATTCAATGCCATTGACCTATTCAAATACCTATCAATTCATCTTACTTTACTAGACATATTCACTTATATGATTCATTTAATAAAACCATTCCAAATATCCATTATCAATTCAACCTCATTCATTCATTACAGGTCAATTACCTAACTCAAAACAAAGCCATTTATACATCTTTATACATTAACAAAATCATCAACACAAGCCAACTTAAATGGCCCAAAATACATGTTCATCAAACATACCAAAATGACTGAAGCCTATACATGCCATATACCATATATACACAACTCAAAAGTACCAAAATAGATGTCCGATAGTGCGATGAAGGCTCTAAAAATCCCCGGTTCCGAGCTAGCTTCAATATTCTATAAAGCATAGAAGAAAATGAACAAAGTAAGCTATAAAGCTTAGTAAGTTCGTATGTATATATGAAATAATCAACATCATTCATTAACAATTCCAAATAGATACATAATTTGCAATTAAAACCTCAATTAATGAGATAACATAAAGTTTAACTACAAAGCAACTCATAAGGTCTCATCTTCTTTTAATTCATCATTCGAATAGTTTTCTATACATACCCGTACTAATACAAATCTATTCTCACCAGTTCGCTTATCGAATCACTTCGAGTTTATAAATGCTTACGATATAAGTACGTCGTTTTTCCGATGCCAAAGTCCAACTATGGTCTTACATACATTGCCAAGGCCCTGCCGTGGTCTTACATTCACATGCCATAACTCGATTATAGTCTTATTATCTGATTGCCATAGCCCAACTATGGTCTTATTCAATATCTCGTCGACTTAAATCGTATATTTAAATTAAGTTCAGCACATTTAGCCATAGAATAAATAAAATCTCAATACCATCCATCAATTGAAAAATTACAAATTCAAGTTCAATTATACGAACTTACCTCATGTACGGAAATGATGAAACGGACCGACTATTCAATTAATTTGCTTTTTCCTCGGTCTAAGTCTGAATTCCTCTTTTCTTGATCTATAAGTAATCAAAATCAGCTTACTTAATCATCTCTCTATTCAATTTAGTCCAAAACACTTATTTAGACAATTTTACATATTTTCCCCTAATGTTTCACAACTTTTACAATTTAGTCCTTATTACATAAAATTACAAATTCTGCAATTTAGTACAAACCCATGCTTAGCCGAATTTAATACATGTTACTAGTAGCCCATATTTTCAATTTATTCACACTTTTAACCACCACATTTCACATTTTCTCAATTTAATCCCTTTTTGACATTTTTGTAAAAAATCACTTTACAAAAGCTATTAATCTAACATTAAACCTTCCAAATCTATCATAAATCATCAAACTACTCAAGCATTCAACAATGAAAACATGATAAATCTTTAACAATTTCAAAATTTAGGGTACGGGCTAGCTAGAATACGAAGCAACGATCTCAAAAACATAAAAATCATTAAAAACTGAGTTAAAACCATACCTTAATCTAGCCTTCAAAGTGGCCGATTGAAAAAGCCCTAACAATGGCTTCCAAGCTTGTAAAATTCGGCTAAGGATGAAGAGAATGAAATAATTTTTTTGTTTTATTAAATTATACTTTAATTACTAAATACCAATTTTAACCTTAAAAATATTTAATAACTACACCAAATACCACTCCACTATCATCCATTAACTCTCAGATGGTTTAATTACTACTTAAGGACCTTTACTATAAGGTTCTATAGCTGTTTAATACCTTTAGCTAATAGAACACTACTTTTACACTTTACGCAATTTAGTCCTTTTTACCTAATTGAGCATTCAAATGCTAAAATTTCTTAACGAAAATTTCACACCATCATATATTCATGTTGTAAACAATAAAATAATAAAATAAATATTTCAACTTCAGATTTGTGGTCCCGAAACCACTGTTTCGATTTGACCAAAAGCAGGCTGTTACAAAATATGTCATCAGTCCTTGTACTTTTCACAAATTTAGAATTTAATCCTTATGCTTTTATTTCAAGAATTTAGTCCCATCTACTTTTTAGATTTTAAAATTCAGGGCAAATTGTTAACACCATTAAATTTTTTCGTTAAATTTGTTGGTTTGACATTTTGAAATAAAAAAATTCACTTGGTAGCCATTTAACTAAAAAAATGTCCCTAAAAGAACAACGCTGTAATGAACCTGAATTTAATAAAATAATTTTAATAGTGTTAACAATTGGACCTGAATTTTAAAATCTAATAAATAGAGGGATTGAATTCATAGAGATAAAAGAACATAGACTAAATTTCAAATTTACAAAGAGTACAAGGATTTATGGAATATTTTAAACTACATAACTACCAAGTGAATTTTTTTTTTGTCAAACTCTACTATTAGACCTTGTACTTTAGGCAAGTTGTGGATTTAATACTTTACTTTAATTTGGTTATTTACATTCCCTATACTTTTAGAATTTTAAAATTTTATTCCTAACCAAATGGTAACTATTAAATTCATTAAGGTTTTTTTTTTCAAAATTTGATTCTTCAAACATATTATCGCATATGTAATTTATGTTAGCTTGTAATCATAACACATTACTCACAAAAAACTAGTTAATAGATTAATGATTGTCGTTTATATTAAAGTTCTAACAATTCATTTTTCAGTGGTGTCGAAAACAATGGTTTCAAATGATCGAGTGCGTAAATATTATTAATTAATATTTTCGAGACTATTATATTGTTATATTAATTTTTGGTCCAGTAATTTTATTGAACAGTTAGTAATTAAGGTACTATGACTAAATCGTAAAAATTAATCGCTATTTTTATTAATTAAATGCGCTAAATAGTATAATAGTAAGAGTCAAAGCAATAATTTAGCCACTTTTCATTACTGGTGGATGGTTAGTGGCTTTATTTAAACAAATTTCATGAGTTAATTTATGTTTTTAAAGATTAAAATTATAAAGCATATGTTATAATTTAAGTTAAAAAGAAAAACAAACGAAAAAGAAGCTACCATCTTTATTTTGCTTCTTCTTCAACCGTCCATGGAAGAAAAGCATAAGGGTTTTACCGTTCAAGCTTCCATTTTCGATTGGTAAACCGTTTTGAGTCCGTTTCTTGTAATTTTTATATTTTTGGAATCTTGGGAGCTTGATATAGTTAATCCGGGGATTAGATCGTAAAACTATTAAAGCTTTGAATTTTTTTCATTGATGATTTTTAAAGCTTTTGGTGTTATATGGTTTGATTGTAAGCTTAGATGTGATATAATACTAATTTGTAAAGTGGAATTTTCTAGTTATGAGTATAGGGACTAAGATGTAATTATTTAAATTTGATATGAAATTTTTGTAATTATTGATTCCAGAGGGTTATAGAAGGATGAAATTGAAAATGGATTAAAAACGAAGCTTTAATGTGAAAGTTATGGTAGTTTTGATTTTAGGGACTAAATTGAATAAAATGTGAAACTTTAGGAAAATTGTGCAAAGTGAAATTTAAAATGTCATATGTATAGAATAAGGTGTTATAAGGTAATTGAAACTGATAAATTGAAATGAATTACTGTATAGATCAATATTTGAATCAACTAGTAGATAATCGAGGAAAAAGGAAAATTACGGATTAACCCCTGACAGTTTGTTTACCATGATTTTTGCCAGGTAAGTTCATATAGCATCATTACATTTGATTATTATAGATAATTGAATTATAAATTGTACATGTGAATATATAATTTGAGTCGTATATATATATTGGTACAAAAGGGTAATATTCAGATTGATTTGTAAAGAAATGTGCCCCTGATTGCACTCCGGTGCCCCTAATTGCACTTCGGTGCCCTCATTTGTTTTACCAGTGTTCCTCAGGATAAATGAATGGTAATAGAGAAATGATTTCAATATGGAATAATATATACATGTCTATGGTTGAATTTGTAATGACCTTGGTATACTGTTAAGGTATTGAGTTACTCTAGAGTTACATGTAAATGAATTGTATAAGAAGTGAACATGTAATCTTATCTCGTTGAATTGCATTGTCATGAATAGGTTCAGATTGACAAGTTGTTTAGATATTATTTATAAATTTGTAAATAAGGTGACATTATATGCTTATGAACTTATTAAGAATTTTAATTACTTACGATGTTGTTATTTTCCTGTCATGTAGTTATCTTTTGCGGAACGTGAAAACTGGATCAACTCAGAACTCACACTATCCAATTTTCGATTCAATAGTCTTTTATTCATTCTAGACTCAATTATGAAATCCTCCTTCTCGCGATGTTGAAAGAAAGTATGTGATGTCCCGACATCAGGTGGTCCGACATTGTGACATGACTCACTGTCTTGACAACACCACGACGTGGGAATGGTTGATCATGATGTGGAGTTTAAACTTTCAAAATTTTGCAATTTGATCCTAAGTCATTGCCCGGGTCACTAATAGAGCTTTCTTAAGCTTGATTTGGTCTCGATTTCTATTTGAAAGTTATCATATGATTACAATTGAGATAGGAGCGAATATTGCATGCTTTATTTTTAAAGTTTTCAGTTCCGATTACTATGGTAACATTCCGTAACTTTGGTCCAGCGATCGGACTGGGTAAAGGGTGCTACAAAATTGAAAATTTGAAATTAAAAAAAAAAATAGCAACTAAGAATGATCCAATTGGAGAACATGGACTAGATCTCTAATTTTATGCATAATACAAGACTAATAGTAGAATTTAACTGTTACCATTTGGTTAGGACTAAATTTTCAAAAATTGTAAAGTATAAGGACTAAAATTAACCAACTTGAAAAGTATGTGGACTAAAATTTGATCAAAGTAAAGTACAAGTACTAAATCAACAACTTACAAAAAGTACAAGGTCTAATAGAAAATTTTAATTTTAAAATGTCACGCCAATGTTTTTTAAAAAAAAAATAAAGATGATAACAACTAGATCTGAATTTTTAGATTTGAAAAATAGAATGACTAAATTCTTGAAATAAAAATAGAAATACTAAATTTTAAATATACAAAGTGTGTATGGCTTACAATATATTTTAACTTTGAAATTTTTACTCTATAAATTACTCTATCATGATTTAGAAGGTAAATAAATATAAGGGTTAATGTGCTATCCCCCCCCCCAAAGTTGCACCCAATTATCACTTTGGTATCCTAATAATTTTTTGTATCAACTTGGTACTTGAAATTTTCAATCCATTATCAGTTTGCCCCAACCCTTAACACATTAAAAAAAAGTGACAAAATGGAAAAAAAAAAAAAAAAAGGTGATTTTAAAGCTTTCCATATTTGTTCTTATTTTAAAAAAAAAAGATTTTTCAAAAAAAATTTGACAATTTTTGTATTTTCGCTAATGTGTTTTTTAAAAAGAAATATATATGTTTAAATTTCTAAAAAAATTATATAACTTCCCATATATTTTTTCATTTGTTAAGTTTTTTTTTATTTCTCTAAATTTATTTGACAATTTTTTGTATTTTCTCTTTTTCGTGTTTAATGTATTTTTAAAAAATAAAAATAAATATTTTTTTAATTTCTGGGATTTTATATAATTCTATGTATTATTGTGATTTTTTTTTAAAAAAAATAGAATTCTTCTGAACTTTCTGCTATTTTTTTCAGAATTTTCTTTTTTTTAAAAAAAATTATTTTAGGAAAATAAAGTTTTTTAATGTCATTAACTGCTGGGGAAAACTGATAACGAAATGAAAATTTCAAGTAGTAAAGTGTAAGTGTCAAAGTGATAATTGGGTGCAATTTTGGGGTAAATAGTACATTAACCCTAAATATAATAATATGAAATATTTCTTATGTGGCTAAATAAATTATTGAAGAAATCCTGTTCAGTCCACGCTTTAGCCAACGGCTAGTACCTAAAACGGTAACCACAACGGTCGAAAATTTCAAACTTTTTTTTATCCTAAAACCTCTCTCTAAATCGCTTCTATTCTTTTACTGGCACTCGCTTCGCTTCTCTCAAAAACTCCCCTCTTATCTTTCTTCATCTTCGATATCAAATTTCATAAATACTAAAAGGAAATCAGAAATAGAAAGTGGGTTTTCGAAGATGTTGAAAGATGTGTGGAACGCTCCTCCTGGATTCAGGCCTTCTAAATCGGCCCCCACTTCTCCGGCAAAGTCCCTCGGGGTTCTGAGAACTCGCTCCGAGTCCTTCCATGCCATCCACAAAGTCCCAGTCGGTGACACTCCTTATGTTAGAGCCAAGAACGTTCAAGTAAGTTTCTGGGTGTCTTCCAGTTGATTGTACAAGAGTTGAAATCTTCTTCTTTATTAATTTTACTTTTGTTTTCAGTTGGTAGAAAAAGATCCGGAGAGGGCGATTCCTTTGTTTTGGGCAGCCATAAATGCAGGGGATAGAGTTGATAGTGCTTTGAAAGACATGGCCATTGTAATGAAGCAGCAAAATAGAGCAGAGGAAGCCATTGAAGCTATCAAGTCTCTGCGTAGCAGATGCTCAGATCAAGCGCAGGAGTCTCTTGATAACATTCTATTGGATCTCTACAAGGTCTTTTTACACCAATGTAAACATTAAATATTATATCAAGTTGTATTGGTCTTTAACAGATAGATGGTTATTATAATTCTACAGAGATGTGGAAGGTTGGATGACCAAATAGCATTGTTGAAGCACAAATTGTATTTGATCCAACAAGGGCTGGCTTTCAATGGAAAGCGCACCAAGACAGCCCGATCTCAAGGAAAGAAATTTCAGGTCTCTGTCGAGCAAGAAGCCACACGGTTGCTGGTAAGCCTTCAATCTTTTCATCTTTGCTGGTAAACCTTAAAACGGATACATGAATTTAAGAAACTTTCCGTTTTCAGGGAAACTTGGGGTGGGCATTGATGCAGCAAAACAACTATATCGAAGCAGAAGATGCTTATCGGCGGGCACTTTCGATTGCTGCCGATAATAACAAGATGTGTAACCTAGGTATTTGTTTGATGAAGCAAGGCAGAATTGGGGAGGCTAAAGAAACCTTGCGAAGAGTGAAACCAGCAGTGGCTGATGGACCAAGAGGGGTAGATTCCCATCTTAAGGCCTATGAGAGGGCACAGCAGATGCTCCAGGATCTTGAGTCGGAGATGATGAATAAAGGAGGAGGGGATCGGGTCGAACAAAGCCGGCTCTTTGACGCCTTCCTTGGTTCTTCATCAATTTGGCAACCTCAGCCTTGCAAGGACCCCATCAGCTTGCCAAAATCAAATGCAGTTAAACCCCAAGATGATTTTGCTGATGAGAACATCAATTCGAATGTAATGGTAAGCCAAGTGGTGATCCCTCAACCAAAACCAGTCGCTCTTCCTTTCGGAAATTCTCTAAATATCGATGCACCGCCCTTCTACTCATCAAAGTTGGTGAAGGAGGAGAAAGCTCCAGTTGTGAATCAATTGCATGAGACCCTTAAAAGAACACGGTCAGGAAACTCAGCTAACTCTATGAGAGTGAATGAAATGGGTGGAGACTGCACAAAGCTTTTATCTGCAGAACCGGAAAAACCGGAGATTAAGACTAGAAGAAGGCTCTCTCTTTCAACTGAAGAGAAAGGTGACAAATTGGTTGATTTATTACCAGATAGCCAAGACTTTGAAGAGGCTATCATTGCAGCAGCAGTTCTAGGCCCAGCAAATGAAGCAGTGACTCAAAGGATGTTTCCAAAGAAAACTGATAAGAGGCTTAAGGTCTTCCAAGATATTACTCTTTCTTTGAGTCCTAGAGCCTGAAGTTGGTTAACTAATTTAGTTTCTTAAGTAACTTAATATTCTAAGGGTGGAGATGAACTTGTTCTCCTTACCTACTTGACTCCTATTCCTGAAAAAGAAAGGGTAGCAGTTCTTAAGGTTGTAGCCTTAAGTATTATTTACATTTTATTTATGTATGCCTCTCAAATAAGGCGCATCCACACCCATCAAGATAATAAAAAACACTTTCGTTTAGATTTTGCATTGCATTTGCCCAAATCTTTTGATAAAGAGCTATTCAGACTACTTTATCAGTTTTTCATTGCATTCAACTAATTGACAGAAGAAGTATGATCTATTTGATTTAAATAACATTCATAAAACAGCAAGATCAAAGGGTGGGTAACGCAGGTAATGTTGTTTCAGTGGCAACATAAAGAACATTACAACACAATTGATATGTTTTTTTTTGCATTTATAACTTTCTTACCATAACAGAGGTTTGGAGAAATAACTATGTAGTTTAAAGGTATAATTTGCTTGTTATGCAGATTGATGTGTAATATGGAGAAGCTTGTGTGAGATCCAGCAGGTTCACACGCATGGTTCAGCAACTAAAAGTAGACCCCTTCTATAGAGCCAACATCTGAGATTCACAGGCAATGGCAATGGAAATTTGTTAGATACAGTCAGAAAACACATAATGGCCCTTTTTCCATGCCTGAAATAAAGGATCCTGTTTCAGAAAAGCAAACAAAGGTGATCAAATCTATGCCTCAATTTTCATTAACCAAGCACATTCAAATACATTTTCTGCTAAAAGTTCTGGGTGTCAGTGCCAAAGCTTAAAAGAGCTTGATGATTAAAAAGTCATACATTTGAGTTTCTAACTGGTTGCCAATACAAGAATCGGTTTGTCTAATCTAATAAACAATAAAATGTTGCCTTCTATCACTCTAGTGCATTGGATGGAGCAAAGCACCTGCAGTGCAACCAAGTCAAGCGCTTATCTCCTTTGAGAGACAAGAATATTTCTCTAGCATTTGGATTGTTGAATAGCTCCAGAGCAGCAAAGTAGACTCGCTCTTCTAAAATGTTGCCTTCTATCACTCTAGTGCATTGGATGGAGCAACGCACTTGCAGTGCAACCAAGTCAAGCGCTTATCTCCTTTGAGAGACAAGAATATTTCTCTAGCATTAGGATTGTTGAATAACTCCAGAGCAGCAAAGTAGACTCGCTCTTCAAGGCCTTCAATCTCATCCAATTCTTTTATACAACTAGGTATACTATATCTGGCATTACGTTGTTTTACAGCGGCTGTTCTCAGCTTCGAAGCTGCTGCCATCTCCAATATTGCAGCAGCAATAGCATCATCAATTCCCCTGCGTCCCCTTTTGCGACTACTAATCAAACCAGAAGCAGAAGGTTGAACTGCATCTGGATCATCTGCCACATCCTCTACTTCCTCAGACGAGGAGGACTCTTCTTGAATTCTGCTCAATGGTTCCAAAGAAGGAAGTGAGGAAGGAACTTGTCCACCAGGTTCAGCAGAGTAGTCATGCTTCCCATTGGTCATTGGCTCTGAGAAAATAGTACAAAGCTGTTTGTAAATTGAGCAGCCGCTGGCTTTTATGGTTTCAGCATCTGGATGACCCTGTCAATGAAGAACATGTACGAGCTGGGGTTCAAGGGATTGAAGGAGATTTCATTCACACAAAACAAGCATTGATAGAGTATATCCTACCTTGGTAAAATCAGACCAAGCTTCATCTGTACCTATTATAACCCCAGTAGATTCATTCCAACTGAACTCGCTTCGATCAAGAAGTGATTTCACGAGAACATACTGCCTTCTCAAAACCCCATATCGGTTCTTTAATTGCTCCTTGTCCCATTTCAAACTAGTTTTCTTACAGAAGTCATCACACATGGACTTCCAAGCTCTCTTGTTGAAAGAATTGTTGTGCCTATTCCCTCCGTGAACCTGTTCAACCAACAGGTCAGCAAGTGTCTTAGTGAGGAACGTCGTCCATCGAGCTCTCGGCTGTTGTTCCTGCTGCCGAGATGGTTGCTGTTGTCTCCTTGAGCGAGTAACCCGGCTTGCCATCTACAAAATCTACAACCAAAACCCTACAATCAACCATACACAAAACATTCTCTAAAATTAAAGCAATTAAGAAACTATAAAACAGAATTTCTAGTGACCTCATAGTAAAACAAGAAATGCTGGTAGCCAAAAGCGAGTCGAAGTCACAAAATGCTTTAAAATCAAGAAAATTCAAACCCAAAAAAAAAAACGCAGGGAGAGATGCATTAAATTGGCATGGAAAAGCGATGATAGAATCTTAAAGCTAAAACCCTAACGCTGAAAATGTGAAAGAAATTTGACGTGAAATCTATCATAGTCATGGA
Source organism: Gossypium australe (assembly GCA_005393395.2). Classification (NCBI taxonomy): domain Eukaryota; kingdom Viridiplantae; phylum Streptophyta; class Magnoliopsida; order Malvales; family Malvaceae; genus Gossypium; species Gossypium australe. The sequence goes on along the minus strand of CM016624.1, from coordinate 31,829,973 downwards.
ATAGATAGTACTGCAGGGGACCCACTAACGACCGAGGAAATTCCGAGTAGGAATGATGAAATATGAGAGAGATTATGGAGGAACCCTTCTTCTTGAAATGGTTATCAAGTAAAGTAATCGTCCATGCTTCTTGGACTAATTTTTCTTTTCCCTGCCCTTTTGTCTGTGTGACTGTGGGGGTTTTAGGACCCAGTCCAAAATAGCCCTGGGTACTTGTAGTACTGCTCCTTATTGGGATATACAGTTGGTTTTTGTTTGACCATTGCATCCTCGTACTGGTAGAAGCACTGTCTGTCAAGCAACACTTTTCATTTTGGCCTCCATTTCATCTTGTCTTGAATTCTTGGCGATCATATAGAAATAGAAGGCTACATTTGAAACCCAAACATATATACCCAAAATACTCGGCCAAAAGAAATCAAAAGTTTGTCCAACCACCACAATATGTTACCGAAAACCGCATTCTTCTTGTCACATTTATTGCATCTCAACACACACGGTACAGATGTTGCCACCAATTATTTATAGGATAGTAAATCTCATCCTAAGTAGATCTAGTCACATCTCATCATATTTTCACAGGGCTTCATTACTCCACTATTCAATGGAGCGATGAGGGAAATTTGTAACACAAATGCATGTCTCGATGAAGAAATAAAGTGATAAAAGAATATTGTTTTTATGATAATTAAATTTTAAGATGTTAAGTATTATTTATTCAATTTTATCTAATCTAGATTAATAAAATAAATTTTAATTATTACTAAAATTAAACTAAGTAAATTATAGAGATTTTTATCAAACTAAAACAATAAAACTTATAAGTTCTTCAATCAATTTTAGAGACTTGGAACTCTAATTTCACCTAATCGAGTTAATCAATTCTCTCTCATCCAATTCTTCAATCTACGTAACTATTAATCAATGATTCAATTGCATTAACAATACCCTTCTTATATCTATCTTAATTAATCCCCTTCCCCACAAGTTGGGTGAAGTCACTAAAAACAAACCTATTAGGTTAATTATGGCATCATGTATATTCCTATCCTAGCCACAAATTAATTCGTTTTTCATCACTACTAAAGTTAATCCTAATCTATTAATCCTAGATCTCAACCCTAACTTTCTCCTCCAAGACAAGTCAAGGTAATCAAATTAATACAATTTGGTGATTAGACAAATAGACTAAATAAGCACAAGACTAAATAAATAATTAACAAGGATTAAAACAATTGAAGAGAAAATAAATTAATTAACTAAGAAATAAGATTCATCATTGTTCCAGAAAATAAAAAGAGTTTAGTTTATATTGAATTAAGAAAACAACACTAAAGTAAAAAGCATCATCACCAAAAGAAGACAAGTCTTTTCTTCCTAGTTCAATAATAAAACCATCCTCAGAACCTCACTCTAAACCTCTCGTATTTCTCTTAAGGGTAAATTACACCAACCGTCACTCAACTTTGGGATAGCTGACAAAACAGTCACCTAGGTTTCATTTCAGTCACTCAACTTTCGAAAAGTTACAAAATAGTCACTAACGTTATAAAAAAGTGACAAAACAGTCACCGATTAACAGTTTCCTTTAGTGTCTTAACGGGACTACTGATGTGGCAAGTTAACTAGTTGATATGGCCAGTTAACTTGCCACGTTGGATGTCCACAATGGAAACCCACCCAATTTAAGAGGAAATTGAAAAAAAAAAACCCTTAATAACAGATAAGAAGAAGAAGAAAAGGAAGAAGAGAAAGTGCTCTTGTGGAAACCTGATCGGATTCCACCCAAGATTCGATTTTGATATCGTCCAATGGAAAAACTTCGTTTGTAATCGTCGCCATAAAACCCTCTTTTGCTTCACCAGAACTTCCCACGCCGCCATCAAGAACGATTTTATATGCCTAATCTTCAACCATTTCAACAACATGGAGTGTCGTCTCCCCATTCGAATCACACAGAATAGCCAAATCTGGATTGTGATGAATTAAGCAGAGAGCTACGTCTAAGTAGAAAAGGAGAATTTGATCAGTTATTTTATAAATGGACTATAAAGTATGGACTTAATGGCTCTAACCATTACTAAACATCTAATAGACTTCACTTCATAGTTCATACCAAATAAATCAGTAGTGATGGTTGCTATAAGCAACCCAATATAATCTTCCTGATTAAGATACTCAGCAGCGGTCACATTGTAAAGATACCAAACCATGTCTTGGTGGCCTTTCTGTGCAGCAATGCAGAGTGGTGTCACCCCATTGTTCCCCCTTAACCCTGGCAAAAGTTTGTTCTTTTTCACCATCACCTCCGCAATCCTAGTAATACCCGAAGTAGAGGCAACGAAAAGCATGGTGTTAGTGGATTTGTCCCTTCGTTCCAAGTTTGATACGCTCATCAACTTGACTACCTCCTCCACAAATCCAATGTGTCCGGCCCTTACAGGAATGTGAAGAGTTGTTTCCAATAGGTTGGTTATCCTGGCATTTGTAGCACCTGGATGAATATTTAGGAACTCTTTAGCTTTTCCCCAATCACCTTTCATTGTGGCATGATGTAAAGGTGCATACAAGGTAAGCCGTGTAGAAGTCCTATTACTCCCTGCCACCCATTATATTGATTGAATGTCAGAATTTCAAGTTGTTCTTAGACAAAAGCCCGTCCAAAAACCAGAGGTGCCAGCTTCACACGCTGGTCCGTCTTAAACTATATGATCGCCGGTTTGATCCCAGTCTTTTTCTGGCATCAAAAAACTTACCTTCAATACCAATGATTTTTACCCAATGACCACAAATCTCACTCTATTTTCATCCGCTGTAACTTAGTCAAAAATGGTACCTCCTCCATTAAAACAGTACCTTCAATATATTACACAAATGTAAAGTTTTTTGTTGGGGAAGATAATGTACCAAGAGTTGCATGGTAGGTAAGAAAATTTCATCAGACTTATTTTTTTCTTTGAAAAAAATGGTGGATTGGGTTTCAGGGGCTTTGTGCGGATGACATAATTTGTTTGCAGTTTCAGTGGCAACAATGAGAGACCATAAGCCTAGTAGTTGATTTTGGAATCACAGGAGGCATTTCCATTTTTTTCTCCTCCTCCTCCTCCTTCTTCTTCTCCTCTTCTTCTTTTTTCTTTTTATTCTTTTCTTCTTTTCTCTTTTTAAACCCTAAAATGGTGTTGGTGGGGCTGTTAAAGTGAGAGTAACCGGCCAGTTGGATAGTTTTTTGACACCAAGGATGCCATCACCTACCATGTCACTTTGTTGTGACATCTGTGATAGAAAACGGCAAAAAAGACTGTTTTGTAACTTTTCAAAAGTTGAGTGATTGAAATGAAACCTAGGTGACTGTTTTATCAGCTACCCCAAAGTTGGGTGACTGTTGTTGTAATTTACCCTTCTCTTAATGGCTCTCGAAATTATGGTGTGAACCACCTTCAACCACCAAGCCTAAATCTTGTATCAGCAATTGGTTCCATTTGTGGGAAGAAAACAAAAACTATGTCTCTACCCAATAAAGCTCCATGCTTTCAAAACCCTTAATTTTTTTTTTAAAAAAAAATCCAACTACAACATCATTAAGCTGCCTCTTCAACACCAATCGACCAACATGAACTACCAAGTCAAGCTTATCAAGTCAGGCCCCAACAAAATCATTATAAACAATGTGATTTTGACCATAATAACCTATGTTATTCATATCATCCTTACCCCATACACCAAAATTGTAACACCCCTCATCCAACCCGGTTGTTGGACCCGAGTTACGGGATGCTACTACTGTTACCAGAAAAATTCACATTTAAATCTGAACATTTATTCATTTAATCAACAATTCTAATCATAATTTCATGCACATCATAATAACAAGCAAAATCAAAACTCAATCGAGCTTACGGAAGCTCTAAAGTTGACTCTAGCATGAATAAGAACCAAACTGTAAACTTTTCAAAGTTTTTAGAAAGGTACCGATACTGAAGGAAAAAGTACTGGTACTTTTATGATAGGTATCGATACTATAAAAAAATTATGATACCGTTTTGGCATTCAACTAATTTCAATTTTTAAAAATGAGTCAATTTTATTGATACCAAATTGACATTCTGTCGATTTAAAATATTGTTTATTTGGTAAAGTACCGATACTTCAGTTTAAGGTATCAATTCTTTTTGCCAGAAAGTTAAAAATCTCAAGTTTTGGTACTATTTTCATGCTCAAACTAAAACCAATTCAAAAAGAGACTTAAGCACACATATAACCTGCACAAAATACTATTCAAACATACACCAACATTCCATATTAAAGACATTGACTTTTAACAACCAATATGCCACAAATTTGGAACCTTCACATACAAACATACCCATAGTATATGGCTTAAATGGTCCTCAAAATGCAACTTCCATAAACTATACACAACTTCAATACATTCTCAATCATCTTTTATCCAATCATGCAACTTTCTATTACTCTCACAATGCATATCATTCGCATTCATCCATTACTTTACCATTCCATCACCAACTTTAGCATTCGTGTACATCAATCATAAACTAGCACGTAGCCAACATGCATATTTATTTACACAACATGTAACCATTCAAAATTAAGCATCATTTATTATTCAAACTTATAAACATTCAAAGTAAACACATATGTAAAACATCTCCTATATACATGCCACATAACCGAGGTCCAAAATGATAAAAAGACTACTGAATCGAAAGCTTAATAGTGTGATCTCCAAAGTGATTCGATCACCTTGTTCCACAAAAGATAAATACAAGCAGAGAAAACACAACAGATTAAGCATTATGTATGCTTAGTAAGTTCATAGGATCTAAAACAGTAAACACATCTCAATTCAAAACTAACATAATAAATTAGCTAACTATATGACTTTCCTATCATCACATTTCACATCAATAAGGTGAGTTCATCAATTACAATCTTACAACATTTAATACGTACAATACATTCCCATTCAGTGTTATTCTATCAGAATTGTCGAACATATACGTCATTTCATCATTCCAAACATATTGTCACACCTGATTTTCGTTAAAGTCCCGAATTTAGGAAAGGTGGGGAGCTAATTGAATAAAATAGCAAGCTGGCAAACTCTACTGGAAAACTTGGAAAATTTTGTGTCTGATTGGTAATTAGTCGAGATCTAAATCTAGTTCAATTAAGTTGGAACCGATTGGTTCCTTAGTGTGAGACGGAATGAGTAGTGATGGACGATTATTTTGGGCTATGGAGACCGTGCAAATTAGAGTTATATATGTGTGTGAGAAAGGATATTTTTTCCAAAAAGAATTCTACTTAATTATGTTTATAATCTTCTTCTCATCTGCATTGTCTTCTCCGGTTACTCCGAAAAAGAGAAAGTTAAGAGAAGCTCTGCATGGGGCGGTAAATGTGAGACTCAAGTTTGGAAAGTAAAGAATCCAGTAAGTGATCGCCTCTTGACATACTAACGTCTAGAGTGTGAATACTGCAACCAAATATTTTTAGGCGGTCTCCACAAGTATACGGGTCAAGTATAGTTTATACAATGAAGTATGGAAGTAATCTAAAAATCGTACCCAAGGGAGGCGAAACTAAACTAATTCCAACTTCGACGTTACTAGATCTAATTAGTAATTTAACTAAATTTCTAAGGTGATGAAAATTCATACTTTATAAAAATAATTAAGATGTACAAAATTGAAGACAAAAAATTAATTTGTAGACTTAATCAATTCTAAGGATGGAAGATTAACTCGCTTCGGTGGTCGTAACTAACTCATATTTCGAGTTTTATCCAATCAACTAGTCATTAACCTAGCAGGATCTCTTGTTCTTCCACTGAACTAATGAGTCAACAAGAACTACTTATCTCCCAATCTCACAGTCCAAATCGGATTGGGGTAAAGTGTTCACGGATTTTGGGTTCATCCCCACCTAGATAACTTCCTAGGGTTGTCAGGCCTAGGGTTTTAAGTTCTTCCTATCCCAACCAACTGATCCGCTAAGAAACCCTACATAGAAATTAATTACTCTTACAATAACTCACTAATCTCCCATAAGAGGTTTAGTTTTTTATGGATCTCATAAACGACATAAACTTGATTGAAAAGATAAACATGAGTAAGAAATCAAGAATAAGGTTTAAGAAGAATCCTGATTTGTATTGATAATCGCAAAAGTAGAAATCTACAAAAAGTTGATGAATCCACAAATCGAATTCTCCAAAGAGCAAGAATAAAACTAAAATAGAATTACAAATAAAAATAACCTAAATACAAAATAGCCTAAAGAAAACTGAAAATTGAAAACTGAAACTAAATAAAGTTGCAAACTAAAACTTGAATAAAAGGTGATTATGAAGTGTTCAGAGATGACTATTTATAGATTTAGGGTTGGTCGTCATCCATTAACCTAATTCAACTGACGTTTTTACGTTAAAGTTTATTGTGTAGGTCAAAACACCCTTGACTCATTAATTCTCCTCGTCAATGTGGTGTCACGACATCCTCTGGTCTATGTCGTCACACTGATGGCAGTTTACAAGTTCAGGCTTGATTTCAGGGTGGTGTTGCGACACCCTCTGAATGTGTCGCAACACTAAAGGCAATTTTCTTTTTCGCTGCTTTGTTCACTATGTTACGACATTAACACTTCGTGTTGCAACATCGCAACTAGTTTCATGTTCCTATGCCTTCGAATGATGTCCTGCACACTCAACGGATATGTTAGCCTTCCTTTAAGGCTATTTTGGCCTCTAGGGTCATATAAATAATTCAAATCACATTTTATTATTATTTACGAACCAAAAATAAAAACTAAGTAAAAATATAACGAAATTGCTTTTATATAAGCTCATTAAGTACAAAAAATGGTTTAATCTACTACAACGAATTACAACAAATCAGTAAGCTGGTAAGCTCCCAAGTCTCCCTGTAATCGTAAATTAAAGGAAAAGAGAAGTAAAGGTTTCTGAAAAGCTTTTATATAATAATGGATTCGAGGTTTTAAGGTTTGGATACCTTTGGTTTAACCGGTATATCTAGTTGTCATGCTTAGCTTTCAGGAAAAAGGAGGCTCTGTCATTTGAACAAGCTAAGCTAGTGAGGACAAATGATTTAAGGTGGGTTTATGTACTCTGCTCAAGCATGTGTTGTGCTATTGTGCTGGAATGTTCTGCTCGTATGTCTGCCATTAGTTCTATTTGAATTCCATGGTTGTGTGTGATCGCGGTGAATGAGTATTGCAAGTATGTTCTCTAGATGCCAAATGTAATTGTGTAATGACGTATGGATAAGTGGCGTACTATATGTTTTAATGATAAGTGTAACGTTATGCATGAAATGCATGTTTATAATATGTAGAGTGTGGAGGGAGTTACTTTAACGGGTAGATGAATATAGGAAAATTGGTGTAATAGAGGAATGGGCGGAGAGTTAAAGGATTCAAGAGAGTTAGGTGGAACCGTGACGATAGTTATTAACTAGTCCTTCAAGGCGACACCGTGACGACAATTATTGACTGTGTAACACCCCTAACCCGTATCCGTCTCCAGATTGGGTTTAAGAGGCATTACTACTCTAAATTAAATTTCGAAATAGACTTCAATTGGATTCAAGCACAAGCAATGCAATCATTTCCATATTATAATACACTACAATCGATTATAATTACAAAAATAATAAATGTATAATGAGTATTATTACCATGCTGAATACACACAATATCTGAACCACATAACTTAAACATTCATTACATATATATATATATATATATTATATATATATATATATATATATATCGAGTATCCACCAGAATTTATATAACATAAACTAAATTTCATTTATAATACAATAATACATACACATTTTAAAATCAATTGAACCATTTTACCAGTTAATAATCAACTTCGCAAAACAATATATTAGTATACACCTTGGCCGAATATACTATTGCACCTTTCATTTAGATTCGTAACTAACCAACCAAAAATAACATATTAATTTTTTATCGTTAATAATGACATTTGAATATCTATCACTATTGATCAACTATTCTCATAATTATATATATATATATTTCTAGACCAGCCAAAACATTTTACAAAATTTAATAGCCAATATCACATACAGTATTGAAAATGGTTATTATTAACAAATAACTTGTTACAATATATAAAGAATAAACATAGTTATTTACCACTTATAAAACCATGCGCATGTGACCATAAAAAAATATAATCATCACATAGTCAACTTACTTAAGCACATCATTATTTAATTCTTACTAAACATATCAAGCATATAATATTTGCCAAGGCCGAAATAAATGTATTACTCAAATATCATTAAATAACATGACAAACAAGTATACATAAATTTACCTTAATCACGATTATATATACATCATAAAAATGGTAAACATAGTTCACGTATCAACTAAAACTAAGACTAAATTTTCTAAACCATCACTTAATGTCTATATACATATATATAAATATACATGTATCAATAGCACATTCCATATATAATATAGGTCACGATCGAATTTAAAACATCCAATAACATTATGAACAAGCTATGAAATTCAAAACATAAAAATGATACTTAACCAAAAGAAATAGCCATTTTCGCAAGGCTATATTTATATACATGATCAAACATCATATGTTTCAAAACTTAGTCTAACCTATACATGCCTTCAAAATCATAACCAAAATTTTAAAATACCAAAAAGGAGGCGATAGTGTGGATGACTTTCTTGACGATCCCTCTCGAGCTCGTAGTTTAACCAAAATCTATAAAACAAAGGAGAACATTTCACACAAATAAGCTTACTAGCTTAGTAAGTCCTAAGTTCCTGATAATATAACATTTAAATTATTCAGCTTATGACATTGCACATAAACATTTAAATATATATATATATTTTTGTACAAGGCCGAATACTATTAGTTCATTAACCGAAGTAATTGTACTTCATTTCCATAAACCTGTATTACTCCGAGACAAGATTAAATATATTACAAAAATCACATACTCCAAATCGTATAATTATAGCATTCATATCAACCATACTATCGTATTAAAATTTCCTTTATTCTTAGCATTTATACATGAAAACCAAATCTCCATAATAGTACATTAAACTCAATTTCAATCATATGATACTCATACACATCCATCTTAACCTCAAATATACATAACATAGTTCTCATAGTATTTACTTGACTCAAGTAATATTAAGCATAACATACCTTACATGCTTACCTAAGCCGTTAGCTAAATACATTAATTAAGGTTTGCCTTGAAGAATATTCGATTCTCCTTTATAAAACACATCACCGGCATCAAGCCTGCTAGGCAGTAAAGCCCGATAAGTAACACCGGCACGAGGCCTGCTGGGCTCAGAGCCCGAAAGTAATCACTGGCACTAGGCCTGCTAGGCTTAAAGCCTGAAATAAATCACCGGCACTAGGCCTGCTAGGCTTAAAGCCCGAAACACATCAATACGATAAATCATTGCAAACACCTTTCATGACTATATCACATATCGAATTTAATTTGGCTTATTTACCTTAAACAATTTAAAACCATTCTAATATACTTATATACATTCGGCTATGACATGAATATGTACTAAAATTTACCAAACATTATCATATAATAGATTCATAAATAATTCTTCAATATATTATAGCTTAAGGACTTACCTCGGTTGTCAATAGACCGTGTAAATCGGCTATTCGAGAACCTTTGTCTTTCCCCGGTCCAATTCCGTTTTTCTTTGTTCTTGATCTAAACACATTAAAATTTAACCCATTCAAGCATATTTCATCTCAATTTAATCCAAAAACACTTAAATAAACAATTTACCATTTTACCCCTAATGTTTCCCATTTTTACAAATTGGTCCTATTTACACAAAACACAAAATATGCAAAATTTTCCAACACCATAGCTAGGCCGAATCTTCCCCATAGCCATATGAATCCATGCATTTCATTTATTTGTCATTTTAACCATTCACAAATTTATTTTCTCAATTTAGCCCTATTTACTCAAAATCATCAAAAACTTCAATACAAAACTTGTAAATCTTTAACATATTTTTAATCTAAAACCATCAGATATCAAAACCATCCAAGCATGTTAATGGCCGAATCCTATATACATAATATTTTCAAAAATTTAGGCATGGGTCGGGTAATATACGAAGCAACGATCTCAAAAACGTAAAAATTATCAAAAACTAAAAACCGACCATACCTTAATCAAGCTCTCTAAGTTGCCGAAACTCAAAGCTCTACAATGGTGTTTTCTTTTCTCACATTCGGCTATGAGAGGAGAAGGGTGATGGTGGCTTTATTTTATGTTTTGTTTAATATATACACTAACATTATTTCTTTATAAAATACTAACATAACCTTATATAAAAAAATAATTAAACTAACATATATATAAGGCTAACTTGGCCCATTGCCGTCCATCACTATGGTCAATGGGCTAATTGCCCTTTTAGGACACCCACTTAAAAAGCCACAAGCAAATTAGTACATTACACCTTAGCATGCAACTTTTACGCTTTTCGCGATTAAATCCTTTTTATCAAATTAAGCACTTAAACGGTAAAATTTTTCTACGAAACTTTCACACATATTAATTCACATATAATAAACACAGAATAAAATATTAAAATATTTCTCGGGCTCGGATTCGTGGTCCCGAAACCACCGTTCCGATTAGGGTCAAAATTGGTCTGTTACAACTCTCCCCCCTTAAGAATTTTCGTCCTCGAAAATTTTACCGTTAAATAATTTCGGGTATTGCTGCCTCATTGAATCTTCAGGCTACCACGTAGCCTCTTCAATTTCGTGTCTATTCCATAATATTTTTACTAGTGGAATCTTCTTATTTCTCAACTCTTTAACTTCCCGAGCTAAGATACGGATCGGTTCTTCATCATATGTTAAATCGGATCGGATTTCAATCTCTGACGGTGTGATCACATGAGACGGGTCCGATCTGTACTTGCGAAGCATCAAAACGTGAAATACATTGTGTATCTTTTCTAACTCAGAGGGAAATTTCAATCTATAAGCGACAGGCCCAATACGTTCGATGATTTCATACGGTCCGATAAATCTCGGACTCAACTTGCCTTTCAAACCAAATCGGAGTACCTTTTTCCACGGAGAAACTTTTAAGAATACACGATCTCCGACCTAAAATTCAATGTCCTTACGTTTCAAATCGGCATAGGACTTTTGACGATCCAAAGCAGTTTTCAAATTACTTCTAATAATAGCTACCTTCTATTCTGTTTCTTTAACCAAATCAACCCCGTGTATCTTATTCTCACTGAGCTCAGTCCAATATAACGGTGTGCGACATTTTCGCCCGTATAAGGCTTCATAAGGCGCCATCTTTATACTAGATTGGAAGCTATTATTGTAAGCAAATTCAATCAAAGGTAGGTATCGTTCCCACGTACCTTCAAACTCGAGAATGCAGCATCTCAACATGTCCTCAAGTATCAAAATAGTTCGCTCAGACTGACCGTCTGTCTGCGGATGAAAGGCTGTACTAAAATGAAGTTTAGTACCTATTGCATCTTGCAATTTCTTCCAGAACCGCGATGTGAATCTCGGGTCTCTGTCTGAAACAATGGAACTCGGTACACCATGCAACTTTACAATATGCGACACATACAATTCGGCAAGCTTATCAAGTGAATAGTCTGTACGTACCGGTACAAAATGAGCTGATTTAGTTAGTCTATCAACGATAACCCATACGGCATCTTTCTTACTCGGTGTCATAGGAAGACCGGATACAAAATCCATTGTAATTCTATCCCATTTCCATTCAGGTATCATGATCGACTGAAGTAGTCCGGATGGTACCTAATGCTCAGCTTTTACTTTCTGACAGATTAAGCACTTGGAAACAAATTCAGATATATCCCGTTTCATGCCAGGCCACCAATAAAACTGTTTCAAATCGTTATACATTTTCGTGCTACCCAGGTGTATCGACAGTCGACCACTATGGGCCTCACTCAGAATCATCTCTATCAAATCTGAGTTCTTTGGAACACACATTCGGCTTTTATAATTTAAACAATCATTTGCATCATTCTGAAAATCTGATTCTGCACCTTTTTCACATTGAATTCGACTAGCAATCAAATCTTTGTCAACTTTCTGTGCATCACAAATTTGTTGAATAAACATCGGTCTTGCTTGTAACTCGGCCATAATCGAACCATCACCAGACATAGTTATCTGTGCGTTCATTACACGAAGAGCAAACAATGATTCTCGACTTAACGCATCTGCAACAATGTTAGCTTTTCCTGGATGGTAATCAATCACTAATTCATAGTCTTTCAGCAATTCTAACCATCTGCGTTGTCTCAAATTTAGATCTTTCTGAGTCATCAAATATTTTAGACTTTTATGATCCGAATAAATGTGACATTTCTCGCTGAATAAATAGTGACGCCAAATTTTCAACGCGAAAATAATGGCTGCTAGTTCCAGATCGTGAGTCGGATAATTTTTCTCATGCTGCTTCAATTGTCTCGAAGCGTAGGCTATAACCTTGCCGTCCTGCATTAAAACGCAACCCAACCCATTCAAGGAAGCATCACTAAAAACAACAAATTCTTTACCCGATTCAGGCTGAGCCAACACTGGAGCTTCTGTCAGAAGGGCTTTCAACCGCTCAAAACTTTTCTGACACCTTTCCGACCACTCAAACTTGACATCTTTCTGTAGTAGTTTCGTCAAAGGTGTAGCTATTACAGAAAAACCCTTTACAAAGCGTCTGTAATATCCCGCAAGGCCTAGGAAACTTCGGACCTCTGAAATATTCTTGGGTGGTTTCCAATCGAGTATAGCTGCTACTTTGTTTGGATCCACCCGAATACCCGATGCTGAAACAACATGGCCTAAGAAACTGACTTCATTCATCCAGAACTCACACTTACTAAACTTTGCATACAGTTGTTGATCTCTCAAAGTTTGTAGCACTAATCTCAAATGCTCAGCATGCTCGGTTTCATTTTTGGAGTAGATCAGTATATCATCAATAAACACTACAACAAACCGATCCAAAAACTGTCTGAAGACTCGATTCATTAGATCCATAAAAACAGCAGGTGCATTAGTGAGTCCAAAAGGCATAACCAAAAACTCAAAATGTCCGTACCTCGTTCGGAACACAGTTTTTGGTACATCTGTATCTCTGACTCGCAACTGATAATAGCCCGATCTCAAATCTATCTTCGAAAATACTGAAGCCCCCTTCAACTGATCAAACAAGTCGTCAATCCGAGGTAACGGGTACTTATTCTTTATAGTTACTTTATTTAATTGCCGATAGTCGATACACATTCGCATAGTCCCGTCTTTCTTTTTCACAAATAAGACCGGTGCACCCCACGGAGAGAAGCTCGGTCGTGCAAAGCCCCTATCTGTCAACTCTTGCAACTGTGCTTTCAACTCTTTTAACCCAGTAGGCGCCATCCGATACGGAGCTATCAAAATCGGAGTCGTCCCCGGTACTAATTCAATGCCGAACTCAATCTCTCGTACTGGTGGTAAACCTGGTAGTTCTTCAGGAAACACATCTGGGTATTCACATACAACTGATACAGGTTCAATTTGTTTCTCGGACATTTTATTATCCAGTACATAAGCCAAATAAGCTTCGCACCCTTTTCTTACATACTTTCGGGCTAACATCTAAGATATTACTGTAGGAAACCCATTTTCATCACAGGATTTAATTCTGATGGTCTCACCGTTTTGACATCTCAAATCAATAAGCTTTCTTTTACAATCCACTACTGCCTCATGTGAAGTTAACCAGTCCATGCCCAGAATTATATCAAATTCATCAAAGGGCAACAACATTAAATCAACTGGGAAGCAATAATCCCGAATCATCAACGGGCAACCCTTACACACTTTATTAACAAGCACACATCTACCCAAAGGGTTGGACACACGAATCACAAACTCAGTAGACTCAACTAGCAGAGTCTTACCGAATACTAAAGTTTCACACACATATGAATGGGTTGAACTAGGATCAATTAGTGCAATCACAGTGGTATCATAAAGGGTGAAAGTACTAGTAATAACATCGGGGGAGGAAGCATCCTCTCTGGCTCGAGCAGCATAAACTCTAGCTGGAGCTCTAGCCTCAGATCGAACTGTAGTGTTCTTCGTTCCTTTCTGACTACCACCCACATTACCTGAATGTCTTGGTGGTCTGCCTCGCACAGGCGTGTTGCTCGGCTTAATGTTCTGAACTGTATTCTGCTCAGCTAACATCGGACATTCTCTAATAAAATGATCTGACGATCCACATTTAAAGCAAGATCGATCATGAAATCTACAACTCCCGGAATGCCATTTCCCACAGTGCTTGCATTCAACTCGATTCTGTGGAACGTTACCAACACTGGCCATCGAGGTAGCTCGGGAGCCCACAGGAGGTCGATCCCGTCTAGGTAGATCTGTAGTAGCTTTATGTCGGCTGTAGTCATCTCTGAACTTCTTGGATGTGGGATGGAAGGTCTTACCCGAAGATCTTTTACGAATATCTCTAGCTTCTATCTCAGCCTTTCTTTTCTCTTTCCCGAGCTCTTCAGCTTTGTAAGCTCGCTCAACTAGTGCCACAAACTCTTGAATCTCAAGAATGCCAACAAATATCTTTATATCTTCATTCAGGCCATCTTCAAATCTTTTGCACATAATAGCTTCAGTAGAAACACACTCTCTAGCATATCTACTGAGCCTGACAAATTTTTGTTCATATTCCGTCACGGTCATTCGCCCCTGTTTCAGCTCAAGGAACTCCTTTCGTTTTTTATCAACAAATCTTTGACTGATGTATTTCTTGCGGAATTCATTCTGGAAGAAATCCCATGTCACTTTTTCTTTCGGAACCACTGATACTAGTGTATTCCACCAGTGATATGCAGTGTCCCGCAGTAAAGATATAGCACATTTCAGGCATTCATCTGGAGTACAAGATAGCTCATCCACTACCCGAATAGTGTTATCAAGCCACATTTCGGCTCGCTCTGCATCATCATTGTAATCACCAATTTTGGCCCGGGTCATTAACCCCGGGCCCATTACAAGCCCAAAACAAATTGCCCAAAACAAATTGCCCATAATGCTAGGGTTTCTAGGACCCTAGCTGAGCCCTAGCACCACCACCACCAGCGCACTTTCGCCGCTCCACTTTCCCCTGTTCCCCACAACCTGCAAAAAGAGCCAAAAAAAACAGCAAGTCCACAAACAAAGTTTGTATTTTTTATTTATGTAAATCGGCTATAAAGCCTTCAAAACAACAGTGTAATCGGGGGGGACGAATCGAATCACCGAAGGAACAAAAGAGAATAACAAGGTCTCCATTTTTTTGATCATTTTATATTTTATTTATTTTCATTTCCGTTCTTTTTTTACTATTTCAAACCTAAATAAAAAACAAAATAAAAAGAAGAAACGAAAAGATCTCACCTGAAAGGAGACCCAAACCGTCGTCGGGGTCGGGATCGGAGAGGGAGACCGAGAGCCTCCGGCCTTAACGATCCATGGTGGTTCAAAGGCCCAGCCTTGAACGAGTTTAAAGCTCTCTCTCCCCGCGCCGACGGCCATCGAACAACGGTGACGCGATAATCGGCCTGGGATCTCGCTCGCCGGAGAGAGGGAAAAGAGGAGAGGGAGAGGACACTGTTTTTGTTTTTCTTTTGGGGAAGCAGGAAGAAAAAAGAAAAGGAGAGCAGATTAGGGTTCTAGACCAATCAGATAAAACGGCACCGTTTAGGGGTCTCCCCTGGCGCAAAAACGGCGTCGTTTTGGGGAGACCCGTGTGACCCGACCCGCCTATAAAAGGATCCGCGCGTTTCTTTATGAAATGGGGTATTTTGCAAATGATCCCCCTCCTTCCCATCCCCGTTTGATTAAGCCCTATTTTAGGTTTTTTTAATTTGGCCCTCAGGCTTCATTTGGTTTTCGATTTGGTCCTTGGTACTACCGACTGGACGCGCACAAGGGAATCTAGGGGTTATTGACCATCATAGTCCCTCTTGGCTGTTTCCGCATGCAATTTAGTCCTCCCTTCTTTATTTTATTTCGAATTTATCCCAATTATTCCGCTTTCGTCCAGATTTAGTCATTTCTAATTACTTCGGTCATTTTATTTCTAAATTCACTAACCTTTTATTGTTATATTATTATTATTATTATTATTATAATTGTTTACTTTATTCTATTCTTTTAGATTATTATCTCTATTACTATTATTATTGTAATATTATCTGTATATATTAATTATGTTGTTGTTACTACCATATGTGTATTATTATATTGTGTATATTTTGTAGCATTATTGTTATTTTATTATTATGTTATATTATTACTACATATTATTATGTTGTATATGTTATATTATTTTATTATTATTACTACTATTACATTATTATCATATTATTATCACATTGTATATATTTTCTCTTATTATTATTAATATTATTATTACTATTATTAATATATTATTATATATTGCATATTGTTATTATCATCATTATACTTATATTATCATCATGTATATATTCTGGGCTATCATCATTACCATTATTATTATTATTATATCTACTATTACCATTATTATATTTTTTATGTATATATTTTATTATTATTTTGTTTAACTAACTTATTATTGTTATTATTATTATTATTGTCACCATATTAATATATTATATATATTTTGTATAATTATTATTATTATTATTATTATTATTATTATTATTATTATTATTATTATCATCATTATTTTACTATTATCACTATTATTATTATTACTATGTTATTATTATTATTATTATTTTGTTATTACTATATTATTATCTTGTATATATTTTGCACTATTATCGTTATTATTACTAATTCCACCATCATTGACTCCAATGTCATATATTACGTGTATTATGTGGTCATTATGTCAAATCCGTGTCACATCATCATTATTCATCGCATGACCCTATTCACGTTTTGAATAACGTTTCTTTAAAACATAACCTAGTTTTTCATCAATTTCACCCAAAAAACTAAAAATTTTCCAAAATAAGGCAATATTCCATGTTTGGAAATTCGAGGGACCGTGCCCTATGTGTTGGGTTTCGGTTCTCTTGCTTGACCAAATAATCGAATAACCTTTTGGTGTTTTAATAAATGAGTCTTAGGGATTAAGAGACGACCTTAGATTTGAGGATTGAAATTATCGTGTCCTACGTATTGGATGTGATATTTGGTTCCTTCGAAACAAGGAAATCTTAATATTCTAAGAAGACTCAAACATTTCCAAAAAAGACCCAAACTTCTAAATTCGTTTCTAAATTTTTTTTTCAAAAAAAAAACTTTCGACATTGGGACATCAGTTAATCAATTTGGTACCGATTTCCGGGCGTTGCGAGGGTGCTAATCCTTCCTCACACGTAACCGACTCCCGAACCTATTTTCTCAAACGATCGTGGACCAAAAACATTTGTTTTAGTAAATCAAAATGTTTTATTAAAACAAAGGTGATCCGATCACACCTAATAAAAGGTCGGTGGCGACTCCCGTTTTATTCATTTTCCAAACCCAAGTTCGATTTCCGTTTTGTCAAAAAATGGTTACGACAATCATCATCATTGGCTTTAAATTCTTCGGCCCCAAATTTTCGGATTTTGTCAACTGGAGGCCTACTAGATCTCATCGGATCTATAATCGGGGGTGCTGAAGGAATCGGAGTTGGATTATTCGGGGGTGGAGGTTGGTGCACAGCCGAGTTAGTCTGAATAAATTGGGTAAACCACTCGTTCATCATCTGATAGAAGGCTTGTTTAGTCTCTCCCTCATGACTACCCGAAACAGGTCGAGAGTCTACCGGCACTGATCCATGTGCACGGTCAGGCGCTACACTCTCTACATCATCCGCTACGGCTCTTTCAGGATCAGTGTCCATTTGCCATATAAAACACAGTTCAGACTGTCAGAAGTCACCACACTATCAATATATGGTAAAGGCATGTATAGCTAGACTCACACGCGCTACGGTAGTCCTAGAATCGACTAAATCGTAAGCTCTGATACCAATCAAATGTAACACCCCTAACCCGTATCCGTCGCCAGATTGGGTTTAAGAGGCATTACTACTCTAAATTAAATTTCGAAATAGACTTCAATTGGATTCAAGCACAAGCAATGCAATCATTTCCATATTATAATACACTACAATCGATTATAATTACAAAAATAATAAATGTATAATGAGTATTATTACCATGCTGAATACACACAATATCTGAACCACATAACTTAAACATTCATGACATATATATATATATATATATATATATATATATATATATATCGGGTATCCACCAGAATTTATATAACATAAACTAAATTTCATTTATAATACAATAATACATACACATTTTAAAATCAATTGAACCATTTTACCAGTTAATAATCAACTTCGCAAAACAACATATTAGTATACACCTTGGCCGAATATACTATTGCACCTTTCATTTAGATTCGTAACTAACCAACCAAAAATAACATATTAATTTTTTTATCGTTAATAATGACATTTGAATATCTATCACTATTGATCAACTATTCTCATAATTATATATATATATTTTTAGACCAGCCAAAACATTTTACAAAATTTAATAGCCAATATCACATACAGTATTGAAAATGGTTATTATTAACAAATAACTTGTTACAATATATAAAGAATAAACATAGTTATTTACCACTTATAAAACCATGCGCATGTGACCATAAAAAAATATAATCATCACATAGTCAACTTACTTAAGCACATCATTATTTAATTCTTACTAAACATATCAAGCATATAATATTTGCCAAGGCCGAAATAAATGTATTACTCAAATATCATTAAATAACATGACAAACAAGTATACATAAATTTACCTTAATCACGATTATATACACATCATAAAAATGGTAAACATAGTTCACGTATCAACTAAAACTAAGACTAAATTTTCTAAACCATCACTTAATGTCTATATACATATATAAATATACATGTATCAATAGCACATTCCATATATATATAGGTCACGATCGAATTTAAAACATCCAATAACATTATGAACAAGCTATGAAATTCAAAACATAAAAACGATACTTAACCAAAAGAAATAGCCATTTTCGCAAGGCTATATTTATATACATGATCAAACATCATATGTTTCAAAACTTAGTCTAACCTATACATGCCTTCAAAATCATAACCAAAATTTTAAAATACCAAAAAGGAGGCGATAGTGTGGATGACTTTCTTGACGATCCCTCTCGAGCTCGTAGTTTAACCAAAATCTATAAAACAAAGGAGAACATTTCACACAAATAAGCTTACTAGCTTAGTAAGTCCTAAGTTCCTGATAATATAACATTTAAACTATTCAGCTTATGACATTGCACATAAACATTTAAATATATATATATATTTTTTTTTTTTTTGCACAAGGCCGAATACTATTAGTTCATTAACCGAAGTAATTGTACTTCATTTCCATAAACCTGTATTACTCCGAGACAAGATTAAATATATTACAAAAATCACATACTCCAAATCGTATAATTATAGCATTCATATCAACCATACTATCGTATTAAAATTTCCTTTATTCTTAGCATTTATACATGAAAACCGAATCTCCATAATAGTACATTAAACTTAATTTCAATCATATGATACTCATACACATCCATCTTAACCTCAAATATACATAACATAGTTCTCATAGTATTTACTTGACTCAAGTAATATTAAGCATAACATACCTTACATGCTTACCTGAACCGTTAGCTAAATACATTAATTAAGGTTTGCCTTGAAGAATATTCGATTCTCCTTTATAAAACACATCACCAGCGTCAAGCCTGCTAGGCAGTAAAGCCCGATAAGTAACACCGGCACGAGGCCTGCTGGGCTCAGAGCCCGAAAGTAATCACTGGCACTAGGCCTGCTAGGCTTAAAGCCTGAAATAAATCACCGGCACTAGGCCTGCTAGGCTTAAAGCCCGAAACACATCAATACGATAAATCATTGCAAACACCTTTCATGACTATATCACATATCGAATTTAATTTAGCTTATTTACCTTAAACAATTTAAAACCATTCTAATATACTAATATACATTCGGCTATGACATGAATATGTACTAAAATTTACCAAACATTATCATATAATAGATTCATAAATAATTCTTCAATATATTATAGCTTAAGGACTTACCTCGGTTGTCAATAGACCGTGTAAATCGGCTATTCGAGAACCTTTGTCTTTCCCCGGTCCAATTCCGTTTTTCTTTGTTCTTGATCTAAACACATTAAAATTTAACCCATTCAAGCATATTTCATCTCAATTTAATCCAAAAACACTTAAATAAACAATTTACCATTTTACCCCTAATGTTTCCCATTTTTACAAATTGGTCCTATTTACACAAAATATGCAAAATTTTCCAACACCATAGCTAGGCCGAATCTTCCCCATAGCCATATGAATCCATGCATTTCATTTATTTGTCATTTTAACCATTCACAAATTTATTTTCTCAATTTAGCCCTATTTACTCAAAATCACCAAAAACTTCAATACAAAACTTGTAAATCTTTAACATATTTTTAATCTAAAACCATCAAATATCAAAACCATCCAAGCATGTTAATGGCCGAATCCTATATACATAATATTTTCAAAAATTTAGGCATGGGTCGGGTAATATACGAAGCAACGATCTCAAAAACGTAAAAATTATCAAAAACTAAAAACCAACCATACCTTAATCAAGCTCTCTAAGTTGCCGAAACTCAAAGCTCTACAATGGTGTTTTCTTTTCTTACATTCGGCTATGAGAGGAGGAAGGTGATGATGGCTTTATTTTATGTTTTGTTTAATATATACACTAACATTATTTCTTTATAAAATACTAACATAACCTTATATAAAAAAATAATTAAACTAACATATATATAAGGCTAACTTGGCCCATTGCCGTCCATCACTATGGTCAATGGGCTAATTGCCCTTTTAGGACACCCACTTAAAAAGCCACAAGCAAATTAGTACATTACACCTTAGCATGCAACTTTTACGCTTTTCGCGATTAAATCCTTTTTATCAAATTAAGCACTTAAACGGTAAAATTTTTCTACGAAACTTTCACACATATTAATTCACATATAATAAACACAGAATAAAATATTAAAATATTTCTCGGGCTCGGATTCGTGGTCCCGAAACCACCGTTCCGATTAGGGTCAAAATTGGTCTGTTACAGACTGGTCCTTCGGGATAACACCTTGTAAATGGTTAGTAATTATGTATGAAAGTGGTGTTGAGGTTTGGTAAATGGTTATTAGCATGTTAAAATTATGGCAAGTGATCAATTGAAGCCTTAAAGGTAATCGTGAATGCTATATATGCTACTTGGACAATGTATGGGATTAACTTGTGGAAAAATAGGGGTCACAACGCAATGGAGGTTCCTTAACATCACAACGAGCCAAGACAATATGTTGCATCGTGACGAAGAGTTCCCGTAGTCACATCAACCCGATATTTTGTAAATTTTTCAATTTGATCCTAATCTGACCTTGAGTTTTCAAAAGAGCTTTCGTAAGCTCAACTGAAACTCGAAAATGATTGTATATCATATTATACACATTTGATACTTGTATTAAAATGTTTCAATGTTCTCAAATTGATTATAAATGATTGTAGTGGCTCCGACAACAAATGTAGTGGCTCCGACAACAAATGTAGCATCTTGTAGCTCGAATCTGGTGATCGGATCGGGTATGGGTATATACTAAAAAATATTGATTGAAATATTTAAATTTTATATTTAACACGTTTTGGTTTACGAAACACTTTATTGTGAATATAATATTTATAATATTTTAATATTTTCTAATATTATTGTATTTTTCATAATATGTGTCTTTTCATGCGTGTGTAACTCAGAATAGTTAATTTCTTACATTTGATTTTTTGAAAAAGGTAAACTACACCACTGGTCACCCAACTATTGCCCTTTTTTCTTTTTTGGTCACCCAATTATTGCCCTTTTCCCTTTTTGGTCATCTAACTATCAATTTTTTTAATTTGGTCGCCCAACTAATCGATATTATTTTTTGGGTCCATTTCTGTTAAGTTTCGTTAAATCTCTAACAAGAGGGTGACGTGATAGTAAAAAAATGGTATAATAAAAAATTTAGCCCTCAAATTTTACATATTATATCAATTTAGTCGTAATTTTAAAAAATTAACCATCAAAAGTTACAAATAGTCTCAATTCGATCCTCAAATTTTACCATCCTCTTCCGCTTGCCCCACCATCACTACCAATATTGCCTCCACCACCACCTCCTCCTCCTCCACCATTCTCCAAAAAAAAAGCTTCTATTTTTTTTCTATTTCAACCTAATTTGTTGTATATCGCACTTAGCTTCTCCATCTTCTTCTTCATCTCTTTGCGTAACAATGCTGCTAGAGGCACTCGCTCATGACCATGACATCTGCCTCCTCCAGATGCCATATCCTACCACCCACCCACCCCTAAGGTTAATTAATGGCCCCCAAACTCAACAGCTCATTGTTTCCCACTTAATCACAATCTCAGAACTACAAGCACCTTCTTCTCAAAGCTACTACCCTTTAATATGCACTTGTAGTGGTCAACTCAAACAGTTAGTGTTAGAAACAAAGACATTTAATTTCCAAATACTAGATTAAGTTTAGAAAGATGATAACGGACAAGGAAATGAAAGAAGGTGAAGTTACCGGCAAAGAATGTTTAGTTTAGCGTTTCATACAAATTAAGGTTTTTTTTTTTTTTTTTTTTTTTTTGAGAAGGGTGGAGGAAGAGGTGGTGACGAAGGCAACGATAATAATAGTGGTGGGTGATAAAAAAGGAAAGTGGCGATAGTTGAATAACCTATGTTGTAATTTACCAATAAGATAGAAAACAAAGAGAAAAAAAAGTATTAGATTGAAAGAATTTGGAGAAACAAAGAAAGAACATGACGTGACATGATAATCGATCAGTTTGGTAAGCTGATAATGCCGATCCTATTTGTTTCAAAATTCAAGAAATTAATACCAAAAGATGGCAGGCAAACTGGGGCAAGCTGCTTCAACTTAATAATATAATAATAATCCAAGTTACCGAAAAATAATCATAACAAGAACGAAGTCCTTACAAGTTTGATAGCCGAGTTAGTAAAATAACTATTCATTCCAGTTGAAATTGCAGACAGGACGATCATGTTGGTTTCTTCTTCAATAATTATATTTCCTATTTTATAACCAGACCCGTTATGAAAAAAGCTAAGGCTAAAAGAAAGCTTCCCAAGGCAAAATAGATAGACAGAAAGCTGCAGAAGGAAATTAAGCTAGCTTTTAAATCAAGAAAATGGAGCAAGTTTTTAGCATGAAAGGAGGGACTGGAAAGGAAAGCTATGCCAATAACTCAAAATTACTGGTCAATTTCTTTGAATATTTTAAGGATAGCTGTTATCTGTTATTTAAATCACATATATGTACTTTAGAAGAATATCAATACACTAATGGCTAAAGAAGCTGACTTGATTGGTTCTTGTACTCTACTTGTCTATCCCTGTCAATGCCGGTGTTAAAGCAAGCAGTGTTGAGTTTCTGCTGCACCGACTTACCGGAAACCATCACCATCGCGGACCTCGGATGTGCGTCGGGACCGAACACTTTCATTGCAGTTTCCGAGATCATAAGCATCATGTATAAAAAGTGCTGTGAACTCGGTCGATCACCACCAGAATTTCGAGTGTTTTTTAATGACCTTCCCGGAAATGATTTCAACACTATTTTCCAGTCTTTGCCAGCTTTTCAGGAGAAATTACAGCAAGAGAATGGACCAAAGTTCGGGCCGTTTTTCACAGCGGGTGTCCCTGGCTCATTTTACGGGAGGCTTTTCCCATCCAAAACCTTGCATTTCGTGCACTCATCTTCTTCCCTTCATTGGCTTTCTCAGGTAGGTCTTCTTCTTCCTCCTTCAGAAAAATGCATTGAGGAAGCTTCCTAACAACGCTTTTTCTCATAGGTGCCCCCGGAATTGGTCGACAAAGTAAATCCAGTAATAAACAAAGGGAAGATTTTCATCTCAAGGACAAGTCCAGCAGCCTTGATAGATTCCTACGTGACTCAATTCTGAAAGGATTTCACTTTATTTCTGAAGTTACGCTCAGAAGAAATAGCTCCCAAAGGGCGCATGGTTTTGACATTAAGGGGCAGAACAACACCAGATCCCACCTCAGACCAAAGCTGTTTACTTTGGGACTACCTAGGTCAAGCATTTCAGGATTTGGTTGCAAAGGTATAAGCTTTAAGTTTTAACTTCTTTTGCAACAATCAGCATAATATGTAACCATGTCTAACAAAGAATCAGTGCATTTTAAATGCAGGGGGTGGTTGAAGTGGAAATGTTAGATGGCTACTACAGCCCGTATTACGAACCTTGCCCGGAAGAGATTCAAGCCGAGGTAGAGAAAGAGGGGTCGTTCGCTGTTGATCGTCTCGAGGTGGTAGCATTACCATGGGATTATGTCAGTGGAGGGATCAACTATGACAGAGCATTGACAGCTAAAGAAATGGCGAAGGTTATGAGAGCAGTCAATGAGTCTATGATTGGGAGTCACTTTGGAGCAGGTATCATGGACCGTTTGTTTCATAGGTTTATGGAAATCATGGCTGCAGATACCATGGAAGTGGAGCATGTTAGCTTGGTTGTTTCTTTAATCAGAAATGCTTGATTAATATGATATTGAAGTTCTCATGAGTTGGTTCTTGTACTCTGATTTCTGGAGAATATATGATGTGGATCTTCAACTTCCATTCCATTGAACCAGTCTTATTACAGGGAGTATTAAGTAAGTTAAATATGCAGTTTTTGCTGTGGTGTTGCCATGGTCAACAGTGACGATGTCTTTGATTTCTGTGTTCTAGTTCTAGACCCAAAAATTAGTCAACTGGTAGATTTTCATCGTAAAGAAAGACCAGGGAAATTGCTTTATGAAAATCATGATCAATTAAGTCTACACTAAAATTCAGCAATTCATTTGATAGATTTGAATAGTCAATTTGTTCCATTAGGGGACAAGACGATTCATGAAAAATAATACTAGCATAGTTTTTAGTGTTGAAATAGTCTGCATCAGTTAAACGAGTAAAGCAATGATGCCTTTTGGCTGATTTATTCATTTAAATATTTATAATTGATTTTAATTTTAATTGTTTTATACATATAAATTAATTATAATTGTTGATATATAAATGTTAACTAAAAATAAATAAATAAACAAACAAGTGATGAAATATTGGTAGATTTGCCTTAGCAACCTAAAGCTTAATTACAAAATGAGATACTAGTCACTAATTAATGTAGGATTAATATTTGGTATACTAATAATATATTTTTTTATAAATAATTTTAAAAAATTGTCAAGTTTTTTTAATATTTATTTTTTAATATTTTATAACTTCCCTATAAAACACTTTATCACTTGATCTGTTTTATATCATTCGATCTTGCTTGTGGACTCCACTAACATTCTATTAAGGTATTAAGATGTATTAATCTTTTAAAGAGTTCTTTTTACACCTAACAAAATATTTTTCAATATTATGATCAAGAATGTCTTCAATTGAATTTTTTATCTAATTATTCCTTTTTAAATATAGTTTTAATGATATTTACACCCAGCAATGGGAATATACATGTATATCCATGTTCAAAATGTCAAAAAATATTCATCTCTAGTAAATATACGATTCAAGTTTTATCATATGCAATTGTCATGTGCGAATCTTTAACATGTGTAATTGTTATTATTAAATTTTATCCGATTATATTATATTTTAATATTCCATATATTAGTACTTTATATTAATTTGATTTTATTTTATAGTTACTCGCACTTATATAACACTACAATGTATAAATTTAGTGACTACCAACGATGATAAGTTAATAAAAATAAATTCATTTGGATTTATTTTAAAAACTTTCAATGATTTAAATTTTTAATTATATATGTATTATAAAAGAAGGTAAGGAAATATATATGGAAACTTTGAGTTCTAAGTTTGTTCTTTTAGCTTCAAAATACTTCCTATTTTTAGTTATATTTAAAATCGGTCTTATTTTTAAATTTAAGTTTTAAATTATTTTTTTTCCATTAGAAATATATAAGTTTTAAATAATAAACAGTTTTAACATCATTAAGAACATTTTAAAAGTTTTTGTGTGTTAGAAAAGTCTGCTCTCTGTAGCACGTCTTGTCTGCTCTTTGTAGCACATTCCTGTTTCTTTTTCGTCATTTGACCTTTGATTGTTTTTACTTTCATCTGAAGTTTTTCAAGGTGTTTCTTGAGAAGGTCGGTATCGAGTATTTACTGTGAGTGAGTATCTACTATGGAGAAAGAAATGGTGGGGTTGAATATTGAAAATGGGGAAAAAGAAGAAACATTACTCCTACCGATTGATCCAAGGTTACAAAAATCAGCATATGAATATTGTTTGGTAAGATGTTTTCTAACAGCTTAGTGTTGTCCATTTTCCAGCAATGAATAATACAATAGCAAATATGTGGCATCCTTTAGGTGGTGCTCAGATCTCGGATCTGGGGGCGATGAGATTTTTATTCAAGTTTTTCCATGAGATGGATGTTGAACAGATGGTCAATGGGACTCCTTGGGTGTTTAATAATCATTTATTGATTATTTATCGATTGGGGAACGATGAGGACCCGATGCAAGTCCCTCTAGTTTTCTCGACTGGTGGGCGTCGAAACCATCAAAAATAATTCCTACAAAAATAACTCTAAATTGTAGTAAAGAGTGGTAGTAAGGTCGAGTCCACAAGGATTGAATGTTGTAATCAACTTCCGTGTTTACTTATGAACAGAATGTTCGTTGTCTCAAGGTCGTGGCAAGAGTCGTGCCCACGACTCCAAACGTACCTACAACAAATAAATAAACAAGTAATCGGGGGGTTTCGAGAATGTTTAGAAAGTAAATAATCTATCAGCATAAATAAACAATTAAATAATATTAGAAATAAATTTAGTTCGGGAAATAAATTCAGAATTTTGCAAACAGAAATAATAAGCCTTAGCCTTAGACTCGGTAAATTCTATATCAAGAATCGATCCTCGAAAAATTAATTTTCTCCTCCAAACGATAAGCTGGTTATAGCAATTAAGAACGTCCTAACCACCAATTCTTCCTCTCGTAGCTGGTCCCGGTACGTCTTGCAAACCAACCCTTACTGATTATCTAAACGAGATACAAATGTTTCTGATTCAAGATTCCGGCAGCCTTGCATTCTGAATAACCCAACTCGAATTAACGGCCTCAACCTCATGGGTTGTTTAAACCCGATCACTTCTTCTTTGATTTGTTCTTGGAGATTCGAATACAGCACGGGCGACTCGTTTCTCCAATTGTCAGCAAACACGACTCCAACCCAATGTGCACTTTTGACTTGAAATCGAGTTAACTTTAAGGGATGAGTTGTCAATCCCGATACTTAGGAAAAATATGGATACCGATTGGAAGGATTTTTAGCATAAATACGTATCTCACGATTCCCGACCGGAAAGGACACCAGCCTAAAGCTAAGCTGGAATTTAGTGAAGCATGAAATTATTCATGCTTTGTAAACTTTGGAAAGTGGTTTGATGATTATGGTGAATAAAGGAACAGAAAGGACTTGGAAAGAAATTAGCCCAATTTTGTAAAAGCAAGAAAAAATGCAAATGAAAGTAGCAGTATGCTCACGCCAGTTTGAAAGACAAAAGAGAATAATTCAATTCCAAATTGAAGTAGGAATGTAGAATGAAATGATGCCTTTCCAAAGGACATTAAGGCCCTATTCTATTTATATATATAGAATTTGCTATTTTTGGCCTTAACTAATTTAACATAAAATCAAAATAAATAAATAAATAAAAATAAAATAAGATTCTTTTTCTATTTTTGGCTTTTACAAAGTCAAAAATTCTGATGAGTCCTTGGCTTTTCTCCACATTTTTTATTTGGCCTCATTTTTATTGATTGTGTTTCAATTTGGTCCTTTTCTACTCGTTTTTGTCTTTTAGCGTCCCAATTGCATCCCTGACAAGATGAAAACATAAAAGTACTAGATTAGCAGGGATCAATTCAGAAATAAACCGAATAAAACACAAAATAACATGCAAATTAATATGTTATCATCGAATTTTTGGGTTCAAGTTCGTAACTTACCTGTTATCATCGACTTTTTGGGTTCAAGTTCACGACTTACCTCCGGGTTTCTTCTCGAAGACTGTGGCTAAGCAATTGGGGAATTTTATTGGACACTTTTTGGATTACGATTCAAAGCAGTTAAATCGAGTGTCAATTCGAGTAGAGTTAGATGTCAGAAAACCCTTGAAGAGAAGGAAGAAGATAGCGCTTACATTATCGAAATTCACTTATGTGAAATTTCGGTATGAAAAACTCACATTTTTGCTTTTTATATGGATGCTTAGATTATAATGATAAGTTTTTTTTCTAGTTAGATTGAATCGGGGATGAGCTATTATGGATTTTGGATGGAATTTGTCTCTAAAAGTGCAAACGAGGGGAACTACAATAAGGAATAGTGTTTGGCTTCGTGAGAAAGAGGATGATGATTCTAAGGAAATAAATCAGAATTTGCATGAACCGAGGAGTAACTCAAGGAATGAATTGATGAGTGATTTGTGATGTAATATCAATTCGATACTAGGCTTTAATTTTGAAGGTCATCTAGATCATGATGTGGTGAACTGAATTGGGTCTTTTAATGAAATGGGTTGTATCAATATGGAGTATGATTTCGAGGAGGATCCAATTGAAAGTGTGGAAAGGAAGAAAAGACCCAGAAATAATGTTTCTAACTTGGTCGACTCGTTAGGGGTCTCGGCTGAGCAACCAAATGCTCATTCTCATCAGATATCGGTGGCTGTCAAGGGGCATGCCTACCGGACACCATGAAAATCTTATGCTAGAATGTCCGCGAATTGGGAAGTATGCAGGCTATTCAAAGACTTCGATTTATACTGAAGGCTATTAATTCCCAAATTGTCTTCTTGATGGATACTAAATTGGAAGGAGTGCGAATGAAGAAGGTTCGTAGGAGATGTGGTTTCAATAATGGGATGGATGTTAAGGCGGATGGATCTAGGGAGACTTAGTTTAGCGTGGAATGGTAATGATCTGGTCAATATACGTAGTTTCTTGAAGCATCATGTTAACGCGGATATTCAAGAGGTGGAAGGGAATTTGAAATGGAGATTGACAAGTTTCTATGGGGCTCCAGATGTCAAACATAGAGAAGAAAGTTGGGAGCTTCTTCAACGATTAATGAGAAATCATGATTTACCATAGATAGTTTGTAGAGATTTCAATGAGATTTTATATTCTCATGAAAAGATTGGATGAAAGCCAAGGGAAGAGAGGTGGATAGAGAACTTTTGCAAGGTATTAGAGGAGTGTCAGTTGGTGGATGGGTGTTTTTCGGGGACCTTAGTTCATATAGGAAATAGGGAATTTACCAGAGATGAACATAAGAGAGTAGTTAGATAGAAGGGTGGTCAATTCCCAATGGTTGAATCTATTTCCTGATTTCTTTATTAAGCATCTACCCTAATATTTTTTGGATCATTACCTTCTTTTAATTCAAACAGATCAGACCAAGAAACAGGGGGTGTCGGAAATTCAGATTTGAAGCCTGGTGCATTTTTGAATATTCCTGTGAAGAAGTGGTGCGAGGATTATGGGAATCAATAGCGGGCAATGTTTTGTCAAAAATGGATACGGTCAAAAATGTTTTGCAAGAGTGAGAAAAGAGTATCAAGGAGAAGTGGGGTGCTGCAACAAAAAACTTGAATCAAAAGTTGGAAACTTTGAATGAAGCCGAAAGGGATGATGATACACTTGCTGAAATTATTGATGTTAAATTACATCTAAATTGGGAGATGGAGAAAGAAAAGGTGTATTGGGAATAGAGGGCTCGTGCAAACTAGTTGAAGATGTGAGACAGGAATACTACGTTTTCCCATAAATTTTCTTCTCAAAGGAGGCATATGAATCAAATCAGGGGCTTGGAAAATGTGATGGAAGAAATAAAAAATATAGAGTGCGAAATGGAGGAAATTGCTCAAAAATATTTTCAAAATGTGTGGAAAATATGAGGGATATATTGTCGGGAGTGAAGCGACGAATAACGAAGAGTATGAATCAAATGTTGTTGGCAAAGTATACTGCTAAGGAGGTGTTTGGTGCTCTAAAAGGTATGGTTCCAATTGGAAATAATGGTTTTTTGACTGATTTTTTCCAGCAGTTTTGGCACATTATCAGTCATGATGTGAGTGATTTTTGTCTTAAAATACTGAAGAAAGGTATATCATTAGAACCTCTCAATGTTACAAATATTGTTTGAATACCGAAAATTGCTCAGCCTACGAAACTATTGAATTTTAGGCCTAAAAGCCTTTGTACAGTGCTTTATAAAATTTTGTTTCTAAAACTATTGCAAATGGTCTTCAACAAATTTTAGATGTTGCAAAGATGAGGTCAAAAGTTCTTTTGTTCTGGGCAGATTGATTACCGATAATGATCTTCTTGCTTATGAAGTCTTACATCTGTTCAAGCAAAAAAGAACAAGGAGAAAGAGTCTTTTGGCATTAAAATTGGATATGAGCAAAGCATATGATCAAGTAGAATGGTCCTTTTTACGTCAAATGTTGTTAAAAATGGGATTTGCTAGTTCATGGGTGGAGTTCATTATTCATTGCTAATAAGTGATAAAAGTAACATATTTTAATCTTATTGTTAATGCGTTTTTGGATGATTATTTATGCAAATTGGTGAATTTTATACCCTTAATCCTTTAAATTCATGTTTCTATACTTAAAAGAGCATTTGAGAGCAAAATGAGCGAAAAACAAGCGAAAATCAGACAAATAGACTAGATTTTAGAAGCTACACGGGCTGGACACACGCTCATGTGAGCCATATGGGTTGGACACACAACTATGTGCCAGACCGAGTCAATTTCGTGATTCGCATCCCAAACACGTGGAATAACACAATTTTTAGGCTTTTCGGGCATTCCAAAGTCTATCAATACCAAATAGAAGAAGAGAACTGGGGGAAATTAGAGAAGATTGAAGAAAACAACTCGAAGAACACCATTGGAGCCAACTTTTGAAGCAGAATTCCATCAAGATTGAAGACCTCCTTTTAATTTCTTTTGAAGTTTTTATGAGTTTCTTTATTTCTTATGGATATTTTGTCTTTCAAATGTTTTTATTCACAATTATGAACTAATTTCCTATATACCTAGGAAAGATGAACCCTATGATGAATTCTATTATTTGATTTCTGTTTTGTGCGAAATATATTTTATTCTTGTTATCAATTATGTGTGCTTATCTCTTGTTTTAATATTTCTGATATATTAATTCATGTTTAATGTGCTTAAATTAGAGGAGGAAAAGTCTCTGTTTAAGAGTAGATCTAGCATAATTGAGTGGAATTGCATGCAATCCTAGAAATAGGATGACATAAATCTACCGGATTAGAGTTAAATCTAATAGGGGAATCCATAGGTCGAGTTAATGCGACAATAGGGGCTTTAATTAGAAAGAAATTTTAGTTAATCAACCTAGAGTCAATTGCTCTTACTCTCGAAAGAGATATTAACATAATTTAAGGATTTCTATGGATCAAGATACCAAGTGAATAATTTGTTTAATTCAGATTCATAATAATAGATGAAGTCTAGGTGGATTCTTTCCTGGATATTGTTTCTCTCATTAGTTATTATTCAATTATTTTCCTGATTTATTCTCTGCTGAATTCTTTAGTCAAATTAACTTAGTAATGTTAGTTTGAACCAATCACTCCAATTTGTCGGCTAAATAATAGGAAAACGATAATTACTATTACTTTTAGTCATCATGGATATGATATCTCTACTCACTGTAGCTACACTATTTATCAATAGGTGCACTTGTCTTCGTCGTATTTTTACTTAGTCACAGAAAACACACATTAAGTTTTTGGCGCCATTACCGGGGACTAAAATATTAGGAAAACTTTTTTTCTATTGATTTAGTTATTTTTATTTTATTTTTATATTTTTGTTTTTAACTCAATTTTTACATTTTAATCTTTCTTTTGTTTGCTTCTGATAGGTTCTTTTGGTTTATGACTAGAGGAAACCCGTCAGGACCATTACTTTTTGACAGTGAGATTGAAAGTACTGCTCACAGAAATCATAGAGATGTTAGAGAAGCTAGGTAAAACCAACAGGGTACGGTAGACGATCACGAGGAAAAGAATACTACTGTGGAGATAGGTGATAACTGATCGTGTCAAAATCAGAGCTTTAAAAATTTATAAAAGAATGATCGAACCTAAAGACTAACTCTGACAACGATTAAAGGCAAGTGTACCTATCGAACAGTAGTATAGCTTAGGCAAGACCGGATTGTCAAACCCAAAGGAACTAAAAGTACTAATACTAACTTTCTTTTTATTATTTAGCCTTAAAAACGGAGTGAAGTGCTTTAAAAATAATTTGACAAGAACTAAACTAAGGACACAAAGACAAAAAAAAGATGAATTGGAAAATATCTTGAAGAAAAACTCAATTGATCACAACGATACCCTCAGGAAGAATCTACCTAGACTTCACTTGTTATCTAACCTTTAATTATATGATCTTTTTACTTAGCTTGATCCGTAGGACTCCCTAACCTATATTAAACCCTCTCTCGAGGCGAATAACGTCTAACCCTAGGTTAATTAGTGGAACTCTCGTTCACTTATAATAACCCCCTAGGATAGCAGTAATCGATCAATGGACTCCCATATTAGGTTTCACCCTAATCCGGCAAAATCTCGTAACCCTATCTCTAGGCGTTCGATCAACTCCGCTTAATTATGTTAGATCTTCTCTTAGGTAGGGTCTATTCCTCCTCCACCTAAGCACATTAGATTTGGATTAAGCAACATAATTAAGAACAACCTAAGTAATTCATCATATAACTTAAAAATCACATAACGATATTCGTCTAGGTTTCATCCCCTTCAGGTATCTGAGGGGTTTAGTTCATAATGAATAAAGAAAACATCGCATGAGAAAAGATAAAACAAAACATAAGAAATTCCTAAAACCCCTTGAAGGAATTGAAGGAGAATTCTGCCGTCTTGAATATAACTCCGGCTTCTTGGGATGGATCAACTGGCTATCCTCGCGTTATTTCCTAATTCTGACCTTCTCGGCTTGGCTCCTTGGCCTAACTTTGACGCCTGTTCCGGCTTCTGCCGAACTCCCTTTTCAAGTTGCCTCCTTGGGTGTTTATATAGACTTTGTGATGCCTTACTTGGCCCTTAAGTATCCTAATTCAAGTAGAATTCCTAATAGGGTGTTTGAATAGGCTTTGGAATGTGTTTCTTTGCCTCCAAGTATCCTTTCCCGAATGAAATTTCTCTTTCCAACGACAGGGACACGGCCATGGCACACGCCCGTGTGGATCGTAGCCAGGTCGTGCTTGGACTTTTAATGAGGCACGGCCGTGTTAGTTTTGGGCCAAGCCATGTCGATTTCTTTTTTGGCCCAATTTGGTCCGTTTTAAGCCCGTTTCTCATTCTTTTCATCCTTGGGTGCTTTCTTGAGTATAAAACATGCAAAGAAAGGATTAAGAGCACTTTTTTACATAAATTGGGGATAAGTCATCCAAAAACAAGCTAAATGTGGGATTAAAATATGTTATAATTACGGCTTATCAAATACCCCCCACTTAAGCTTTGGCTTGTCCTCAAGCAAAATTCTCAACTCATAATTAAATCGGACTTCCTCGATTCATAGTATTCATCAATAATGTTTTATCATAATTCAAAGATAATTCATACATGGATAACTCAACTCTAAGAGTCCTAAAGATTCAAACAATCAAAGTCATGATATTTATAGTATGAAAACATAGGTGTTTCCCTTTACCATGAATAATTACCTTTGATTTGAAATCAACAAGGATTGACATCCTCTCTAAATATTCACTCAAATCACTCGAGGTGTTTAAGGATCAAAATTAAGCACTCAAAAGTCGAACATGAAAAGTTAATCCCATAAGCTTGCATGAAAATCAAATCTCCACCATTAAAATATGAGATGATACACAAATCAAAAAGTCTTTACAGGGTTGTAACGGAGCTTGGGTTAAAGGTGTGGATAAAGGCTGAATTAGAAGGTTAGAATCGAAATTGACCTGACAAATTACCTAACTAGAATAATGAACTAATCCTAAATATTTACATCAATTGAAAACTAATAATATGAGCTTTTTCTTCAAGATTTGCATTTTAAACATGTAAGCTCACTTAGCAAAGCTAATAATGAATATACTTCGCTTTTTTTGAAGAACAAACTAATAATAAAGGATGAATACTGAAATAATATAATTAGGCAGCTGACCAAATCAAATCTCAATATAAGGGTAGTCAAAAAGAATGATGATGACAAATACAAAAGGTTTTGGGTTAATATTAGTGGGTGAGTCGATAAAAAAAAAGGTTGTTAGGGTCAACGGGGTTCACTAAGGGTTAATTGTGAAGGTAGGCTTTTTAATGGAGTAAGTGGATTAAAACCTAGGTGCCTTTATCATCTCGGTATATCAAATCATAGGTGTGGTCTTAACATGTATAATCAATGCAAGTTCTAGAATAACAAATCAATGTTGACACACTCATAATAAAAAGTGAGCATGAAAGGATGTATGCTCTAAAAGGCTCAAAAATCTCACAAAAATTATGGGTATTTTGATGTCAACCTCATAAATTTCAAACTTCAAAGTAACATTCAGATTCAGGTAGACAACCTAAATTTTTTTTTTTGAAAAATAAACTTTATCATGCTTGATTCTCTAGTATCCTTCAAATTTAATCATCAATGCACAATTATCAATGACTTACTCCAAAACATATCAACAAAGATCATAAATCATAGGAAATTTCATTCAAATCATAATATGAGAGACTTTACTTTTGAACAAGGCATAATTCAGGGAGTTTCAAATAATACTATAGTTAACCCCCCCACACACACTTAAGATGTACATTGCCCTCAATGTACAAAGATAGATATTAGCAAAATAATCATAAAAATCATAAGATGGGGAGAGAAGTGAAACTTCCTAAATTTTGGATGAAGTCAATGAAAAGAAATCGGATAGGATTGGAGGTGAACGTGGGGAAGCGTCTCGAACCGTTTGAAATTGAATCCTCAAAGCAGCCGATCTGATTTTATTGTATCCTAAGCTAAATCTAAATATTATAAAGAATAAGAAGAAGAAAATAAAATAAAGTAAAAAAATAATGAAATGAAAATAAAATAAAAATAAATAATGGAAAATGAAAGACAACTAGAAAAAGGGAGAATGAGGTTTAAATAGAGATGTAGCTCGTGATTTGGGATTTTGAATTTTGGCGCGTTCAGAGTGTTCGGGCACGGCCGTGGGTGTAGTGGCACGCCCCTGTCTTTCTTCACACGGTCATTTAATACGGGCGTGCTCCTCCCGTGTTCGATAAGTCAGAATGTTGGCACGGTTGGAAGGCACGGCCGTGTTTAGCCCGTGCTTAACAAGTCAGTAACCTCGCACGGGGCGTCGGCACGAGCGTGGACTATTATAGCCACCCATGTTTGGGAAAAGAAATTTTTCTATGTCGTGCACGGCTACTGGCACGCCCATGGTTCATCCCCTGGTTTCCACACAGCCACGGGCACGCCCGTGTGTAGGGCCGTGTGGCTTAGAAATCTGCTCTTTTGTTAGTTTATGGTTAGGTGCTAAAAGAAAAAATTAAAAAAAATGTAGAAATGGGGTTAGTGCTCGAGTTGCCTCCCGAGAAGCGCTCGTTTATAGTCTTAAGCTAGACTTTACCTCTCATTCGTATGGTAATGGTGGTTTGAGGAGGTGAAAATCTTTTCTCATGCGATCACTTCGGTTATGGATATATAGTTTAAGTCGAGTACTGTTTACCTCAAAAGTGTCGAATTTAGGATTGCTTACCTCGACTGTGCCGTATAGGAAGACATTAAGTACCTCAAAAGTGATTTCTTCATTTGTCTTGAGGTCTGAATTGGTAATTCGAGGGTCTTCCTTATTCAACAATACCTGATCCTCTGTTTTGATGGGATTTGTTGTTCTTATCAGCTCATCTGGGGTTTCCTTCGGTTTCACTTCGTGTGGTTCCTGTTCCTCTCTGATTTGTGTTTCCTTCTCTTTTAGTTTGTCAACCCTAAGGTTTTGTTCCTTATGTGTTTCTTCTTTGTTGGCACGAGGTCTAAGATCTTTATTACTCGATGTCCTAGCTAAGTCAAGAGCTTGAAGAGTGATTGTTTCGTCGTCTACACGAAGTGTGAGTTCACCAAATTCTTCCTCTGTATGGTCTTTTTTTATTGCATCGGGATATGGCACACGAGCTTGGTACTCTGTATTTACAGGGTTTGGTAAATCATGGCTTACCTCAACCTTACCTTCACTTACCACAGGTTCTTGCCTTGGGTCAGATTCCACTAACAATTCACTGTTATGAGCTTGTACGGCTTGGGGCCCATGATTCGGCTCAGGTTTGTAACCTTGTGGTGTTTCCTGTGGTGAAAGTTGAACAATTTGATTATCAACTGAATTTACTTTCTCACCTTCATCACTTGATGTCCTGGCCGAGTCAAAAGCTTGTAGACTGATTGATTCGTCACCTACACGAAGAATGAGTTCTCCTGTACCAACATCAATTTTAGTCCTGACAGTTGCTAGAAAGGGTTTTCCTAAAATTAAAGGAATTGAATTGTCCTCATTCATGTCTAAGACAACAAAATCTACTGGGAATATGAATTTATCAATTTTGATTAGAACATTTTCTATTATACCCCTAGGAATTCTGATAGTTTTATCAGTTAACTGAATGCTCATCCTAGTTTGTCTGGGTTTCCCTAGACCTAGTTGTTTAAACATTTTATAAGGCATAACATTGATGCTTGCCCCTAAATCAGCTAAATCATTATCAATAGATAAACTACCAATTAAACATGGAATTGTAAAACTCTCTGTGTCTTTTTGCTTCTGAGGTAGTCTGTTCTGTAACATTGCTGAGCATGTTGCGTTTAATTTCACGTGGTGCTCCTCGTCTAATTTGCGTTTGTTTGTCAAGAGTTGTCTTGAAAATTTCCTCGAGTCTGGCGTCTGAAAAAGAGCTTCAAGAAGAGGTAAGTTAATATGTAATTTCTTTAAAAGTTTAAGAAACTTACCAATTTGTTCTTCTGAATCGTCTCTTTTCATTGCTTCGGGATGAGGTATCCGAGGTTGGTACTCTTTGATTACCGGTTTTGGCTTTTCTTATGTTACCTCTGTTTTACCTTTGTCTACCTTGTTTTCTAGTATTGCATTGGGTTCATCTAACCCTTTACTGTCCTGATTGGTGATGGCTTGGTTTTGCTCCTTAGGGTTAATCTCCGTGTTACTAGGTAGACGCCCTTGCGGTCGTTCTGACATCAGCTTTGCAAGTTGTTCGACTGCGTTAGTGACTTCCTTAAATGACTTAGTAATTTCCATGATTTGGCTCTCGTTGCTTTTGATTGTTCTTTCAGTTTCTTGGATACGTTTCTCTGTGTCTGCCGAAAATTTTGTCAGCATCTCTTCAAGGTGCGACTCCTCTTCCTGTTGGTAAGGTGGTTGTTGAAAGTTTGAAGGAAGTTCCGGTCTTTGGCTATTTTGATCATCCCACGAGAAATTGGGATGGTAACTCCAACCTGCGTTATAAGTGCCATTATAAAAATTATTTTGTGGTCTAGAATAGTTACCCGTATAGTGAGCTTGCTCGTTTTCCATGCCATATCCATAGGGTGGGTACTCAGGATTCGCCACTCCTCCTAGATTCGAGTCATATTGCATTACTGAGTGTACCTGCCAGGAACTATACAAACCACCAATCTTTTTATTCATCATCTCTAGCTGGTTAGACAACCTGGTGACCACGTTGAGGTTGGAGACACTGGCGGCTTTTGTTGGCGTTGTCCTCACAACTTGCCACTGATAGTTATTTAGTGCCATCTCCTCTAAACTAAAATTACCTGTCAAAGCAAAGAAAAATTAGCAAAGTAAAAATAAAACAAAATAAAAAAATGGCTAAAGTAATAAAAATTAAGCTTTCTTAATATTTTAGTTCCCCAGCGCCAAAAACTTGATCGTGTCAAAATCAGAACTTTAAAAATTTATAAAAGAATGATCGAACCTGGAGACTAACTCTAACAATGATTAAAGGCAAGTGTACCTATCGAACAGTAGTATAGCTTAGGCAAGACCGAATTATCAAACCCAAAGGAACTAAAAGTACTAATACTAACTTTCTTTTTATTATTTAGCCTTAAAAAATGGAGTGAAGTGCTTTAAAACTAATTTGACAAGAACTAAACTAAGGACACAAAGACAAAAAAAGATGAATTAGAAAATATCTAGAAGAAAAACTCAATTGATCACAACGATACCCTTAGGAAGAATCCACCTAGACTTCACATGTTATCTAACCTTTAATTATATGATCTCTTTACTTAGCTTGATCCGTAGGACTCCCTAACTTATATTAAACCCTCTCTCGAGGCGAATAACGTCTAACCCTAGGTTAATTAGTGGAACTCTCGTTCGCTTATAATAACCCCCTAGGATAGCAGTAAATCGATCAATGGACTCCCATATTAGGTTTCACCCTAATCCGACAAAATCTCGTAACCCTATCTCTAGGCGTTCGATCAACTCCGCTTAATTATGTTAGATCTTCTCTTAGGTAGGGTCTATTCTTCCTCCACCTAAGCACATTAGATTTGGATTAAGCAACATAATTAAGAACAACCTAAGTAATTCATCATATAACTTAAAAATCACATAACGAGATTCGTCTAGGTTTCATCCCCTTCAGGTATCTGAGGGGTTTAGTTCATAATGAATAAAGAAAACATCGCAAGAGAAAAGATAAAACAAAACATAAGAAATTCCTAAAACCCCCTGAAGGAATTGAAGGAGAATTCCGCCGTCTTGAGTATAACTCCGGCTTCTTAGGATGGATCAACTGGCTATCCTCGCGTTATTTCCTAATTCTGACCTTCTTGGCTTGGCTCCTTGGCCTAGCTTTGACGCCTGTTTTGGCTTTTGCCGAACTCCCTTTTCAAGTTGCCCCTTGGGTGTTTATATAGACTTTGTGATGCCTTACTTGGCCCCTAAGTATCCTAATTCAAGTAGAATTCCTAATAGGGTGTTTGAATATGCTTTGGAATGTGTTTCTTTGCCTCCAAGTATCCTTTCCCGAATGAAATTTCTCTTTCCAGCGACAGGGACACGACCATGGCACATGCCCGTGTGGATCATGGCCAGGCCGTGCTCGGGCTTTTAATGAGGCACGGCCGTGTTAGTTTTAAGGCAGGCCGTGTCGATTTCTTTCTTGGCCCAATTTGGTTTGTTTTAAGCCCGTTTCTCGTTCTTTTCATCCTTGGGTGCTTTCCTGAGTATAAAACATGAAAAGAAAGGATTAAGAGCGCCTTTTTACATAAATTGGGGATAAGTCATCCAAAAACAAGCTAAATGTGGGATTAAAATATGTTATAATTACGGTTTATCAATAACCAAAATAATCAGCAAGTAATTGAGTGTCCTACCCCTCACAGTATGTATGATTCTGCCAAACCCACTCTAATTGGGGCTAAATCGAGTATTCTGAGACAGACACTATCTAGATGGTACAACAGTATGTTCAGTTCGACGGTTTGTAAGATGAAGACCCAAATACTCATTTGGTCAATTTTTTAGAGATTTGCGACATTTTCAAGATTAATAGCACCACTGATGATGTCATTCGCTTATGGTTGTTCCCTTTCTCGTTGAGGAACAAGGCAAAATAGTGGTTAAACTCTTTACCACAAGGTTCCATCACTACATGGGCTCAAATGACCGAGAAATTTCTGTTGAAGTACTTTCCACTAGCTAAAATGGCCAAGTTGAGGAATGACATCTCTTCTTTTGTTCAAATCAATTTAGAGACTTTATATGATGCATGAGAGAGATACAACGATCTATTGAGATAGTGCCCTTACCATGGGTTACCTTTATGGTTAAAAGTTCAAACCTTCTAAAATGATTTGAATCCCTTTACAAGGCAATTAATTGATGCAGCAGCTGGTGGAACACTGAATAATAAAACACCCGAGGCAGCTTATGAATTTATTGAGGAGATGTCACTGAATAATTATCAGTGGCAAGTCATGAAGACGAAACCAATGAAAACAGATGTAGATGCAGTCGCCATGTTATCAAGCCAAGTAGAAGCACTAAATAAAAAAATCAACAGTTTATATTTTTCTACGCAGGTAAATCCGTGATGCAATGCCATACAAATTGAGGCAGAATGAATAATCCAGAATGTTTACCCTGCGGTTCTAGTACAGAGAATGAGCAAGTCAATTATATGGGTAATAATTCTAGACTTCAAAATAACCCCTATAGTAATATATAGGTTGGAGGAACTATCTAAATTTCTCTTGGGGTGGTCAAGGAAATTAAAGAGCACAACCTCCTCCAAGCTTTCAACAACCTTATCAGCAAGAGAAAAAGCCGAAACTTAAAGATATGTTGACAAAATTTATATCGGTGTCAAAAACTCATTTTCAAAACACTGAGACAGCACTAAAAAACCAACAAGTATTGATTCAAGGACTCAAAAATCAAATAGGTCAGCTTGTTAAACTAATTTCAGAACAATCACAAGGTAGATTGCCTAACATTACTGAACCTAACCCTAGGGAGCAGCTTCACGCAATTACTGTTTGAGACGTGGAAGGGTTAGTTGAACCTGAACAAGAATCGATGTAAGAAATTATGGTGAACAATGATGAGGTTGAGGAAAATAGGAAAGAGCAAAAGTCGGTTGTCAAAGAAAACAAACCTCAAGTGCCATATCCTAACATGATGAAGAGAGAGCACACAAACGAGCAATTTGGTAAATTTCTTAAGCTTCTTAAAAAATTACACATTAATTTACTGTTTGTTGATGCTCTTTTGCAGATGCCAAATTACATTAAATTCTTAAATGGGCTATTAACAAATAAGAGGAAGTTAGACGACTCGTCAATTGTGGAGCTAAATGCAGTTTGATCAGCCATTCTCCAAAATAAACTACCTAACAAATTAAAAGATCCAAGGAGTTTTACTATTCCTTATCTCATTGGTAGTTTAAATACTGATAATGTGTTGGCTGATTTAAGGGCCAGTATTAATGTCATGCCCTACAAAATGTTTAAACAGCTAGGTCTTGGGAAACCCAAACACACTAGGATAAGTATTCAATTAGAGGATAGCACTATCAGATATCCTAAGGGTATTATTGAGGATGTACTTGTGAAAATTGATAAATTCATATTCCTTGTTGACTTTGTTTGTTAGGCATGGATGAGGATAGTGAGGTACCTTTAATCTTAAGTCGACCCTTCTTAGTCACTACTAGGACTATTATCGATGTTGGTACATGTGAACTTTTGCTTCATGTAGGTGACGAAAAGATTATTCTCCAAGCATGCAATTCTGTGAGAGTCTCTAGTGAGCGAGATGATATTAAATGTTCTGTTAATGTTAGTAATCACGTGGCTCAACCTTCTCTGCAAGAAACCCCTCGTGAAAACATGCTGGAGCCATGTTTCAGTCAAGGTGATAGAAATAGAACAACATATGAAGAACGAATGGTACAACT
Source organism: Gossypium australe (assembly GCA_005393395.2). Lineage (NCBI taxonomy): Eukaryota > Viridiplantae > Streptophyta > Magnoliopsida > Malvales > Malvaceae > Gossypium > Gossypium australe. The sequence continues at coordinate 31,788,008 of CM016624.1, read as the reverse complement.
CGATGAACTAGATAAATGGCGAGTGCATGTTGAGGAGAAACTGAAAAAATACGATAGAGACACAAAGCAACGCCATGATGAGCATGTAATAAGAACAAACTAAATTAAGGTTAGAGACAAAGTACTGCTGGACAAATCAGATACATTAATTTCCCCTTCGGAGCTTAAGTCAAATAGATCGAACTCATTCACAGTACTGAATGTCTTCACCTACGGTACAGTCGAGGTAACACATTTTGAGTTCGACACATTTAAGGTAAACAATACTCGACTCAAACCTGATCTTGGTAGTAAAATTGATAACAAGAAAGAGGAGTTTCGGCTCTGAGAACCACTGTAACCGTGCATGTACAAAGTAGAGTCGAGCTTAGACTCTAAATAAGCGCTTCTTGGGAGGCAACCCGAGTGTTTAAATTTTGCTAATTCTTTTAATTTTATTACACGTTAATTTAAAATTAAATTAATTAATGTTTTCTAAAAAAATATTGACCCACACGGGTGTATCCCAGGCCGTGTGGACGATAAGGTATTCTACAGTGAGTTACACGGCCTGGCACGGGCGTGTGAATACTGAAGTTAATTTTTAAATTTATTTATGAGTCAGTGAGTTACACGGGCCATAGACACGGTCGTGTGTGAGACACAACCTGTCACACGGGTGTGTGGAAGATCGTGTGCTTCGCGCGGCCTCGCACACGAGCGTGGGAGAAGTGAAAGAAGACCACACACGGGCGTGTCTGAGATCGTGTGAAAATTGGGTTTAAATTTTGAATTGCACACGGGCTGAGAAAGCCCTACACGGGCATGTGATATGGCCGTGTGGCCCAACACAAGCCTAAACATGACTGTGTCCCCTTTTAAAACCCTAATTCCCCCTTTTATTTTGTTTTGTCTTCTTCCTCCCAACCTTTCGAAAACAAACCTTAGCCACCGCTCCTCACAAAGCCCCGTTATTTCTGTCCCTTTACCAATCTAATCACCGTCCATGTCTTCCCCTCCCTTCCCCCTCACCAAACCACCGCGATCCTCTCCTCCCTTCCCCTTTCCCCCTTACTTTTCCCCCCTTCTTTCTCATTCGTCCCTCCCCCCTTCCATTTCCCCTTTATTTTCCCCCTTTCCACCGTCCACCACGAGCCCTTACCTCTCTTCTTCCTTTAACAAAACACACCCAAGCCACCGCCCATCACCCTTCTATCCTTTCCCCCCTTCCCTTCTCTCCTTCGACGACAAACCGCCACCTCCATCCACTTCTCGCCAACTCTATCCCCCACCCGGCACGTCCCCATCGTCGTCCTTTCACCGTTTACTACCACCATCCTCGTCAACCGCCGCGTACGCCCCCCACTACCACCGTTTGCCACTTCACTTATTTTATTTATTTCTTTTTCGTTTTCTTTTATTTATTGTTCCTTGTGTTTTTTTACTAGTATTCTTATTATTATTTGTTTTAGCATTTTTTTTATTATGATTTCAATTACTGTTTTATTTATTTTCTTTTGGTTCTTTTTCATATTGTTTTTATTATTTTCATTCGTAATTTTAATTATTATTACTAAGTTTTATTCGTGTTATGCTTTTAAGTGGTATTAGTTTTTAGGAAGTTGTGATCATTGTCTCTTATTTTAGAATTGTGTTTTCTATTATTATTCTTCTTATTTATTTATTATTTTTATATTATTGATGCTTCTTTTACATGAAGTTTGGATTTAAATATTTTTAGCTAAATGTTCGATCTTGTGATTCTGGATTTTAGTTGGATTCAACTTTCGTTCTGTGGTTATTTAAACTGTTCCATTGTGTCGATTCGTGCTTTTACATTGAATCTGAAATAGTTGTTTGGTTATCCATTTTTCGGGTACATCATGACAAACATTGGAGTGAAATCCAAGGTCGTCGTTCCTACTTCAAAAAAGCGGAAGACTCCGGGTGTGACCTCATCGTCGGGTGCTTCCACCGATGCATGCCATCCATGTCTCTGATTTTCACAGGGTCCCCAAGAGGACCTATATCAGCATCTCAGACAGCGACCACTGGGATTAAGACATTGTATTGATTGAATGGCCTTGGAGTAGATTCAATTAGCTGATCGAGTTCGCGCATTGATTGTTACAACTCATTTGAACCGGTTCTTCTCCATCGCCGAGCCCACCTTGTAACACCCCTAACCCGTAACCATCGTCGGACTAGGGTTAAGAGGCATTACCGATCATTTCCGAACATTCCATATCATTCCACATCCAAACATAACAATTCATATTCAATGAGTCCCTTAATGAGGTCTACAAGACCTTAATCACATGCTAGAAAGGGGTCGGGACTAAACCGAACACATACGAAAATTTTCAAAATTTAAACATTTTTCTAAGTTACAGAGGTCACACACCCGTGTGGATAGGCCGTGTGCCTCACACGGCCTCGGACACGCCCGTGTGTCCAAGCCGTGACAAAATAGGGCATACATTCTGACTTGTTCACACGGCCTGAGACATGCCCGTGTGCCTCACCCATGGTCGAAACTGACTTGCACCACACGGCCAGTCACACGCCCATGTGTCTAGCCCGTGGTCGCTACTGACTTGATCCACACGGCAAGTCACACGCCCTTGTGTCTTGCCCGTGGTCGAGTCTGTCTTGTTTTAAAACACAACCTCGAAAGACACGGTCGAGCCACACACCCATGTGCTCAACCGTGTGGGCAATTATAGGCCATTTTCAAGACCAAATTGCCATCCACACTTTGGAATCACCTATATGCATTAAACCAATACCAATTCATGCCTTAAATGCAACCAAAACATACCATTTCAAACTCCAATAATCATCAACAATTACCATCTATTCTTATACTCAATTTCTACTCAAATAAATCCATTCAAAGCACAATTTTCACAACTCAAATCATGTAAGTTAAACATCATTTAGTCAAGCCACAAATTCATACTTAAAACACCATTTCCATCAACTAATTCAAGCATGAAATATACCATTTTTAACCTCACTATTTCATACCACATTCATCATTTGCATAGTTCACACATAATAGCCAAAATCTTCTTACATCCAAGCCATATCACATGGCAAGGTCCAAGACCTCAAAATGCATCATATTTACTAGCCTATACATGCCACATATCAAATATGTACATCTTTCAAAAGTACTGAAATAGATAGCCGATAGTGTGATAGAAATGCTGACGATCCCAAATCTGAGCTAGCTTTACTGACACTGTAAAACAGAGAAACAAATCACACAGTAAGCTTTCAAAGCTTAGTAAGTTCGTAATATAATACATACTACTCAATAATGCAACATCAATATACAATTAAACCATCACATAGATAGATACACAATTAAGCATAATATCATCCTCAACCATATGTTCAAATATCCATTCATTCAATCTTTAAACTATTATCAACCACATAGGTTCAAACATATATTTGCCAACACTTAGTTAACAAACGTACTTGCTATTCGATGCTCGATACCATGTCTCATTCAATGCTCGATATCTTTTCAACTCAATCGCACACTTAGTGCCCAAAACATAGCCGAAGCTTAATTAACATCACACACTTAGTGCCTCAATACAAAACCGAACTTAATTTGGTATCGTACACACAGTGCCAATCAGTAAAGCCGAAGCTTCCACTAATTCGCACACACAGTGCTATTCATCTCTATCTTGCTTTCAATTACGCACACTTAGTGCCACATTTCTCAATATCATATTTAACATTTCTAATTCAATAATTATACATTCATTCAATTCACATCACATAGATATTGATATGACCTTAGCCCGGGATGTCTCTACTGAATCCATTGAGCTACCACGAGGGCCTAACGAGCTAAGAAATTTCAAGAAGCATTAGCAAGATATGTGGATCGAGTTTGGGATGGACAAGAAGTTGAATCTCTTCGACAAGCATGGATTAACACAATAGGAGTCACTTGCAATTTATTGCAAGTTGAATTTAAATTTTAATAAACTCATCTTAGATTAATAAATGAGTTGCTGGTTATTAATTCAACTCATCTTAGTTTTAATAATTGATTTATTATTGAACTTCATTTAATAGATGCTTCTTTAATTAATCTAGTTACTAGGATAATTTATTGATACATGAGTTTAAGCTTAATTAATTATGCTTCATTTAATTAAACTAGTTGCTGGAATAATTGATGAATAAGTTTTAGTTCATCTATTGAAGTTAAGTGTTTAATGTGTTTGAGTTTAATTAGTGTTTAATTGTGTTTAATAGGCTCATTTTAATGTGTTTATTGCAGGAGTATCAAGTCATAACCGTTACAAATTCAAGGCTGTTACAAATTAAATTAAGTGGCTGTTCAAGTCATTTTCGGTTACAAGCAATGGGCTGTTACAAAAGAGGGTTTAACACATCATTTAAAAGAGTTTAAAGAGTGGATTATTGCTTCTTTAAATTCGACAGCAAGCTTTTCAGCTAACAACTGTTTTTGATGCTTCAAAAGAATTAATTCAAGCATTCAAACACCATTAAGGTGCTGGTGACTTTTCAGCTAACCAAAGGACATTTTAAGAGTCACTTTTCAAAGCATTCAAGGTCAATTATGCAACTGAATTGAAGTGAATTAAATGGTGGAGTTATTTGGTTCAAGAATTCCAAGAGACTTGAGCTTTATTTCAACTTTTAAGATGAATATTTGTGACCATTCAGCTAGCCTTTTCCTAGCCTTATAAATATGTGTGTAACCAGCCTTTTGAAAGGACTTTTGGACATTTTAATTAAATTCTATTCTTGAGAAATAATTTTCTCCAATTTTGTACAAAGACTTGTTGGCTTATCTACAAAGCTAGTGGCGTCAACCCGTTCTTTGTTTTATTCCGAACTTATCACTTTCGTAAGTGTGGCGTTCGAACCCTATACCGAGGTTCCTATCTTTCTAGATAGTGGGTCGAGGTTTTTGAATGAATTTTCAAACCAACTCATAAGCTTATAAGTGTTGGGTCGACACTTACTAGTGTTGGTTCTTGCTTGCTTTTTGAGTCGTTTCCTTCCATCATTTTACCATAACCGAATACATCCAATTAGCCATTTCAGAACCTTGTTGTTTTTAAACAATATTGAGCCTATTTCACCAATTTTTATTAACTAACCATCCATTTGATCCTTACTTCATCGTAGACGATCAGGCAACACAAATACGACTCGACTCATCACCGAGGCGGATCGTATCAGATATAATTGAGCAACTAGTATTATATCCGAACTTACCTCGGACGTCGAAATACCGAAACTAGCTGATTAATCGAGTACTTTGTCTTTGCCTCGATCTCGATCCGAATTTCTCCTTTCTTGGTCTCAACATATTCAAATTTAACTTATTCAATCACCAATTCATTCAATTTAGCCCACACACACATATTTAAGGCATTTTACAAAATAGTCATCACATTTTCATATTTCAACACTTTAGTCCCTAATTCATCAAATCACAAAATACACAAAATTTCTATTCACATAAGCTTAGCTGAATTTTCCCCATGCTAATACATGCCCATATATTTCATTTATTTCACATTTTAGTCCCTCTAAATATTATTTTCACAATTTAATCCAAATTACTCAATTTCACTAAAAATTCAATGACAAAACATGTCCATCCTTCACATATCTTCCATATTTCATCATCAACTATCACAAAGCTCAAACATTCATCAATGGCATATCTCAAAATCACCATCAAATTCTAAAATTAAAGCATGGGTTTCGAAGAACACTAAGCCACGATTACAAAAACGTAGAAATTATCAAAAACCGAGTCAAAAACTTACCTCAATCAAGGTAAGCCCTAGCCGAATATATCAAAGCTTAAAACTCTCTTCTTTGGTTCTTATTTCGGTGGAAGATGGAGAATAGTAGTCACTTTCATGTTTTAATTTGATATATTATAACCTATTTTAACATTATTATTGTTTTACCTATTTAACCTTTACTAAATATTACATGAAACATATATTATAAGGTTAATTTACTCCATTGTCGTCCACTACCTTAATTAATGGCCAATTGCATCATAAATCCTCCATATTAAAAAGACAACAATAATTAGGCACTTATAAATCAGCATACAGCTTTTGCATTTTATGCGATTAAGTCATTTTTCATAATTCGACACACAGATGATAAAATTTTCACACAAAAATTTCACACATGCTCAATCACATATCATAAACACCAAAAATAATATTAAAATATTTTTATGACCTCGAATTTGTGGTCCCGAAACCACTATTTCGACTAGGGTCTAAACAGAGCTGTTACACACCTACTCGGATCTTACCCTCGAGTTTAGTTCGACATTCCTCTTACAGCACGTGATGTTGATCCATGATAAGCCGCGCACTATTACTTTTTGACTTAGCAGTACAACGCGTCATATGAACATCCTAGAATTTGGAGCTACTGTAGGACTTTATACTAAGGAGTTCATGAGTGCCGAGGGGTTCCTCACTTTATACTGGCACATCCACTACTCACCATCTTTATGCTAGACAGAGCTGATGCCAATACGACGCCCTATGACCCGAGCCGATCAAAGGCGACTTCACTACCTCCGACTTTGCGTATATCCATGCCATCTTGGCCCACACGTTGACTGGTCAGAGGGAGAGCATCGGGGTCGTTGGTACATTCGACGATTACTTCCTTTAGAGCATGGCGACGGGGCACACCTTCGATCTTGCCTACTTCATCGCCCTTGTTTTTATTTGAGTTTGTAACCTCTTAATCTTCTTCATTATTTGTGTTTATTTTCTTATTAGTTTGCTCGGCACCATGCACTACATTTAGTTTTTCCTACAATTTCGGGTTTCACTATTCTGGCGATTTCATCCATATTCAGGGCAGTTTCAGTTTTCTCCCTCTCTTATGATATTTTGCTTATTATGTGCTTGTATTATTTTTTTTTTGTATATGAGGATAATGTACATTTTAAGTGTGGGGAGGTTATTTATATAATTATTAAAAAATCTCTGAATTATTTGTTGTGTTTAAGAACTTTTCTCATACTTCTATTAGAGTGAATTGTTTTCGATTTGAGATTTTTACTGATGTTGTTTTGGATTAATTTGTAAATATTTGTGCATTGGTTGAGCATTGAGCCGTGTGTTCTAAAGTTGTGATAAATGAAAATGTACCTTCTATGTTTGCTGCAGAAGCACTTACATACATTCAAAGTGTTCATCTGGGCCTGGATCTGGGGTTTATGAAGGTTGAAATTGAAGGTGATGCCCTCTCTATTATCAGAAAACTACGGAGAGAAGATGATGAAAAATTCGAAATTGGGGCTTACATTAGAGATGGGAAATGGTTAAGCCAAAGATTTCATACCTGCAAGTTCAAATACATCCATAGATCGACGAATAACATTGCTCACTTGTTGGCTACTAAAGGCCTAAAAAGAGGGGATCGATGTTGTCTGCAAGATGAGGTTCCTATATTTTTCAGAGAGGAAGTGGAAAGGGATCAAATGGGAGAGGGTTTCTGATTTCTCTTTGTTCAATTTCTGGTGGGATAGGGTAGGGGAAAAGTCAGGGTAAGAGAGTAGAAGGAAGAGTTGGGTGGGGGTTAAAGTTGTTGGGAAAGGAAAGGAATCATTACTAAGGGGCTTTAGAATCATTCGTTGCTTTTCAGGAGATTTAACGTATTAACTTCCCTAGCTGAGGCTTAGATGCTTCTAGTGTCACGGGGCGGCCCGTGACACTAGAGCAATCTTCAATATTTGGCCGGTATTTGGGTTTTGTCTTGGCCTAATTTTTATGTCTATTTTGTATTTGGGCCATTGTTTAAACTTATTGAATAAAATTTCAGCATACATTCTCAAAAACATCATGCATTAAATTATATTTTTTTGAAGGTGCATTAAATTATATTTAAAATTTAAAACTAAAACATCAACACAAGTCACAAAATAATATAATTGAATGCAACAATAAAATATAATATCTTTTTAAATTCTTATAAAAACATCTTTTAAATATAAAGATTTTTTATATATTCAAACGACATATTCGCCTTTAAAAACTTGACAATTCAAGTTGAAAATAACCCCTCAAACCTTAAAATCACATTAACTTATAAAAGAAAAAGTACTTATTTTCTAAAATTGTTATTTAAAATTAAAAAAAAAAGTTAATTTTTGCTGCACTGAAAACTGTATATCCATACCTTTCCTGGGAACAAAAACATCCTATTTTGACTTTTATTATTATTAGTTTTTGGATTTTTAATAATTTTTTTACATTTTACTACAAAATTATATTAACTGCTTTTCATTTTGAAAATGCTTCTAATTTTTAAACAATGAAATTTTTTTCTATAAAATATAGCATACTAAAATAAATACACATGATTAATTTGTACATCATACGAGTATAGAAACTAATTGCATATAAAATTATATATGATTAATGCAACTCATGAAATTTAATAAAAAATAATACTTCAACAAAAACATAAAAATAATAACACATGAATATTAAAATAAATTATTGTCATGTATACTGTCAATGGAAAAGAAAAAATTTCTCAAATTGGATTAGGATGATGACATGTGTCTAATTTAAATTTTTTTTAATTTTAAATATGTGTAAAGGATACATGTCATTATCTTAATTTTACTTCTGAATTTTTTTCTCACAACTATCTTGTTTTCAAATAGACTTTTAATTATAGAGCGAAGTAAATATGATATCATATTAATCTTTGATAATGAAATATGATCAATTTTTGAAAAAAATATTTTAGGTAAGTGTAATTTAAGTTGGTCTCCATGTTATTTGATCTGGATTGGATATGTTGGATTGGTTGGATTGAAAATTTATTGGTATATCAATTGGGATATAGGAGTTGAACTAGCCTCTAAGCAAACTATTTGGAACTAATAAAAAATCATGATAAAAAATTAATTTGAACTGATTTTATGAATTTTTAATTATTTATTTAGTTATTGTTGGACCATTAGTTGAATCATGAACTAATAGTATGACTAATAGCTAATTTGGCGATGCTTTTGAAAAGTGCTGTAGAAAAATTTGATTTAAAATTTGAGTGTTTAGCATTGTTGTCAGAAAGTGCTTTTGAGGAATAAAATGTTCATTTTAGATATATTATTATCAAGTAACAAATATGCATTAAAATAATATTTAAAGTAGTTAATATTATTATATTTTAGTAAGAATATAAAAAAATTTATTATAACTTGTTGTTAATATGAAATATAATTTTTTTAAATTTAAAAATTTCACTCCAAATGAGTTTAACAAAAGAATTTTAAATATATTAACAATTAAATTTAAAAAATAAAATAACTAAATTTCTCAAAATAAAAATATAAAAATTAAATTTTAAATATTTCATTCTGTACTCTATAATTTAGTCTTAAAAAATAAGTAATCCAAGGCGAAGCCCAAATATACAAGTTAAATGTAGAAAGAATATTATATCATGTAAAAGAAATTGGAAATTTCAAGCAAGTCAACGTGAAAACCAAAGTTAAGTATGAAATTGAGAGGAAAAAAAAACTTAAAAACCATATTAAACATTCAACATTAAAGTAGTATATTCAGGGAAAAAAGTGATTAGTGACTTATTTATTTATTTTTAAAGAAGGTCTAAAAAGGCAAAGCCTATAACATACGGGTCGGGACATTTGAACGGGTCTACCCGGACCCATATTTTATCACCATCGAGGCTGGGTAAAAAGACCAACTAACAAAAAAGCGTCGTTTCCTTCAACAGCTTTCACCTAACCCCCTCCCCTCCTTTTTCTTCTTCAAACGACTGTTTCTGCCTACCCCTTACTATAAACCAGAGCCTCCCTCTTTCTCGCTCGCGTTGTCCCTCACCCAAAACCCGACCCATGGCATCCATCTCCAACGCTTTCTCCCTTTCTCTCCCTTCCAACCGCATTACCAACTCCTCATCTGACTTCAACCCCATCACCTCCGCCCTTTCCCTACGGGTGAATAAACCCGCCAAGGTTTCTCTATTCGGTTCGGATTCCGGTGAGTTCAGTCCTGGACGAGTTGCTGTGTCGAAACCGAGTGGAATCGGGGGGAGGATTTGCGCCAATGCAGCTCGGGTGATGGATCAACCAGTTGGTGAAAAGAGCTCCGGAGCTCCCACTATTGTCGAGGTGGATTTGGGAAATTGGAGCTACCCCATCTACATCGGGTCCGGATTGCTTTGATCAACCTGAACTTCTTCAAAAGTTAGTTGATTCATTTCACTAGGATTAGTTTTTAGATTTTCGCAAAGATCGTCGTATTTAGTGTTAATGGGTTGTCGTTTCGATAGGCATGTTCATGGGAAGAAAGTTATTGTGGTAACTAATACTACAATTGCTCCTTTATATTTGGATAAAGTCGTTAACAAAAGGAAACCCCGCTGTTTCTGTGGAATATGTGATTTTACCTGATGGAGAGAAGTTCAAAGACATGGTAGGTTTTCCATATTGTTTTTTTTTTTTTTAAATTAACATTTTGGTTTTGAGGTATTATTGTTGATAAAACTCAATGGAAGTAATAGCAATGGTTGTGGCGTTGTGCTTATAGGACACTCTCATGAAAGTTTTTGACAAGGCCATTGAGTCGCGATTGGACAGGAGATGTACCTTTGTCGCCCTTGGAGGTGTTGTCATCGGTGACATGTGTGGGTTCGCTGCTGCCTCTTTTCTTCGCGGTGTTAATTTTATTCAGATTCCTACTACTGTTATGGCACAGGTCTTTTGATGCTGATGGATCATTTATATAGAATCGTCACATTGTGCGCAAACGTTTCATGTTTCTTGTTATTACACACAGGTAGATTCTTCGGTTGGGGGAAAAACTGGCATAAACCATCCTCTTGGGAAGAACTTGATTGGTGCTTTCTACCAACCTCAATGTGTGCTCATAGACACAGACACATTGGACACCTTGCCAGATAGGGAACTGGCATCAGGTCTTGCAGAGGTTATAAAATACAGGCTCATCAGAGATGCTGAGTTTTTTGAGTGGCAGGAAAAAAAATATGGAGAAACTGATTGCAAGGTATGCAAAACTTATCAAAAGAACCGTAGTTAAACATTAGAATAAGTTGTAACTTCTTTTGAAATCTGAAACTGAGAGGACTTTTGATAACAACTGAAATTCAAAAAGGTGGTTGTCAATTTTCTGTTTGAAGCTTTTAGGAACCTACATTTTTTATACTTAACTTTTGTGCTTTAGTATTGTGGATGCTTATGCCTCTCTTGTCTACTACAACAATATATCGTATACTAGTAATGTGGTACTTTCCTCATAATTGCAAGGTATATTTCTTCAAGCCTATGTGCAATCTGGTGTTGTTAATTGTAGGAACCCGAATGCGCTGGCTTATGCTATAAAGCGATCATGTGAAAATAAGGCTGAGGTTGTGTCATTAGATGAGAAGGAGAGTGGGTTGAGGGCTACACTGAACTTGGGTCATACATTTGGTCATGTGAGTTTTTTATTTGTGCTACTGCTTATATTTACTGTTTAGCATGAGGACAAGGAATGTTTCATGAGTACATTGGTAAGCTTGATTTTTTGCTTCTGAGTGTAACTTTCTGAATTGAAGTTTTATAAAGTATCCTTGAGCTTATTTGGAATTTTATGTTGTGACTGCATGACTTGAAATACCCAGAAGGTAATTGTAAAATGGCTGTAAAACGTTACAAAATTGAAGTTACCGGCAACTTGAAATTAAGAAGTGTTAAACTGTAACTATTATAATCTTTTTCTTTTAGATTGTTGGAATGGATGGGATTTTGTGTTTATTTGGATATTGTACTTGGTTTAAAGACTTAAAAGGGGTCTGTATTTACACCAGATTGCCATAATTCTTTTCCCTGGTTTGTTTCTTTCCAGGCAATAGAAACTGGGTTTGGATATGGACAGTGGCTTCATGGAGAAGCTGTTGCAGCTGGCACGGTCTCGTGTTTGTTAATGGATTTACTTTTTGTCCTCTTCCCTCTATCTGTGCTAAACATTGATTACGTGTGCTAACCACCTCAGGTCATGGCTGTTGACATGTCATATCGCCTTGGTTGGATTGACAGTTCAATTGTCAAACGAGTTGATGACATTTTACTACGCGCTAAGTTACCCACTGCTCCTCCTGAAACCATGACTGTGGAAATGTTCAAGTCTGTGATGGCAGTAAGAGCTCCAAGTTTACCTTGTTCTGTCAATCTTGAACCGCTATCTCCAACACTTGACAAAAACGTATTATTTTGTAATGGCAGGTAGATAAGAAGGTAGATGGGCTGCTAAGGCTTATCCTTCTCAAAGGTCCTCTTGGCAACTGAGTTTTCACAGGTGAGTATGATAGAAAGGCCCTGGATGATACACTTTCTGCATTTTGCAAGTCTTAGTTCCAGGTTTTATTTATTGCTTTTTTAAGCTTTACACAGTTATTCTTCAAGATCCTTGGATCATGTATCCTAATGTCTTGCTAGTACTCTATGTTGTACTCTAGGATTCTTACTTATTGAGGTCCATTGCCAAAGGCTTGTACCAAGTTGTAATGTTAGCATTTATGACAAGCCAATAAAAGTAAAGCACATATATTGAAGGTTATTGAACTATGTTGTGCTACAATCTGTTTGTATATCATAACAGGAATTTCATGAATAAGCCAATAAAACTAATTTATAATAAGGTGGTTACTCTGTTTCTCTTATTTGTTAGATCTCTTTGTAGATGCTTCAAATTCCTTTAATTCCGAAGGTTTTTCGAAGGAAAGGACAGTCAAATTGAATGTTACCGTTTTGAGGAATGTAGAACAACAATTTTGTTGTACGTGGAGTTTAACCTAGTTGGTTTATGGAGCGACATTTAATAGATTTCAAGTCTTATGGCTTTACTTTAAACGCACCCGATTCAACATGGATTAGTTTTAAGTCCAATGTAGCTTGGCATACTCTGTGTATGGACTAAAAGAAAAAAAGAAAAAAACTTTGTTGCAGAATGGAGTTGTTTGAAAGGAAAAGAGAAACTGTCAGCACAAGTAAAAAGGATAGTTTTAGGGTTATACCAAGAAGATGAAGTCATTGACATGAATGGCTAGAAACTTGTCAAATATGAGTTTAGAATTTGCAGTGGTGCCCATTATTAGCCTTGTTTGCAGATTAGAAGTTGCCACAGGAAGACTGCAAGTTCCATGGGTTGTTTATGTTTAATTTCCCAAAATGTATTTTCAAATGTTGAATCTGCACTTGCCTACAAGTTGGAAAACTAAAGCTAATGTTCAAAGATTTCCCATCAACACGATTGTTGGCACTGTTTTGAAGTATATATGTCTTGGTACATAGTATAAATCTCAATTAAATTTGATGAAAAGTCGACTTCTTTATTACTTAATCCAACTAATGTTAGTACTTGGTTACGTTGTAATATGATTTTTTTTTTCTTTCTTTTTGGTTGTTTCATGATGTTTAAAGACAGACAACTAAGCAACAACTTTTGACTCCCATGAATGGCCAATGCCGAACATCAAATCCGGGTTTTAAAAAATTAATTATATAATACACTAATTTGAATTGAGTCCGATAATAAAAAACCCGAATCCAACCAACGTTCCAAACGGCGTAATTTCCCTGCCCAGCAAATCAAAAACCTAAACCCAAAACGCATTTTTTTTTTAAAAAAGGAAATTTGTTTGCTTTTTTCATCTCTTTTTTCTCCGTGGGGTTTAGCCCATTGTGTAAAAGGTTTCCTCTTTTGATTTCCCTTCCATTTATTTTCCTACCGGAATACAGGTGGTTGATTGAAGAAGAAAAGGAATACATTGAGGGGAATTTTTAGGGATTTCGAGCTTTGTCCTCAGGTGTTAAGATCTGAGGCCAATCTTTTCTTTCAAGTGCCAAAAAAGAAAGAAAATGAGCGCTGTGAAGTTCATAAAGTGCGTAACTGTTGGTGATGGTGCTGTTGGTAAAACTTGTTTGTTGATTTCATACACTAGCAACACTTTTCCTACGGTAATTTTCTCCTTTTTTTTCTTTATTTTCCCCCTTTTTTTAACTATCTTTTGGGTAATTTCATGTTTAAGTTTGAATTTTACTTATTCTATTAAGAAAAAATAACTTTTGTTTTTTTCCCTTCCTTGAATGATGAACTTTTTTGAAATGGTGATGAGAAATTTGGCATTTTTTGTTTTGTTTCTGTTTTGCTGTCTGGCTTTGGGATTGAATGACGATTTACTCATTAAAGATTGGTTTTCTGTATGCAACTATTTGTGTTGAAAATGTTTGTTAAGCTGATTTCACTTATGAAATCGATTTGAAAAAAAACATACTAAATTGTATGCCTTTATGGGATTTCAGATTTGTATCTTTGACAAAAAAAAAAAAAGTGGAAGAAAAAGGGAATTTATGGAAATAGCTAATTCAATATTCAATAAGCAAATATGAATACTCTCTTGCTTTGCTATGTATCTTTAATCTGTTACATGATTTTAGTGTTTTAATTGCAATAAACTAGGTTTCAGGGTCTTTGTGATTCCATATTCATGTAGTTCGTCTTGATACAAAGCTTAGGAGTTTTGACATTTGGAAGCTCATGATGCTAAGAATGTGTTCACCCTTTGTCTTACATTTTTCATGTTGGGGAGAAACAGGATTATGTCCCGACCGTTTTTGACAATTTCAGTGCAAATGTTGTTGTCAATGGGAGCACTGTTAATCTGGGGTTGTGGGATACTGCTGGTACTTCTCTTCTCTAACTGACCCTTTGGTTTGCATTTTTCTTTTAATATCATTGTTAGAACCATTATAGAGGTTCAGTTCCTTTTTGTGGGTTTAAGTTCTGTAGTTTTGGGCAACAGGACAGGAGGATTATAACAGGTTAAGACCTTTGAGTTACTGCGGAGCAGATTTGTTCATATTGGCATTTTCCCTCATTAGCAAGGCCAGTTATGAAAATGTCTCCAAAAAGGTTAGGTCAAGTTTCGTTTTTTTTTTTTTCAGGAAATATTCAAACATTTAATTTATCACATGCTGATAATTATTTTCTGCTTGTTTCCAGTGGATTCCGGAGCTAAAACATTATGCCCCTGGTGTACCAATAATTCTTGTTGGAACAAAGCTTGGTAAGTTAACACATTTTCTTTCAAATAGCTTTGCTTCTGTCTTTGTACAAAAAATCATGCGTACATTTTAGCACTCATTATGTTTTGTGTTTTGAAATGGGCCAGATCTTCGGGAGGATAAGCAGTTCTTTATTGATCATCCCGGAGCTGTACCCATATCTACAGCCCAGGTAAAGATATTTGTGTTAGTCCATAATTTCCTGAAATATTATGCAGTTATTACTTGTTTTCTTGTTGCATGGACTTTTATTATTTGCAATTATCTAGCCTTATAGTTCTTTCCCTTTCTTTCTGAATCCGTAAGGGGGAGGAGCTGCAAAAGCTGATCGGATCACCAGCTTATATTGAGTGCAGTGCAAAAACGCAGGAGGTATATGTTGTTTTCTAAATATGTTTGTATAATTTATACAAAGGAAGAGGGCATCTATTTAAGGGATTTATTGACTTCACTGCAGAATGTGAAGGCAGTGTTTGATGCAGCCATCAAAGTAGTTCTTCAACCACCCAAGCAGAAGAAAAAGAAGAGCAAAGCACAAAAGGCCTGCACCATATTGTGACTGGGAATAGGAAATGTAAAAAGTTTAGGGCCTTCTATCCTATCCACGGTGCCTCGACTTGACCCTTTCATTTTCTCGTGAAGATATTAGAAACCTTGGGTCGTAATCTTTCAACTGACAACTGGCAATTTGGTACTATTACTTTAAATGCAACTGTGTTTACTTGATGAAACGAAGTTCATATATGCCAGCCTCCTCCTCTTGTCTCTGTTGTTGACATGTTTGATGTATTATAATGCACTGGAACATCTCAGTTAGGAAATTGCAGGGACAACCTTAAATTTATTGCTTAGTTGTGTTTAAAGGCTTGGTGTGTTTGTTGTTTCATACTTTTGTGCTTAGCTTCTTGCATCTTGTATTTTTATATTTTCTGCTGATTGATAGATCCTTTCTTTGGGTCCTCTTGCCTGCATATCATTGATTTGCTTTATACAATTCTTAACCTTCAGTCTTTGTTCATTCACAAAAGTAACGTCCAGGTCCAGACATGGTTGAAATTTGTTATAAGTGAATGTTAGGCCTAGAATCAAGTCTGAAAAGTGAAAACCACCAAAGCCTTGCTCAA
Organism: Gossypium australe; assembly: GCA_005393395.2. Lineage (NCBI taxonomy): Eukaryota > Viridiplantae > Streptophyta > Magnoliopsida > Malvales > Malvaceae > Gossypium > Gossypium australe. The sequence continues at coordinate 31,771,748 of CM016624.1, read as the reverse complement.
GGAACGCCTAGATAGATAGCCAAAGATGAAGGCACTCGACAAACATGGTGAAAGCCAAGGATGCTACGCCAAAACTTGAACTGCCCTGTGGATTTGAAAACAATTTGCTTCGAATGGTGGATTTTTTTTATTTTTTATTTTGAAAGTAGATGTGGGATGAAACAGGATGATTTTTTTGTGTTTTGATAGTGGATATGGGCTGACTGTGGTAATTGTTTGATTCACCTATCTTGCTCTCGTATATGAAATTATCGTGAAGGTGGTAATAATTTTTAAAATTATACGTTCATAGTGAAGTGGTGCAAATTAAAAAGTAGAAGAGTGATGGATTTGACAATATTTGTTTTTATCCTGTTCTATTACCATTTCTCTTACCGATTCGGAACTTTGATCATTGGGATTCATGTGGGATCTTCCAAGTGGACAAGTGTCCTGCTACAAAGGGTACAAAATAACTCAAATCCGTCTTCTTCCGCATTCTAAGATATGTATTCAAATAGCTTAAATACTTATCTAACCACAGAAGCCATCAACACTTCCACTTGATCTCCGAACTTCTCATGAAGTAGATTAAATGTCGGATAAAGCCAGAGAAAAGGCTTTTCTTGAGGTGACAATCTAACCATCCCTGCTTTTCTTTTTCCCCCTCTGTGGTTGGATGTTTCATGCAAGCTATCAGTTAAGTTTTTTATCATATTAATCTCCACTGTTCATACTGTAAAGGAGGGGTTATTTTGCCTGAATTTTCTAATTATTCTGGTATGCTGTTTGATTCTTTGATGTTATTGGCGTAATGGGGCTCATCCTTTTTCCTGGTGCCAAAAGGCATTATTTTCCAGTTGCATATGGAATCTAGATGCCTTTGCTTTGCATTTTAAAACTTGAATTCAATTATCAGCCTTCCCTATGAACTCAAAGACTTTGAAAGCATCAAAACGATTCGACTTGACCTTCAAAGCCATTGAATTATTACAAATAAACAAGGACTGGGAATTACAATTCTGTGGTTACTTTATATGAAAAAAAGAAAACAAACGAACAAAAACTGGGGTGGCAAAAAATGGACGGTTCTCAGTTCACAACTTTTTCTGGGAATTTATACTCCAGTTGGAATTGCATTGTAAATCAGGCTCAGCAAGCAAAGCTCATCCCCCTCTCACTATATAAACCAATGTTATAGTATACCTCGTAGGGACATCAAGCAATCAAAGACTTTAAAAGACATAAGGCCTTATGGCATCAAAGAGAATTCTCAAGGAGCTGAGGGAACTGCAAAGAGACCCTCCAACTTCATGCAGTGCAGGTATATAGAGAGAGTTTAATTTGATGCAACACAATGTGTGAACTTATAGTATAGTTTTATTATTTGTGGTGAATTTATAGGTCCGGTGGCAGAAGACATGTTCCAGTGGCAAGCGACAATACTCGGCCCCGGTGACAGCCCCTATTGCGGTGGGGTTTTTATTGTTAACATCCACTTCCCTACGGACTACCCTTTCAAGCCTCCAAAGGTAATATTATTAACTATAACTCACTGGAAAACACACACACACACTTGATAAAGGGTTATGATTTCTTTACCTTTTTGCCTAGTATATATATAGATATTAATGATGAATAAATAAGTTAACAAACATTGGGCATGCAGGTCGTGTTTAGAACCAAAGTGTTCCACCCAAACATAAATAGCAATGGGAATATTTGTTTAGATATTCTTAAAGAGCAGTGGAGTCCTGCACTCACCATTTCGAAGGTGATGCATAGATAATAGTATTAAATTTTGAACCAAAAAAAGGGGGAAATTTTGCTAGTGAAACTGAGGCTAAATTTGGTAAAAAAAAATGAAAAATGCAGGTTTTGCTATCGATATGTTCGCTGCTGACGGACCCAAATGCAGATGATCCACTTGTTCCTGAGATTGCTCATATATACAAGACTGACAAAGTCAAGTACGAAACGATTGCTCGTAGCTGGACTTACAAGTATGCAATGGGTTGACCCACACTTGCCCGTGTAATTTTGTTGTCACTCTACTCACCCCCACTACAGCTTGTTTGTTTGTTTAGCTTTAGACAAATTGCCATTTAGCAACCATTATCTGCTTCAACTACTTCAATCTAAACCTAAATAAATGAATAAATATCTTTCTGGTTGATATCACTCCTGTCCCTGCTCAAATCTTATGCAATTTGGTGATACCTTAAATGTATATTGAATAAATAAAATGCAAGAGGGAAAAATTTGATGATAGCGTGGAATCAAAGCAGAATGATAAAAGAAAAATATTTTTTTTTTTTAGGAAAAAGGGGAATCGTATCATATAACACAATAATAGTAGGAAAATGGATTTCCATTTAACAGAAGAGCAACATGATCATCAAAGAAGAATTGCTCATATTTCTCCAAAGATATGACACAAATACAACGTCGATGCTGATGCATACAACTACTGTCAGCAATTAGTTTACTTACTTCGATCTTGATTCTCCCTTATCTTCCTATTCTCTTCTTGTTTTTTAGCTCTCTACATTTCACTCCTTGGCCTTTCTCAATAATTGTTCACTAAATACACCAACATGCCAACATTTTTATAAAATGAATAGTTAACTCATAAAAACTATATAATTTTTTAAAACACCATTTCACGTAAAGAAGACGCATACAAAAGTTGCTAATTACACGCGATACATCAAATACTCTTTTCCCCAAGGTAAAAAGACTAAAAGAAAAAGAAAAGTGGCAATTGAGGTCCAAATCCCTAACATAAAACGAAATTTGCCACGTACCACCTGTGTGACCTGTCTATAGACTACAGCAAATGACCTTATCTATACTCCAACCATCATCTAAAGTCGCATGTCCTTGGACTAAGCATTTAAGGTAACTGTACTACTTGAACAAATGTATCATAAGGACCCAACACAAGCTTCATTGACAAAGCAACCATTGATACACTTTCAAACATACCTATATGAGAATAAGATATACAAGCAAGCAACCAACCAGTTCAAGAACCACTAAGTATTTGAGAAACCCCACATTCATAAACAAACTTCTTATAACCTAATACTGCCCATGCAAAGCTACAAAATTGCATACTTGATACTTATCTAATCTAACTACAATCTCCTATAGGAAGACAAATAAACTATACACAGAGGAACCAACGCACATGAGAGTAACACAGAAGAATCAGCGAAGCTTATTCTGAGCAACAGCCTGGCATAACTCATCCTCATAGAATAGCACTCGATTTGAAGCCAAAGATTTGCATAATGGCTTAGGGAGAACAGATGGCACCATGCATCTCGATGGGAATCCTGAATCCTGGAATAGCACTGCAGCAATTTGCCTCAACTCAGCTACTTTAATGCGAGAAGGGGGTCGCGGACCCTGCCTTGGAGCTTTCGGGGTGTGTGGGCTTCCCATCAAATTACTTTTGCCATCACCCTTGCTGGACACAACCACCAAAACATTGTAAACGAAATGATGAACTTTTGCTCCATGTTTTTACAGAATCTTGGAGACCTAAAACAGTTAATGCCTACCTCAGAAAGGGCCAGTGTTCTGTCACCCTAGGTGTCATAGTGCTTAGCATCTCCTGTCTTGAGCGGTCAGGTGTTGTATAATTGAAATGAAATTGCCTTGCAAGACAAACCTGTATTCAACAAAATTAACGTTTCTACAATTAGGTCCGCATACAAATACGGAAACGCAAACACAGGGAGGGAGAGAGAGACTTACAGCTCTTCTTATCCTTTGAGAAACATGAAAAACTGCCCTCAGTTGGTCGTGATGCAAGTGACAAAGTATTTTAACCTCAATATATCAAAAAAGAAAGGAATCAATACCAAAGGAAGGAGCATGATCTCTAAAAAGTGAATGCAAGTCATTTCCAGTAACACCAATCATCCAAAAGGGGGATGGGTATATAACGTAATTTTTAACTTGAATATCAGAATTCTGGCCTCTGTATTTCTTCATATATAAAAATTAGAGACATATATCCATTGCTAGCTTATAGAAAAAATTTCCCAACTATCATATGGCAATAATCCCTGATTACCAAGGCAAACAACGATCATGCAGATTAGCATAGATTTATGTGCATACATAACAAGTGAATTCTTCTACAAATCACAATCACTAAATTATAGAAGATAATGCCCTTGAATGCACCATTAATAATAAAATGTCATTGATTTTATATCCAAAGGATTGTTTTTTCAAAGGCCATAAAGGACAAGATGGTAAAGTAAAGAGAAAGAAACTTTGGGAAGAAGACTACATGCCGAATGTAAATTCTCATTTGATTCAAGAAATTCAGCTTCTGTTAAATTCCACTTGCTTGCAATCAAGTTTACTCTAACAATAAATAGATTTAGTTAGAGACAAAAAGAACCAATATACGTTACACTTTTATTTGAATAAATTCATTTACTAGTTTAACATTCTCAACACTGCAGTAATGAGTGGTTCTGAGCACAAAATAGAAGCAAAGTCTATAAAAATATATAACATGCAACATGATATATGCTGTATGAAAGATGCCTATCCTATATGAAAGTAAGGAACCTTTAAACAAACATCATACCTACAACCAAAAAATTAAAAAAACAATTAAGTAAATTCTGCCAAACTAGTGGTTTTTAAATACTTTTCAACCTCGTATTGTCCTACAGTCGAGATAAAGCATTTTTGAAGTTATTGAATGCAGTAGGCATAAAGCATTTTTAAGCCAGGCCAGTCAAGGGTACAAATAAATACCAGTAAATCCATTGGAAGAGACTCAAGCCTTGACTCTGATTCGAAGTCTTCAGGCCGAGGTGTCTTCGGAGTCCGCGTCATACTACTCTGCTTATGCAAATCCATGGGCGATAACATCAAAGGGATTTTCTCAGCAACCATATTTTCGATCAAAAGATTATCATCCTCCGGTTTCTTGGAACTTAATACAGCCACCCTTTTCTTCCCAAGATCGGTACACAACTTGGCAGCTGAAACTTTACTATGCCGAAGCTGAGCAAGAGTACCTGGTTTGAGATACTTACTGCTCGAACTCTTCAATCGCCTGTTCTTTTTAGCTGTCTTTAAATCCCTATCTTTAGGAGACACTTTTCCCATATTTGTATCACTCTTCTATTCGAATCCCTTAACTGACTTATATCCCCTTTATTCCCAAATAATCAATCCAACAATTGAAATTTTAAAGCCTGGAATCGAATGCAAGAATGAGAATTTTCCTTTTACACTGTAACAGCATTTAGTTCCTTTTTCCAAAAAAAAAAAAATCAAAACTAGAAAACCAGAGATGCAAAATGAGGGCAACAAACAATCAGGAAAAGAAAACAGTATGTCTGCTAAACACACAAAACTCACAGTGATTAAAGATTTGAGGTGTCGAAATCGTCGTCAATCGATCTCCCCTTCAGTTCAAAACTGAAAATAAATCAGCCAAACGAAGACAGCAGCTACTTCATCAGTAAAACGAAGCTAAGAATGACTGGGAAAAAAAAAAACCTAAATTAAATCAAGTCAACAGAGAAACTCACCAGCCTTAAATTAGCAGAGATATCCGCGTGAAAACTCATAAAGATTAAAGAGAGGAATTTCCAGTGAGAGGAGCGGTGAGAGAGAGGGAAGAGAATGGGTGCCTAGGGTTGGCTCTTTATTTGAATTTCTCTTATTTGCCCGCCAAAATTTTCAATCAACAGTTTATATTTTATTTTTTTGGAAATATGGAGGAAAATAAATAAAAACTGAAGAAAACGAGATGCGGGTAGATACTGATATACTTACACGTGGCCACTTAATATTGGCCAAATGTAGTGACTTTCTGTCTTAAGTCAAGGCATTCAATGGGAGGGCAAAGATCCCGTTTAATTACTTAATTCTAGCGATTTAATTGGCGTTTTCATTTTTTTTATAATTACTATTTTAAATTTTAAATTAGAGGTTTTTTTGTGTTATATTTAAATAGTTAATATTATGAATTCAATTATAATTAAAGTGTTTATGAATTTCATAGAAATTAATATGTTAAAATATACTTTAAATTCATGTGGTTTTATATATTTGAAATTTAATTTCTCTATTTTATGTTTAAAAATAATATTCAACTGTTGACGTCGTTACAATTTTTATATTAAATTCAAAAATAAAAAAGTTATCTGATTAACAATTAAACTTTCATTTTTAATTAAAAAATTAAATCACTAAATATTTTACAATAAAATTAAGTAATAAATTTGAAATATAAAAAATAGGGAAACTTAAAACATGAATTCAATGGTTAAATAATGGATAAACATTTATCATTTTCCTATTGAATAATGGATAAAGTGTATTTGAATTAACGTGGCAGTCTTCTTATCAGTCCCGTGATGTGAAACAATTAATTTTATAAAGGTTTAAAGAAGTATCTGTTCTCTAAATTTAGTCATTTTTTATTTTTTTTCAGAATAATTTTTGAATTTGGATTTCCGTACACTTTTTTAACACAGTGGTGTGATATTCATATTCTTCTCTTAAAATGTTATGTCAATGACTAGATATTAAATATATTTTTTTAAATCTAAAAAAATACATAAATTATTAGAAATTATAAATAAATATAAAAATTATAATATATAATTATAATTTTATAATAATTATAACAATATATAAAATATTATAAAAATTATAGGAAATTTATAAAAAAATATAAAGTATATTTAAAAATTAAAAAAACATTAAAAATATAGAAGTGATATTTTTAAAATTATTTTTTGAAATTTTTTGAAAAGAAATTGGGCTTGATAGATAAAACATAATATAACAACAACCAATCCAAAACAAACAAGACACAAAAAATGAAAGCCCTACTAAAACAAGCCTATAATAAACAGCTCTGGAAGCAAAACAAGATCAAAATTTGGAACCCTAAACGAGCTGTCATTCAAACCCTCCAGAGAAAATCAAAGCTGAAGGGATGCCACCGATGACAAGACAAAAAAGATGATCCAGCGACCATGGAAAACCAGAGAAGCAGCTATTAAAGCCGATGAGCGGGCAACCACTGAATTCGAAGCTTGTGTTCTAGCAGAGAGATCCCAAATCCCAAGCTAGTCATGCGGAAACCATGAAAACCTTTAAGTTCCCCCCACCTTCCAGATCCCCCCGATCCAGGTCACGACAAGAACTCACCAATTGCCCTGACAAACCGACCCGAGAACACCCCTGTCATGGTTCACCACCGTTGAAATAAATAGAGGCATCGCGCCTACCCTGGAAACAAAACCCCCATCCCGGAGACCCACTGATGCCAACCGATAGGCCACCTGATTTACAATGCGAGGGACATGCAGAAAGTGACATCCGCAGAGGTGCGCTACCATGGCAATAATGTCCCTGATGTAAGGACCCAGAACAGACACATTAGGTCGAAGAGAGAGGAGTTTGCAGATTACCGTTAAAGAATCACCTTAAAAAATGACCGACTAAAATCCCAAATCCAGAGCGAAGTGGACTGCATGATAACAAGTTAGTCCCTCGGCGGCGAAAGGCGAAGGTACGTGCACACTGCGTATTGATTGAGAACCCAACACCATACATGTGTGATCTCTAATGATAATACATGCATAGGAAAAAGATCAGACCCACTATAAGCTGTGTCAAAATTTACCTTTAGAAAAAGAGGATCCGGAGACTGCCACCGCTCAACACCGATCAAGCGACCAGGTAACTGCTGATTTATCACATCCAATTCCAAAAGGGAAGCCTAAACCCTATGCACCACAACATGCATTTGAACAACATCATTATTATGAACCCTTCTATTTCTCACGTGTCAAATAAACCACAATGCGCACACTACTTTTCAGATTATATCACTAGTAGATACTGTAAAAATGGATACTAAACAATCTTGTAAATATGCATTTGGTGCTTCACTTGGCCATGTGATGTGCAGGGACCCCCAAATAGCAGAAACTGACTGGCAATCTCGGAAGATATGTTCCAAAGTCTCATCAGCAATAAGGCACCGTGGACTCAAAGCAAAGGCTTGCAAACGTTTGTGATATAGAGTATAGTAGCTAGGAATGTAGTTGTAAAAAAACTCTTCAAACTGTAATTTTAACTTTTTCTGGTAGTTTCAACTTCCATAGAGTAGTATAGAAAAGTCTATAAGAGTTTGGAATCGTCGTGTAACCCGAAGAAATAAGGAGTCTGTAACCACTACGAATAAAGAATTCACCCGAAGGCTCAACACCCCACACCAAAAAGTCGTCGTGGGCCATCTGAGAAAAAGAAATACAGAGCACACAATTAGCCAGGGCACAACCTAGAACGCTAATGAGTCAGTTTTCTTCCCATTGTCTAGAATGAGGGTTAATGAATTCTGAAACAAGTAAATCTAGAGATATAACACCAGTGTTTTGCAAACGTTTACTAGGTAAACCTAGGATCCAAGCATCATCCCAGACACGTATATTCGACCCCGTACCTACACACCAATAAAGCCGCATATTGAGCAACCCATTCGCAAACCAGATACTCCTCCATATGTAAGAAGGGTAAGTTTCCAAACCTGCACTCACGAAATCACAACGTGGGTAATACTTAGCTTTAAGGGCACGCGCTAACAACGAACCCGAGTTATTAATCAAATGCCAACCTTGCTTAGCCAACAAAGCAATGTTGAATTTTGCCAAATCACGGAAACCCAAACCACCCTCAGACTTCAGAGCACATAAAGATTTCCAATTGCACCAGTGCATACCTCCTTGACCCCCTTGTCGCTTCCACAAAAAATGTTTAATGATTTTCTCCAAATCAACATAGAAAGTTATTGGTAAAAGAAAACACGACATAGTAAATGTAGGAATAACATGTAAAACACTTTTAATAAACACTTCCTTCCCATATTGAGACAACGGATGAACACACCAATTCTCTATCTGAGAATGCATGCAGTCCTTCAAACCTTGAAAAGTTTACTTCTTCGCACGCCTAACCATATTTGGCAAAATCCAAAATATCTCTCAGGCTCGGTAAAGATGTGAACTCCTAAGCAATCCGAGATAGAGGTGGCAAAAGTGTCCTCAACGTTTGAACTAAAATAAGTAACAGACCTGTCAAAATTAACACACTACCCCAGTGAGCGCTCATAATCGAAAAAGATCTTTTTTAACACTAAAGCACCCCCAATCATAGCCTCTCAAAAAAGTAACAGTCATTGGCGAAGAGCAGGTGCAAAATAGACAGGCCTCCATGGTTAAGACGAGCCCCACGAATCAGATTATAACAGAGTGCTTGTCGCAAAAGAGAATACAACCCTTCACAACATATAAGGAAAAGATACGGACTAGGTGGGTCACCTTGTCGATGATCCCGACCCAGTGAGAATGGACGATTGACCTCTCCATTCATGGTTATTGAGTAAGAGACAGATCAAACGCAATGGAGAAAGAGACTCACCCAATGGTCTAAAAATCCCATTTACAACATCATCTGTTCAAGAAAGACCCACTCCACTCTATCGTAGGCCTTGCTCATATCCAAGTTTAAGGAAAAGTGCTCATTCCTCCTCTGCCACTTGCGTCGAAACACATCGAATATCTCATAGGACAAAATAATATTATCTGTAATCAACTTCCCAGGAACAAACGCATTATGAACCTTATCCACACACAAATGAAGCACTAACTAGAACCTATTAACCAAGGCATTCGAAATGATCTTGTATAAGACAACACAGAGACTAATAAGGCAGAACTTTCGAAACCAAAACAATGTGAGTTTTATTAATTGCCGCAATAGGCATGCCTTCATTTAAAACACCAAGACAATAATCACTAACAACGTGTAACAGCCTAATTTTCAGTGGTGTTGGAAACAGTGATTCGAGATCACTAAATCTAACAAGTGAGTTTGAAATTTTTATTATTTAATAATTATGAGTCAAGTGTGATTTTAGAAATATTCTTGAATTAGTAAATTTTTTATTTAAAAGAATTATTAGGTTAATTAGTCTCAAAAATAATGTATCGAGAACTCAATTTCATAAACCGAGCTGTAAATATTTTTATAAATATTTACGGAGTATCATTGAGTTAGTATTAAATTTTCGTTAGGAAATTTTAACGTTTTAATAGTCAATAAATTAAAAATGACTAAATTGAAAAAGTTACAAAACTTGTTAAAATGATTAAATAGCTTAAGTGATTAATAAGGGAGGACTAAAAGGGAAAATTAGCCCAAAATAGAAGGCTTGGATGGCATGGGTGTAGAAAAATCAATAAATTTGATGAAATAAGGGCAAAATTGGAAATTTTATAAAATAAACAAATAAAACAATAATTAAAAGATTTTCTAGACATTTCATCATCAATCTTCAGCCAAAAACAGCCATATAAGGATCCCTCTAAGCTGGTTTTTCATATTTTTCTACAATTGAGTTCAATTCTTGCCTTTTTCTTGTAATTTTTGCGTTTTTGAGACTTTTACAACTAGGTCCAACTATATATTTCATTAGTTTTTTATTTTATGAGTAATTTTGAAAGTTACCATTGATGAGTACTGAATATTTATGATGAATTAACATGGATTTGAAGCTTTAATTTTATTATATGATGATTTTATTAAGTGAATTTGATAGATATTGATTTTAGAACTAAATCCTGAAGAATTTAAGAATTAGGGTTTTTATTTAAAGTTTTATGTATCAAAGGCTGTAAAATAGCCTAGAATACTTAGATAAATTGCCGATTGAGAAAAATTAGCTTATTTGATAGGTTAATTGATGGGGAACTAAATTGTAAAAACTGTAAAATTTGGGGTAATTGTGTAATTTCAAAAATTGAAGGGTATCAAATTGTGAAGTGAATTAGAATTGAATTATATGTGTAATGAATGAGTAATTTTATATATTTTAGATCAAGATTCCGAAGATAAATGAGAAAAAGGAAAATTAGCTTAATAGTTCTTAAACTACTACAAATTCCACAATTCAGCCCAGGTAAGTTCGTATGGTTAAATTTTAATGTTATATATTAATTGATAAATGGTATTTTATATTTATTTGTAGCATTTGTTGAAAATAAAATTATTATTAAATTTACAAAATTTAATCAAGTGTTTGAAGTGAACGGAACGCAGGATTGAGTACAATTGTTCAGTGCAATAGGGGAATTGACGGCAAAATTACCCAAGTAAACCGAGGTTCAGCATTTGTTGCAAACACTCGTGTTTGCTTTCTGTTTAGCTCTCATGAGCTTCAGTTAACTCATATGAGTTTCCGTTTAACCCTTTTGGGTTTCAGTTTAGCTCTTCTGAGTTCCAGTTTAACCCTTATAGGTTTCCATTCAGCTCCTATGAGCTTCTGTTCAACTCTTACGGGTTTCCGTTAGCACTTGTGTGCTTCTGTTCAGCCCTTGTACTTCCGTTTATGATGTACTCATATCCGTAAGACGTTCATCATTCTGACAAAAGTTGATAATTCGGTAAATGATATTTGATACTAATGGTTGAAGATTTCAATGATAATGTTGGTTTTGAGATGAAATAAGTGAATTCATCAACTAAAATTGTGGTTGGCAGGAAATGTGTAATGAATGATTTATTGAAATGAATTGTTTTAGTATGTTCGGTAAGATTTATGTTTAAAGCCAATGAACTTATTAAGCTTCATTAAGCTTATTGTGTTGTTTAATGTTCTTTGTATATTATAAAAAAGTTTAGAGGATCGGATCAACACCTCGGGTCACACTATCCAGATTACTCCGATAGATTTTATTGTACATTTTATGGTTTATATGGCATGTATAGGGTTAAATTGAAAAAGAGCTAAATTTTGAAATATAGTTGTAAACGACACACACACACACACATATATATATATGTTAATATGCATGTATTTAGTAGTAGATTTTGATGAATCAATAAATGGAGTTAATTTGGTAAGTTTAATCAATTGAGGTTTGTGATGATATATTATGTTTAAAACATGATTTTTGGCTTGTGTTGATTCCTTAATTGAGGCTATTTGATGTATTGAAATGTTGAATGTACGTTAATATAAAAAAAATGGTAAGAAAAGTGGCCTTAAAATGGATTATTTTCGTCCACACGGGCAGAGACACGAGCGTCTGTCTCAGCCGTGTATGACACACGGCCTGGCACATGGGCATGTAGTCCGGCCGTGTGTCCTCTGCACAATAAAAATTTTAAAAAAAATGCCTAGGTTTTTACACACGGCCTTGCACACGGGCGTGTGGCCTTGCCATGTGACCCCTACATTGTGCACACGGGCGTATGGTTGGCCGTGTGACCCAAGTTAGAGAGTTACACGGGTAAGAACATGGGCTGGAACATGGTCGTGTGTCTCCTGTTTCTAAGAAAATTTTTGATATTTTGTGAAAAATTCTTAAAGTCTCTAATCGAGTTCTGGTTTACTTCTAATGTCTATTTTAGGCTTCGAGGGCCCATATAAGGAACCATATGAGTGTTTTATGAATGATTTATGATATATATATTAAAAATTATGAAATGTTCGTAATTAATCCTTAAAGTCTGGTAATGCTCCATAGTTCTAACAACGGGTATGGGTTAGAGGTGTTACATTTATTGGTATCAGAGATTCAGTTTAGCCGATTCTCAGAAAGAACGTAGCGTGTAAAGTGTTTAGAAATACATGTCATATAAATTTGTAATGGTGTGATGTGTATGATCCAATCTAACCCTTGTTTTTCTTATAGACTATAAAAATGTCGGACAGACCTAAACATGCTAAACATGGTGAAGCTAATAGTAGAGTACAGACATCTGAACATAGGACAAGTAGTAACATCCCAATTTCTCTGATACAAGAACAAGAGCTTGAAAATATGTTCTTTGGATTTATGTGTAACACCCCTTACCCGAGACCGTTGCCGGAGTCGAGCACGAGGTATTACTAGACTTAACTTACTAGTTCTGGGTATAAAAATTGAAACTGTCCGTCTGCGTCATGTTCACTAAATTAATTATAACTTGAGCTATGAAACTCGAAATCTAGATCCGTAAATTTTCCTTGAAACTAGACTCATATACCTTCTTACTGTAATTTTTCCATAATTTTTGGTATGGCCAATCAATACCAGATTTTTCTTAAAGTTTCCCCTGTTTTACTATTTGACTATTCTGACCTCTCTTCACTACGAATCAAATTACTCTTAGTACAGAATTCATATGACCTTCTTATTTATTTCATTTGAAAATAGACTCATTCAGGATTCTAAACATATAAAGTTAAACCCCTAATTATTTTTCTCCATTTTTTTATGATTTTTCCAAGCCAGAACAGGGGAACCTGAATTTATTCTGAACCAGTCTTACAAAAATATAAATATCTCAAATTACAGAATTCCTTTGCTTTCCTTGTTTTAACTCAAGAAACTCTTTTCTTTTCTGGTCAATAAACCTCTGACTGATATACTTTTTACGGAACTCCTCCTGAAAGAAATCCCAAGTAACTCTTTCTTTCGGTACTACTGATACAAGTGTCTTCCACCACTGGTAGGCTGAATCTCTAAGAAGTGACACTACACATTTAATACACTCTTCCGGTGTGCAGGATAACTCGTCCAAAACTCTAATAGTATTTTCGAGCCAAAATTCAGCTTTTTCTGCATCGTCATCTTTGGTAGCCCGAAACTCTTCAGCCCCTTGTTTTCTGATCTTGTCAACGGGTGGCTTCTCTCTTCTGACTGTATCTGTGACTGGGGAAGCTACATGGTTGGTCTGTGGATCATGAAGGGGTGGAGGTCTAACGGCCGGGTTCGTACGAACGAACTCAGCAAACCATTCATTCAAAGCTTGGAAGAAGGCTTCTCGAGCCCCTCCTCCCTGACTAACTGTAACGGGCCTTTCACGACTATCTTGTGGCACCGTCCCTTCAGCGGGAGTGGGTGCACTACTCTCTACATCATCTGCACCAGCTCGTTCAGGATCCATAACTAAAAAAAATTTAAATCATCAAGAGTCGTCACACTATCAAAATATAAGTATGGCATGTATAGATAGACTCTTACTCATACTAAATATTCCGAGAACCGACTAAGCCTTGCTCTGATACCAATAAATGTAAAGTAATAGAATATTGCATTTATTTACTGCAAACTTACCTCGAAACGAAATACGATCAACTATATTGATTTAATCCTCTATCTTTTTCTTTCCTCGATCTAACTCTGGATTTCATTCTTCTTGATCTATAATAGAAAATTTAGCTTATTTAATACTCACATTCATCAAAACAGTCCTTAACTCTTAACTTTGGCAAAATTACAATTTTGCCCCTAAACTTTTACATATTTACACATTTGCCCCAAAGCTCGGAAATTAAACTTTATCCCTTATTCTTATATTTTATGGCATGCTGATCATTTTTCCCTTCTATGGCAACATCAAATTCTCACTCTAACTTGTACTTATGAACATTAGGTATTTTTACCGATTAAGTCGTTTTACTCGTTTTCACTTAAAATCACTAAGCAAAAGTTGTTTAACATAATTTTAGACTTCATATTCTATCATAAAACATCAAAATAAACACATTTCACCTATGGGTATTTTTCTAAATATGAACCCTAGAATAAATTATTAATAGAATAAGCTAAATCGAGCTACCAGGGCTTCAAAAATGTAAAGAACATTAAAAACGGGGCTTGGAATCACTTACTATGGAGCTTGGAAGCTTGAAACAAACCCTAGCTATGGTGAACACTTGAAAATTCGGCCTAATGAAGAAGATGAGCATATTTTGCCATCTTTTTCCCTTTTAATTCATTTTTGTTACCAAATGACTAAATTACCCTTCATTAAAAACTTTGGTTCTTTCTTCCTATATATGTCCATTTTTGTCCATGAAAATATAATGGTCTAATTGCCATTTAAGGACTCCTACTTCAAACCCCCATTTTAATCAAGTACTCTATAAATTAGAACCCCTATTTAGCAACTTTTGCAAACAAGTCCTAATAGGCAATTTAAGCATGAAATTAATAAAATTTCTTATCAATACTCTAACACATGTATTTAATCACTCAATAAATCATAATAATTAATCATAATAAAATTTTATAACAATTAGATACCTCTAGCTTCTAGAACTCAAGTTTTGCACTTTTTATAATTTAGTCCTTTTGACTAAATTGAGTGCTCAAACACCAAAATTTTCGAACGAAATTTTTACGAAACCATTTCATAAAGTTGTAGATCATAAAAATATAAGAATACTAATTTTTTTTAAATTTTTTTTTCATCGGATTTGTGGTCCCGAAACCACTATTCCGACTAGGCTCAAAATCGGGCTGTTACATTATGAATCAATGATTTAGTGAATTTATGCAAGAAATAAATCAGGCTCAGTAACCTCCTCCCCTTACTACACCATCTGTAGAGCCTTCGGTTGCTCCTTCACCTCCTCCAGTAATTGAATCTAGTAAACGAACTCCGATTGAAAAACTTGGAAAGTGTGGGGCCGAATAATACTGGGGTAGATCGGATGATGATCTTGTCAAAGCTGAGTACTGGCTTCAAAACATAATAAGAGTTTTTGAGGAACTAGCTTGTTCTCCCGAAGATTATTTGAGATGTGCTTTGTCATTATTAAAAGAAGAGGATTATAATTGGTGGATGACTATAGTGGCCGTTGTGTCGAAAGAGAAAATCACTTGGGAATTTTTCCAGAGTGAATTTAAAAAGAAATATGTTGGTAAGAGGTATTTAGATAAAAAGAAGAGGAATTTCTTGATTTACGACAAGGAAATCGATCAGTAGTAGAATACAAGAGGGAATTTGTATACCTTAGAAAGTATGCCCGAGAAATTGTACCAACCGAGGAAGAAATGTGTATTCGGTTTGAGGAAGGGTTAAATGATGAAATTAGAATGATGATTGGGGCACGAAAATACGGGATTTTTTTGTTTTATCAGATCGTACTCAGAAATTGGAAGAGGTATATAATAGAAAAATACAGAGAGACAGAAGGAATAAAGAATCTTACAAGAGAAGTTCCTCCAAGCCATTTCTGTTGTACCTGCGAAGAAGTCCAGAGATGATTTTAGTCGAGCTCCTCCAATACCAGAACGATCAAATAAGAATAGAGCAACTCAACCTGATGTCGGGATATCTATTAAACCTGCTGTTAGTGTAAGCAGTGTATAAAACACTCATAGGCCTAATAATGTGGAAAGTATTATCCAGGTGAATGTAGAGGCAAGACAGGGGCTTGTTATAAGTGTGGAGCCATCAACCATTTTATTAGAAATTGTCTTCAGTTACAAAGAGATGAAAAAGAGCAGAAAGAGAAACAGATGGCCACTTCTCAAAGAAGCAAACGTTCGGGCCAAAATAGTGTCGTTAGGATTACTCGTTCGGGTATGAGAGATTCTGCTGCCCGGTCAGAGGCAAGGGCACCTACACGTACTTATGCTATCTGAGCAAGAGAGGAAGTTACGGCTCCAAACGTGATTGCTGGTACATTCTATCTTTTTTATGTTACTATCTATGCATTGATTGACCCTAGGTCTACACATTCTTATGTTTGCACTGCATTAGTAACAGAAAAGAAATTGCCTGTTGAGTTTACTAATTATGATGTTCAAGTCACTAATCCACTAGGCCAAAGTTTAATAGTTAATTTAGTGTGTCGAAACTGTCCACTGAAAGTGAAAGGCTGTGAATTCCCTGCTGATTTGATGTTATTACCCTTTCGGGAATTTGATGCTATTCTGGGAATGGATTGGTTGACGAAGCATGATGCTGTAGTAAATTGTAGAGAAAAACGGATTGATCTAAAATGTCAGACAAGGGAAGTAATTTCGGTTGAGTTTGGAAATACAAAAGAAATTGCTAGAATTATTTCAGCCTTTTCAGCTCAGAGATTGTTGCGTAAAGGTAATAAAACATTTTTAGCCTACATTCTTGATAATCGGGTTTTTAAATCAAAGTTAAAACAGTTATCAATTGTTAAGGAGTTTGTTGATGTGTTTCTTGAGGATTTGTTGGGTTTACCACCTGATTGTGAAATCAAATTTGTAATTGATGTGATTCCAAGAACAGCTCCGATATCGATAACACCATATTGTATGGCACCGGCTGAGTTAAAAGAGTTAAAAATACAGTTGCAATAATTATTAGACAAATGATTCATCAGGCCGAGTATGTCTCATTGGGGTGCACCTGTCTTATTTGTGAAAAAGAAATATGGTTCTTTGAGAATATATATAGACTACAAATAGTTGAATAAGGTCACAATTAAAAAAAATATATCCATTGCCTCGTATTGACGACTTGTTTGACCAACTGAAAGGTGCTGCAGTATTTTCAAAGATAAACCTCAAATCTTGGTATTATCAGTTGAAAGTTAAAGAGTGTGATGTATCGAAGATTGCCTTAAGAACTCGATATAGTCATTATGAGTTTTTAGTAATGCCATTCGGCTTGACTAATGCACCGGTTGCTTTCATGGATTTAATGAATCGAATTTTTTAGCCTTATTTGGATAGATTTGTAGTTGTGTTCATCGATGATATATTGATCTATTCTAAGACAGAATCAGAGCATGCGCAGCACCTGAGAATGGTGCTACAGACTTTGAGAGAAAAGCAGTTGTATGCAAAGTTTAGCAAATGTGAATTTTGGCTACACGAGGTTGGATTTCTGGGTCACATTGTATCAACTGATTGGATTCGAGTTTATCCAAGTAAAGTTTCTACTATAGTGAATTGGAAAACTCCAAAGAATATAATAGAAATGCAAAGTTTTCTGGGTTTAGCAGGTTATTATAGACGTTTTGTCAAGAATATTTCGATGATTGCTTTACCGATGACTCGATTATTATAGAAGAATGTTGAATTTGTGTGGTCTGGTAAGTGTCAGCAGACCTTTGATCAATTGAAGAATATGTTGAGAGAGGCCCCAGTTTTAATTCAACCAAAATCAGGTGTACCGTATATTGTTTATAGCAATGCATCTCTGAATGATTTGGGTTGTGTATTGATGTAGTCAGGAAAAGTAGTGGCTTATGCTTCTCGACAACTAAAATCGCATGAGAAGAATTATCCTACACATGACCTTGAATTGGCTGCAATTATATTTGCTTTGAAAATTTAGAGGCATTATTTATACGGTGAGAGATGCTATGTGTACACAAATCATAAAAGTCTGAAATATTTGATGACTCAGAAAGAGCTGAATTTGAGAGAAAGACGGTGGTTAGAGTTATTAAAAGATTATGATTTGGTTATTGGCTATCACCTGGGAAAGGCTAATGTGGTTGCGGATGCACTCAGTAGAAAATCATCTTTGTTTGCACTTCGAGCGATGGATGCTCATTTGTCTCTTAATGAAGATGGTTTTGTATTAACAGAGCTAAAAACAAAACTTGTGTTCCTTCAACGGATTCGTGAATTACAAGATGAAGACCTGAAATTAATGCTGAAACGACAGATGGTACAGGATAATTCTAGTTCAGAGTATAACATTGATGATAACGGTATGTTGCATTATCGCAATAGAATTTGCGTTCCAAATAATTCAAATTTGAAGAATGACATTCTTTCTGAAGCTCACAGTAGCATGTATTCCATTCTTCCGGGTAGCACAAAAATGTATTCTAATTTGAAACAGATGTATTGGTGGCCGGGTATGAAACAGGAAATCTGTGAATTTGTAACAAAATGTTTGATTTGTCAACAAGTCAAAGCAAAGCATCAGGTATCAACGGGTTTGTTACAACCTGTCATGATTCCTAAGTGGAAATGGAAACATGTCACGATGGATTTTGTATCCGAATTACCTGTGACTCTGAAAAAGAAAGATTCAATCTGGGTGATTGTCGATAGATAAAGTAAGTCGACACATTTTATTCCGGCCAGAACAAATTTTTCACTTTAGAAGTTAGCATAATTATATATGTCTGAGATTGTGAGACTACACGGGATTCTAACATCTATTATTTTGGATCAAGATCCGATGTTTACATCGAGGTTTTAGAGTAAACTACAAGAAGCCCTAGGTACTAAACTAAATTTTAGCACAGCATTTATCCTCAAACTGATGGGCAATCAAAACAAGTGATTCAGATTCTAGAAGACATGTTGAGATGTTGTATACTTGAGTTTGGAGACAGTTGGGAAAGGTATTTACCCTTGGCCGAATTTGCCTATAATAATAGTTATCAATCCAGCATAAATATGACACCATTTGAAGCTCTTTATGGAAGAAAATATAAGACTTCATTGTATTGGTCTGAATTAAGTTAATCCAAGCTAGTGGGAGTCGACTTGATCTGAGAAACTGAAGATAAAGTTTGAGTTATTCGACATAGTTGGAAAGCTACTTCGGACTGTCAAAAGTAATATGCAGATTTGAAAAGAAGAGAAATAGATTTTGATGTGGGTGATCGAGTGTTCTTAAAAGTCTCATCGTGGAAGAAAGTATTGCGGTTTGGTAAAAAAGGGAAACTTAGTCCAAAATTTATTGGACCGTATGAAATCACTAAAAGAATTGGCCCTGTGGCTTATCGGTTAGCTTTGCCTCCGGAACTTGAGAAAATTCATAATGTGTTTCATGTATCTATGTTGAGACGGTACAGATCAGATCCTTCGGATATGACTTATTCAGAAGAACCAGTGAAGATTTTAGCTCGAGAGGTTAAAGAATTACGGAATAAATGTGTACCATCATTTAAAGTGTTGTGGCATCGCCATGGTTCGAAAGAGGAAACCTGGGAAACAAAAGAATCAATGAGATTACAGTATCCGAACTTATTCTTAGGTAACAAATTTCAAGGACAAAATTTCCTAAAAGAGGGGGGAGAGTTGTAACAGGCTACTTTTCAGTGGTGTCCGAAACAGTGATTCGAGATGACTAAATTTGACTAGTGATTTTAAAAATTTTATTATTATTTAATAATTATGATTCAAGTGTGATTTTAGAAATATTTTTGAATTAGTGAATTTTGTGATTTAAAAGAATTATTAGGTTAATTAGTCTCGAAAACAAGGTATCGAGACCTCGATTTCATAAATCAAATCGTAAATATTTTTATAAATATTTACGGAGTATCATTGAGTTAATATTAAAGTTTCGTTAGGAAATTTTAACGTTTCGATAGTCAATAAATTAAAAATGACTAAATTGAAAAAGATGCAAAACTTGTTAAAATGATTAAATAGCTTAAGTGTTTAATAAGGGAAGACTAAAAGGGAAAATTAGCTCAAAATAGATGGCTTGGACGGCATGGGTGTAGACAAATCAATACATTTGATGAAATAAGGGCAAAATTGGAAATTTTGTAAAATAAACAAATAAAACAATAATTAAAATATTTTCTAGACATTTCATCATCAATCTTCAACCAAAAACAACCATATATGGGCCCCTCTAAGCTGGTTTTTCATATTTTTGCTACAAGTGAGTTCAATTCTTGCCTTTTTCTTACAATTTTTGTGTTTTTGAGACTTTTACAACTAGGTCCAACTATCTATTTTATTAGTTTTTGATTTTATGAGTAATTTTAAAAGTTACCATCGATGAGTGTTAAATATTTATGACGAATTAACATGGAGTTGAAGTTTTAATTTTATTATATGATGATTTTATTAAGTGAATTTGATAGATATTAATTTTAGAACTAAATTATGAAGTATTTAAGAATTAGGGTTTTTATTTAAAATTTTATGTATCAAAGGTTGTAAAATAGCCTAGAATACTAAGATAAATTGCCAATTGAGAAAAATTAGCTTATTTGATAGGCTAATTGATGGGGGGCTAAATTGTAAAAATTGTAAAATTTAGGGTAATTGTGTAATTTCAAAAATTAAAGGGTATCAAATTGTGAAGTGAATTAGAATTGAATTATATGTGCTAATGAATGAGTAATTTTATATATTTTAGATCAAGAGTCTGAAGATAAACGAGAAAAAGGAAAATTAGCCAAATAGTTTCCAAACTATTACAAATTCCACAATTCAGCCCAGGTAAGTTTGTATGGTTAAATTCTAATGTTATATGTTAATTGATAAATGGTATTTTGTATTTATTTGTAGCATTTGTTGAAAATAAAATTATTATTAAATTTACGAAATTGAATCAAGTGTTTGAAGTGAACGGAACGCAGGATTGAGTACAATCGTTCAATGCAAAAGGGGAATTGACAACAAAATTACCCAAGTAAACCGAGGTTCAGCGTTTGTTGCGAACACTCGTGTTTGCTTTCCGTTTAGCTCTCATGCGCTTCACTTAACTCATATGAGTTTCCGTTTAACCATTCTGGGTTTCAGTTTAGCTATTCTGAGCTTCAATTTAACCCTTATAGGTTTCCATTCAGCTCCTATGAGCTTCTGTTCAACCCTTACGGGTTTCCGTTAGCACTTATGTGCTTCTATTCAGCCCTTAGGCTTTCGTTTACGATGTACTCATATCCGTAAGACGTTCATCATTCTGACAAAAGTTGATAATTCGGTAAATGATATTTGATACTAATGGTTGAAGATTCAATGATAATGTTGATTTTGAGATGAAATAAGTGAATTCATCAACTGAAATTGTGGTTGGCAGGAAATGTGTAATGAATGATTTGCTTAAATGAATTGTTTTAGTATATTCGGTAAGATTTATGTTTAAAGCCAACGAACTTACTAAGCTTCATTAAGCTTACTATGTTGTTTAATATTCTTTGTAGATTATCAAAAAGTTCGGAGGATCGGATCAACACATCGGGTCACACTATCCAGATTACTCCAGTAGATTTTGCTGTACATTTTATGGTTTATATGACATGTATAGGGTTAAATTGAAAAAAAGGGCTAAATTTTGAAATATGGTTGTGAATGACATATATATATGTTAATATGCATGTATTTAGTAATAGATTTTGGTGAATCAATGAATGGAGTTAATTTGATAAGTTTAATCAATTGAGGTTTGTGATGATATATTATGTTTAAAACATGATTTTTGGTGCTTGATTGAGGCTATTTGATATATTGAAATGTTGAATGTAGGTTGATATCAAAATGGGTGAGAAAAGTGGCCTTAAAATGAACTATTTTCGTCCACACAGGCAAAGATACGGGCACGTGTCTCGGCCATGTGTCCCCTGCATCATAAAATTTCAAAACAGAATGCCCAGGTTTTTACACACGGTCTAGCACACGGGCGTGTGACTTGGCCATGTGACCTCTGCGCTTTGCGCACGGCCTAGCACACGGGCGTGTGGTTGGCCGTGTGACCCAAGTCAGAGAGTTACACGGGTAAGATCACGGGCTGGGACACTGTCATGTGAGCCACATAGTCTGGCCACACGGGCGTGTGTCCCCTGTTTCTAAGAAATTTTTTGATATTTTGTGAAAAATTCTTGAAGTCTCTGGTCGAGTTCCGGTTTACTTTTAATGTCTATTTTGGCCTTCAAGGGCCCATATAAGGAACCATATGAGTGTTTTATGAATGAGGTATGATATATATATTAAAGATTATGAAATGTTCGTAATTAATCCGTAAAGTTTGGTAATGCTCCATAACCCTGTTCCGACAACGGATATGGGTTAGGGGGTTACATAACGGGTCCAACAATGTGCCAAAATTTCTGATAAAACAAAGCAGGAAGTCTATCTAGTCTAGATGCCTTCGTCGGGGCCATGGGTTTCAGAGTAGAAAAGATATTGTCCATCGTGAACCAGGCCAAAAGTGCAGCATTCATATAATTTATAATACAAGGAGCAACCCCCTCTAAGATACGGTGGGTATCATCTTGTCCCTGTGAAGAGAACAAATCATCAAAGTACATAGTTGCCACGTCAAGCATAGCCTCCGTATCCGAAGCCACTCGACCATCCTCTTGAAATAGACACCCAACTCTAATTGTTTGCTTTCTCTAGGTGGCCAACCGATAGAAGAACCCTGTATTCCAATCTCCCAGCTGTAGCCAATTAACTTGAGCCCTCTATTCCCAATATAGCTCCTCCTTGTCCATCTCCAGATTCAACTCAAATCTGGTGCTAAAAAGATCCAACAAAGAATCATCGTCACTATACGCCAAAATGCATATTTAGAATGAATTTGGACAAACATCATAATTAAAAATAGTTTAAAATTGAAAATTTTATTTTGAAAATATTATTATTTTTTAATTGAAAAGATATGAAATAATAATAATATCTAGGATGAATCTAAATAAATGATTGCCCAATTTTTTTTCTAAATTTTTA
The DNA here is from genome assembly GCA_005393395.2 of Gossypium australe. NCBI lineage: Eukaryota > Viridiplantae > Streptophyta > Magnoliopsida > Malvales > Malvaceae > Gossypium > Gossypium australe. The sequence goes on along the minus strand of CM016624.1, from coordinate 31,748,511 downwards.
TAATTCTTTATAAAATTATAAGATTCTGTATACAATTTACAAAACCTGGAGTGGTCTTATAGATTTTGTATTCAATTTTTTTTAAAAAAAGTCATTACGTTATATTTTTAGGGAATGTCGTGTTATCTATACTATTATTTAAGTTTCTAAATGAGTTGTGTAAATTATGAAGATGTCCTTTCGTGATTAAAATAAGTTATATTATTCGAGGGTACTTTAGTCTTTTTATTAACAAAACAAACAAAAATATGCATATTGTAGGATTTGAAGTTGAACCAATTGCATTAATAAAAACATTGAATTTATTACTCAACTAAAGCTTTATTTTAACACTTTTATCTATTTTAATTTTATTATTCACACTTTATTACTTCCATCAATAACATGTATTAATAATGCATTTGATTGAGTTGATGTCACAATTTAACTCGACACTAATTCAAGATTGATGACAACACAATGATAAAAAACTTAATGTAATTTAAAAAAAAATTAATATTGTACATATTTCATGTGCTATTATTGATTAATTTCAAACCATATGTTTCATTATTTATTTTATATAATTTTTAGACACACATTTATGTTCTAAATTTGTTGTTTCCACGAGTATACGCGTGTGGTAAGATTTCTTATTAATAATGTTGTTGATTTTAGATAGTGTCACAAATTAACTCAACCCAACTCATGATTAATGACAAAACTATGGTAAATAATCGTATTCCTAATTTGATGTATTCATGTGTTTAAATTTTATTTTACTTACAATTTAATCTGATTTATTGTATTTTAATATTGTACATATTACATGTGTTATTATTAATTAGTTTCAAACCATAAATTTTATTGTAATGTATGTTATTTTCAAATACAAATTTGTATTCTAAATATAAGATGTTTATACATAAAGAGTTTAGTCATTTTCTAGAGATTAAATTATTTAACAAAATCTAAAGTTTACCAAGGAACAAAAAAAAGTACAAAAAGCAAGCGGAAAGAATAGCCGAAGGCCACTGAATTTGAAGTCGTTTATAGTACTACTTCTTTCATATGGGCTGCAACAAAATCTCCATTTACCTTTTGTAGTCAAACTTAGAAAACCAAAGGCCCAAAAGCTACCCCCCTTGTTTCTTATCTTCACAAAAATTGGGTTGATTGATGGACCTATCACCCTTGTTTCTTATCCAGATTACCTTCCGTCCATTATTATAATATAATTTTCACAAATCTACATTGCACATTTAAATGGTAATAGTTAGCGTCTCAGAGAGTAATAGAAGAAAAAGTATTGGAGAGTATCACAACCCTGACCCCATAATTTTTTTTTTTTTTTTATGAAAAGAAAACTAGACTAAACCAAAAGGATTATCTGTAAACAATTACATTCCTTTCTCTCTATTAAAAGTCTATCAGTTTCTATGTTTTCTTCTCTAGGAATGTATTCGATTGTCTACTTCTCTACATTCTTCAAAAGATAGTGGGTCTGCCTGAATTTGAAATAATTTCATATCTCAATTCACATCTCATTTTTAGATATTTATCTGCCTAGAATTTGAAATAATTTTCAAATTAAGATTCCATTTCCACTAATTTCTGAGCGAAATTATTTTATAGACTCTTTTCACCACATTATTCAGAGTCTCTTTACAATTATTTAATGACATTTCAACAATTTCTTCCATGTCATTGATACATAATTTTGGTAAATTTTTTACCGTGAACCTTGAATTCGAACCTCACATTTTGAACCATGTCATTGATACATAATTTAAGATTTAGGATCCAATGTTTGAGATTCAGGGTACAATGTTTAAGTTCAAGTTTGGGGTTAAGGATAAAAAAATTATCAAAATTACGTGACAATAATATGAGAAAATTTATCAAAATATCATTAAATAATTAAAAAGGGACCATAAATAATATGATAAGAAAGGTCCATAAAATAATTTATCATCGTATATACATAACACTAAGATATTGAAGTAATTAAGGTAAGTTTTAGTTTATGATAAGTTCTCATTCTAACATGTGCCACCACCATTTAAATAATTAAAACCATTAAAACAAATGGAATAAATTTATGTCAAAGCAAATGAAATAAATAAATAAATGAAAATATTTTTAAAAATTACGTTAAAACCATCGTCCACCACAATTTTCATTTTGATTCATGTTATTTTTATAAAATGAGATAATTTCAATTTCAGTCCTACATAGTCTGTGGTTTATGTTGTTAAGCCATTGATTTCAGGTTTTTTTTTATTTATTTAGTTTCGGTACTACTTGAAACTTCATCGATACTTAAAAGGTTAAATATGTTATTAGCTAATGTAGATTTTGAGATTTAATTTTTGTACTTAAAAAATTAAAATTTTAATTCTTTTATTTTTTTAAATTTAAAATTCTTAATGTAATCATTATCGTCATTGATAATTTTTGTTAATATTTATCAACTTAACATATTTAACCTTACGATTTTAATTATTAAACTGAAAATTTAAAATTAAAACAATTGAAAACTTAAATGCTCTACGTGACAATCTAAATTAAATTTATTTAATTAAAAACATATTTTCATCCCAACAACTGGACATCTAAGTTGGCATTTAAAATCCATTTGCATTGCCACGTAGGACTTCCATTAGGGAGGTAACGGAATTTAACGGTAAAGTGACCATTTTGTAATAAAACGATAATGTAAGCGACTAAAATATAATATTTCAAACATAAGTGACTAAAATGTAATCTAAGATAAACAAAAGTGACTATTTTTATAGTTTACCCTATAATTTATAAAATTTTAAATGAGTGATAGTTAAATTGTACTTTGACCCTTAAAATAATAAATTTTTTATTTAATACTTTAAAATTTGGATTGCCAAGGACTTCTATTAGGAAGGTAACGGAATTTAACGATAAAGTGACCATTTTGTAATAAAATGATAATGTAAGCGACTAAAATATAATATTTCAAACATAAGTGACTAAAATGTAATCTAAGATAAACAAAAGTGACTAGTTTTATGGTTTACCCTATAATTTATAAAATTTTAAATGAGTGATAGGTAAATTGTACTTTGACCCTTAAAACAATAAATTTTTTATTTAATACTTTAAAAAATATAATTGGCTTGTGAAGAAAATAGGATTAAGGGCGTAAAGATATGTCGAGGTTCTCCAACAATTTCTCATCTTATGTTTGCAGATGACTACATTCTGTTTGGGGAAGCTTCAAATAGAGGAGTGGAGATATTCAAAGATGTTCTAATGGAATATGAAACGTGTTCGGGGCAGTGTGTTAATTTCGAAAAATCAACGGTGTTCTTTATTTCGAACGTTAATGACCATGACAGAAATTTGGTGGTTCAAATTCTGGGGGTTCGGTGCTCAAACGATCCGGAGAAATATTTAGGCCTTCCTAATATGGTGGGTCGTAAAAGGAAATGGGCTTTTCAGGTTTTAAAAGATAGGCTAAAACAGAGAATCAACAACTGGAGCATAAAGCATCTTTCACAAGGGGGTAAGGAAGTTTTTATAAAAGCAGTGTTACAAGCCATTCCGACTTATACAATGTCTTGCTTCGTCTTGCCAAAATCGTTATGTTCGGATTTAGAAAACATTATGAATTCATTCTGGTGGGATAAAAATGGTGGCAAGAAAGGTATGCATTGGTGTTCTTGGAAAGCATTGAGTGGTGCAAAAGAAGCAGGGGGATGGGTTTCCGTGATTTAAATTATTTTAATATCGCTTTGCTAGCCAAACAGGGTTGGCGATTATTACGTAATTCTAATTCGTTATTAGCGCGTACTTTGAAGGCTAAATATTACAAAAACTCAAATTTCATCAAAGCAGAGTTGGGGAATCTACCTTCTTTTACCTGGAAGAGCTTATGGGCGGCAAAAGGGCTTATTTTGCAAGGAATGGGCTGGCAGATTGGTGATGGAAAGTCGGTTTCTATCTGGAATGACAAATGGCTCCCTGTGGATGAAACGTTAAATAGTTAGAACACCGATATGCATACAAATCTTGAAAACATGGCAGATCCGTTTGAATCAAACATGCGAAGATGGGATGAAGTGTTAGTTCATAATACCTTCAGTTCGAGAGTTGCTGAGAAGATCTTGAGTATCCCATTATCCAGAAACTTTAATGAAGATTTTGTTATCTGGTAGGGAGAACCGATGGGGGAGTACACTGTCTGAAGTGGGTACCGACTACTCTCACAAAATGGGCAGACTCAATTACAAGATGTACGAGCCCATTTGCCCGGCCCATTTTACAACAAATTAAACCGAACCAACACCAAAACTACACCCAAAATAACCTAACCCAAAACCTAATAACACCTAAAGCCTATTAAACCAGTATGGCCCATTAAAACCAGCCCAAACTAAACCAGAAGAGACAAAGCCCTAGCCACTTGCCTCTGCTATACTGCCACCGCCGCAACCCACTTGTCTGACGACTGCTACCAACCGAAGCCACCCGCTCCACCATGCCCCAGTCACCTGCAACACGCAAAACAAACGACAGAACAAGAAGCAAGCAAAAGCAGTAGAAATACTAATATTTTGTAATATTTCATGGGCTATAAAAGGCCATTCCAAGACGAATGTAAAGAGGGGGGATTCGAAAAAAGAAAAAAGAATAGAAATCAGGAACAATTTGTCGAACAAAAGCAAGGGCTTCCCTTTTTTCCTTACGAACACTGAAACTGAAACGACGTTAATACTTTGAAGGTTGATCTCCCTTGTTTCCCCTTCTATCGTTTTATTTATTTTTATTTTTTTCTCTTTTCTATTTTCGAATCTTTATAAACGAAAATCAAAAGGAGTATTACCTGTTATTCAGAGTCGCGCCGTCGTCGGAGGTCACCTCCGTGCGCGCTGAAATCGCGTAGGTCCTTCGGGTTGCCAGTCGATCTCCGGCCGAAGGAAGCGAAGGCTTCGAGAGAAGACCAACGAGTTCATTTTTTGGGCATCACCACCACAGTTGCAGTGGTGGCACGGTGGTGCGTTAAAGGGGGGCTAAAGGAAACCCGATCTCCGGGCTAAAAGGGAGAGGAAGAGTTGAGAATAAGAAAGGTTTAGGGGGGGTTCGGCTGCTGTGATTAAGAGAAACTAGGGCTAGGTTTTGTTTCAAAAATTTGGAGGGGTCTTTTAAACATCCAACAAAACGACGCCGTTTCTTGCAGGAGTTACTGCGCATATCCCTTCAAGGGGATATTTGCGCAATAACCCCCTCTCCTTTCCCAGCACATTGATTTTGGCCTGGTTCCGCATTTTATTACTTTTAAAATCATACCCCATAATTTCTATTGCATTTTAATCTGATCCCTGTCCCTTTTTCACTCGATTTTATTGCAGCTTGGTCCTCGTCCTTTCTTTTATTTTTAAATTTAACCCCAGAATTTTATTTTAGTTTCAATTTAATCCCTTTCAGTTAATTTGCGTTTTCTTTCATTATCGTTATATATTTTATTTATACTTATTATTATTATTATTATTACTAGTATTATTATTTATTATTATTATTAGTTTTATTACTTTATTATTATTAGTTTTTTTATATTATTATCTTTGTTAAAACAGTTTTAATTACCATTATTATTTTAATATATTATTATAGTTGTTAAATATTATTCTCAAGGTTGTTTTTACTATTTCATTATATGTCACGTTTATTTTTACCATTATTATTTTACTTTATTTCTGATATTGTTACATTATATTTTTTTTATGCGTTATGATTATTATGTTACTTATTTATTATCGTTAAGTTATTATTATTGTTATATTATACTATTATTGTCCTAAAAACTAATTTATGTATTAATTCGTTTCGCATATTATAGACTTTATATCGTATAAGTTTGCTATTCATATATGTATATATTATACCGTTATTTTTACCGTTATTTTCGTTATCATATTACTAATATTATTTTTACATATATTATTATTACCTATTATATTATTGTTAGTATTACATTATTACTAATATTATATTATCATATTTTTATGTACATATATATTATTGTATTACCATTATTGCTAGGTTATTATTATTACTATTATATCTATGCACATATATATTATATTACTATATTATTACTAATATATTACTACTATTGCTATCAATCATATTCTATTTATTGCTTGTTGTTTTCGTTATTATTATCTATTTCATCATTGCATTATCATTATCGGTATTAATGTTATACTATTTTCATACATATGTAAATATCTCACTTATTTTATGTGTATTACCGGCATTTTTCTTGTATATATATATATCCCACATTACTACTATCATTATATTATTTCTCAATATGCATATATTTTACCTATTTTATACCACCATTATTATTATCATTATTTTCTACCATCGTCAATACATATATACTATTATCACAATATTTTCCTTCTACCACTACTTATATTCTCATCGTTCGTCTCCTTGATTTTCCCGGCATCTCAATTTTCATAACAATCGATATTTCGTATTAGCAATTCGAGTGAATCGAGCCCTAACTTACTGGGTTCTGATTTTTCTCGTTTAAGTTAAACAACGGAATATCCCTTTCAAAATCACAAATTCTAGTTTTAAATCGACATTCCGTATTAGCAATTCGAGTGGATCGAGCCCTAACTTACTGGGTTCCGATTTTTTCTCATTCAAAGCTAAACAACGGGATATCCCTTTTGAAATCGCAATTTAAATTTTAAACAAAACACTTAATCTCGAATATTCGAAATGTCGCGCCCTAACTTACTGGACTCGACATCTAGATACTTCGGATAAGTTTCTTTTCCTATTAAAATAGGAGCAATATTCCTAATTTAGACCTTCGAGAAAACGAGCCCTAACTTACTGGGTTCTGATTTCTCGTTTGACAAATGACGGGAGATCCTCTTCACAATATAAAACTAAGTTTTAAAAAGCGAGCTTAGTTTCGGGAGTCTAAAGTGTTACGCCCTAACTTACTGGACATGATGCTTTATCTCTTCGAAACTAAGAGAGTCTTAACGTCCCTTCCAATTCCTTCAAGCTTTGGAAATAAAAGTATCTATTTTCCAATCATTTCTAAGTTTTCAACAATAGGACATAGATCAATCAATTTGGTACCAATTTCGGGCGTGTCGAGGGTGCTAATCCTTCCTCGCACATAATTGACTTCCGAACCCATTTTTCTCAAATTTTCGTAGACCAAAAGCATCGTTTTAATAAACCGAGACATTTTATTAAAACAAAGGTGATCCGATCACACCCAAATAAAGATCGGTGGCGACTCCCTTCCTTTTTGTTTTCAAAAATCGAGTCGACCGCGTCGTTTACTGTTTTATCAAAAAATGGTTACGACACAAGACATCTACAAAATTTTTTGCAAACGATTGTGGAATCTAGATCTACCAGCCAAAATTAAGATTACAACTTGGCGAAGCTTTTGTAACTATCTGCCTAAATACAGTAATTTATACTACAGAAGACTTATGGGAGCTGTTAATTGTCGACGATGCAATTTGGAAGCGGAAACGAGGGAGCATCTTTTTAGAGATTGTCCTACTACAAAAGAAACATGGGAAACATTAGATATGGTTGAATCTGCTCCAGATGAAAGTATGGGGTATAATGATTGGGTAGGGAATTTTTTTGAATATAATTCGATGAGCCAGTGTAGAAAGTTTGTATGTGCCTTATGGGGGATTTGGTCATTCAGGAACAAACTCATTCACGAAAATGAAACAAAAACAGGAGCCCAAATTGCAGAGTTCGTATCAAACTATTTAAGGGAACTAGACGGGGTAAAACAACCAATACCTGATAGATGTGCATCCAAGAATAGGTGGGAAGCTCCTGCAAGGACGTTCTGGAGGATTAACTTCAATGCGGCTTTCAACAAACAAAACAGTGAATCGTGTTCTGGGTTAGTGATCAGAAATGACAAAGCAGAGGTATTGTGCTCAAAGACTATTTTTAATAAAAACATACCGACTGCGTTTGCTGCCGAGGCACTAGCATGCTACCAAGCCATTCTTTTGGAACTCCAACTTGATCTACGGGATGTGGAAATTGAAGGAGATGCAAGAACGGTTATTAAAAAACTGCAAGAAAATGGGGAAGATAGGTCGGAAATCGCGGCTTATACTAAAGACTCAAAGGAAATGGCCCTACGTTACAGGCACTGTATTTTTCAATTTTTACACAGAGAAGCAAACGAGGTTTCGCATAGAATTGCTCATGAGGGTATGAAAAACAAGGAAAATACTTATCTGATGAATAGGTTTCCGCTTGGAGTTGAATCGGCGATGATGGCAGACCGCAGGCGAACGGAAATGGCGCATGAGCAAAGACGATGAAGTGAATAAAAGAAGAAGATGAAGGGTTGAAAGAAGTGGCTAATGGATGTTTTTGGAGGTTTTCTCTGCTGAAAAGATCTAAAGAGATTCGAAAGGAAACTGTGGATCATTGGAAATGATGGGAACCATTAATTGATTCCTGATAACGTATCTGGCACCGATTGGGGTTTTCTAGATGGGGTTAATGTGATTAACAATTGGGATGCAATTCCCAAATAGCACCCCCGTCGTTTTTTGTTGTTGAACTTTCTGGAGAATGGGCCGATGTTGGAGCATTTAGTCATAAGGTTTCTTTATGTTGCTTTAGTTTTGGGCTTAGGGGTTTTATTTTCCATTTGTTTACTTCTAGTATTGCTGACGTTTTGTTTTTTATTTCTTTATATTTGGACTTCTGATTTTGGCCCAAGTTAATGAAAGTTTCAGTACATTATTATCAAAAAAAAAAAAACAATTGAAAGATTTAATTTCTAGATTTTTTAAATACAAAAATTAAATCTTAAATTTTGTCCAACTACAATATCTAAACCATAGCTGAAATATTAATACTCAATAGTAGGAGCACATTTATATATTACAATGATGAAATATCCTTTGTTATTGCATTTTTATACAAGTAATGGGAAAAGTGGCTTAAAAGAATTCCCTTATATTATCAAGTAAGCATTCCCCCTGAATTAATGGTTAGAGAGAATAGAGACAAGTGTGCGATGGAGGCAAGAAGGACAAGGACAGCTATGTTGATGGGCAACTACTCCAAAAGGACCGCCACTTAACGTGGTTTTGACGACACCGGCACCTATGAAATGTGCAACATTGCCACTGCCTCTTAACTTTCTTGGTCTTATGGTGTAAAAAATTCTAAATTTTTAAAAAAAATAATAATTAAGTCATTGTTTTTTACACTCATTTGGCTATTTAAAATTTTAAAATACATAAAAAAGCCCTCAAATATTTAAAAGAAAACGCAATTAAGTTCTTACTCTTTTTTACACTCAATTGGATACTTGAACTTTCAAAATGCATTAAAAAACCCTCAAAATCTTTAAAAAAAATTAAGCCCCTGCTTTGAAAAAAAAATTAGAAAAAATTAAAATCAATAAAAGCTATAAATATTATAAAATTTTAATAAAAAATAGAAAAATTAGAAAATTTGTAAAATTTTATAAAGTTGTAAGAAAATTATACAAAATGTAAATAAGTATAAATTTGGTAAAAAATTTTATAAAAATTATCGTACCAAAAGAAACATTTTATAATTTTTCTATAATTTTTATTGACTTTTATTTTTTTATCATTTTTCGCCACATGTCACGTTGTGTTGCTACACATGATGACTTTAATTGAAAATAACTAGGGGTCGTTAAATTTTTTTATGATTTTTATAATTTTTTTATAATTTTTAATAAATTTAATTTTTTTATTAAAATTCAATAATTTTTCTAATTTTTTAATTTTTTTTTTCTAATTTTCAATAAGAGCAAAGGTTTAATTGCTTTTTTGAACATTTTTTAGGGTCTTTTTGATGCATTTTGAAAATTTAAGTACCAAATTGAGTGAAAAAAAAGTAGGAGCTTAATTGTTTTTTTTAAAGAAGTTTGAGGGCATTTTTGATATATTTTGAAAGTTCAAAGTGCTTGTGCGAAAAAAAAAAGAGAGAGAGAGGGACTTAATTACTTATTTATTTGTTTATTTATTTAAGTTTGAGAATTTTTTACACCCTTAAACCTTTATTTTTTTAATCCCATATAACATCTCCTTTTGACATTTTCAGGAACATTGTTCCTACAAATACTATTTGTTTTTAGGGTAAACAACACTCAATACCATTAAATTATTAATAAATTTTTGTTTCAGCCACTTTATTAAAAAAATCAAAAGATGATTATTGGATCATTTAAAAATATTCATTTAAGTTATTGAACTATTCAAAAGTTTTGATTTAAGTTATTAAATTATTTGAAAGTTTTTATTTAAATCACTAGACTATTAGTTTCTTTTTTTTAAAAGTTCTGCTAGTGAACTCCAAACAATGATTCAACGATCAGTACGATGGATTGTTATCCATTAGCAAGTTGAAAAACACACATTAGATCCAAGTTAATCTAATAGTCAGTATTGAAGATCGAAGAAAAAAGTTGTTAAGATTTTTATCCACATATTTGTGATGTTCAAAATTATTTCAAAAAAAAAGAATTATAAAAAAGAAGGAGAATGTGAGTTTTCATTGGTGTAAACGGTGCAAATTAAGAATGACATATAACAATGATTTTAACAACCCAATGACTTGAATAAAAATTTTCGAATAATTCAATAATTTTTTTTTAACTTTTTAAAATTAAATGACCAAAATATAAATTTACTAATAATTTAACCACATTAAATGTAGCTTCGATTTGCATTTATTAATACATATCCATTACGATACGCATCAATATTGGTGCATTTTCGTTTATTGATTTGAGTTTATAAGTTATTAAATTTTCTATATATATTTGTAGTAATACATATAAAAAATTAAAGTTATAGATTAATTTAAGGAATATATTATATTTCGAAATATAATAAATAAGTAAATAACTTAAAATATAAAAAAATATAAAGTAATGGGCATCGTAGTTGCCACAACCTGTAAAATTAATGCAATTCCAAGTTGGTGAACTTGATATTGGTTTTGGAGCCCCCTCAGTCCGTTTTACAACCTTAAAGCCTAGGGATCATTTGTTTTCTAGTGACCCAACTCATTTCCCAAGCTTACCTTTTTTGAACTCCATAGCTACATTTTATATAACAAAAAGAATATACATGCAGGTTCCATTACTTCACTATCACATCTAGTTGGATTACTGCACCTCCCCACTAAACCACATGGACAGCATCAATTAACCATGCCCTAGAACCATATAAATTAGTATAATACTAAAGGGTTTAACTTTTTCTACGTATTTCAATTTGGGTATTGTTTTTAGGTGGAATCCCACCCCGTGACAATAAAGAAACATGTATCTCTGTTTTATTTGAGTTTTTCTTTTTGTAAGTTACAGCTTGTACAGAAAAAAAAAGAAAAAAAAAAAGAAGAGGAAATGCAATTTGTCTTATATGGTTAGCAATTTCTGGTCTTGGTCTTTTGTTGGTATTTGGAGTGAATCCACATTACATGCTAACTGACAGTGAAGTTTCTTAGAGTATCAACATTTATAAACACATGTATGTATAATGTTAGGGTAATAGCAGTTGGAAAACACTCACAATTGACGTGCAAACTAAATGACACATGAACAAACTACGCAGGTAATTTGATCACGTCACCTCTTATGGGAAAGCCAATTCTTTAACCTAAGAAAACTAAATAACAACGACCTATATTCTTCAAAACTAGACAGTTCATCTTTGAAGAAAAGCCTCTGCAATCTTCAAACAACATCTTGTCTTTTCATCAATTTCGAGATAACCCTTCAGCTTATTTTACCCTTCACCACTCCCTTTAGCCAAAGACCATCACTCTTTTTCTTCAACTTTACCTATTTCTCTTTTACCCAATATTTTATATTTTAGTAATCAGCTTTTTCATTTATGCACAAAAGTATAATTTATTCATTGGAATGTTAGTTGAAGCAATATATCAAAGTATAATGTTGATTTATGTAAAATGAATCAGTATATTAAAATTGGGAGTGAAATGTCATTATCAAAGTAATATAATATCATTTAAGAATAGTTGGTATTGAAATTACTATGTTGCCAAAATTTGCGACTATTGATTACCACATTACTATCTCCAAAAAAAAGTTTTTCAACCAAAAATGATATTTTGTTTGCAAAGTTATATATTCGCAATCTAATTTTATTTGTTTTAGAGATGGCAACGAGATAAAACAAGATAAATTTTTATTTGCTCTAGCTTCGACCTTACTTTTATTTCTATATATCCAAACTTTCCCCAACTCCGAAACAATCCACTTGGTATTGCCCTGCCCCAAGTAATGTTTTATGATATAATTCTTTTTTTACAAAATAAAATAAAATATATATCGTGAAATTTTATAATAGAATACGTAAAAATAACTTAAATTTATAATATGTGTATAAATTATAATAATATTAAAAAATAAAAAAATATATATATATCACAGTAAGATAGAGAGAATTTCACCTAAAACTCATCCCAATCCAATATCAAAATCTTAATAAAAAATTCATGTAAAAACTCGATCTAAAAAAACAAACCAGGGTAAATTATATAGTTTTTTTTTCCATCAGTAACCTGTGCTTAAATCAAGCCTTGATTTATGTTACTAGACTGTATACCTTTTAGTAATTAATAATTAAGATGGTTGTTATCAAGTTTGGAATTGATAAAAGCAGGCTTATAATGTAAGCAAGCAAAGGGTACCTCTCCAAGTTGATGCATGGCTATTTTATGTCCTACCTTTCTTTACCGAGAAATCTTTCAATCATGCTTTACTATTACTCATCAACTTACATTAAAATCATGACTTAATTTAAAAACACGTAAATGTGAATAAATAGCCTTTTAAATAATAACTTATGGTAAAACCAATTTTACATTTTTCTACTACATATTACTATTAAAAAAACATATATTACTATCATTAAATTCAGGTTATTTTTTTAATCAATATAACCACAGTTGGAGCGGTAAAAATGTTAACAATCACGGTTTGAGTTTTATGTAATTCATCCCCTCCCTATGTTTGTAAGGATAAAAACAAAAAGATAGTTACAATAATTTATTTAGCTATTTAACTTTTTTTTAAATTATTTTAGTTTTATTTAAATTTTTAGCTTTTTCTAGGCTTTAAACTTATGTTATTTGTCGAATCACTTTAAAATGGATATCAAATCAGTAAGTAATTAATTTTTTAAAATTTAAAAATTTTAAAAAATTGTTTAAGAAGAACTAAAATTTATTAAAACTATTAAAAATAAAAATTACAATTTTTTTAAAATTTTTAAAAATTAATCCACATAAGCAAAGTTAACACACAATAACTTTCCCCTTTATTTCGGAGTGAGTTGATAAATAATGCAAGCTCAAGGACTAAAAAAAAGTGAACAATTAAATAGAGGATTAAAATAATTTTTTTGTAAAGTTGAAAGGCCAAATAAGTCATTACATAAAAAATATTAAAAGAGAAAAATGTTGATAATTTTTAAGTAAATTGATACAAAATTTGAGTTTAAATAATGCATTTATCTGCAAAAAAAAAAAATGGTTTAGTAGTTTTATATGTCTAAAAAGAAATTTATATTTCAATTTTTCACAAAGTATAAATATATTTTCATAACAAAATAAATTTTATATTTGTGTAATCCAAAACGTTTGTCCAAAGGATAACATTCTATTATTGTTTAATGAGACTGTCAAGGGGACATTTGTTGAGGAGATTCAAAAGGTCGACCTATGTTTTGATGTCCGCTGAGGTGAGTGACCTTTGCTTATTTAATTAAAAGAAAAGTGTTAATTAGTGCCATATTGGTTTTAAGTAAAAGTTGGAACTAATCTACCGACAAGAATTAAACGGACTTTGTCTATTTACGACGGACATCAAACTGTTTATAGTCGTCACTCACATTATGTATTAACATCCGTGAAAATAGCTGCCATTCTCCTTAATTAAAATAATGAAACACGTATCGCAGTAATTATTTATAAAATATTTTATGATTACCCAAAACCCCATCCACTTCTAAAAACATTGCCACTGCCAACTCATTTTTAGAGTGAAAAAAAAAAAAAAAAAAACCCCACCCCCCACTTTATTCAGGTATGCACTCCTCACTCTGGAAGACAGAAGAGCTCTCGCCGTTAATCCCTCAATTTAATGCACCTCTTCTCCTAAACTCCCACGCTTTATTTTTTCCCTTGAAGATATAAAACAAACACGAAGAAAAAGCATAGAAATAAGAGAAAACTGCCGGTGAGAGAGAGAAGCAGGTGACTGTCATTCATTTATTTCCTTCATTCTCTCTAATTACTTCTCAGTTCATTGATTTTTTTCTTCTCAATGTATTTTAATTTTTGGCCTTGATTACGGTTCATGAAAAAGCTCATCCGCCGATTCATTTCTGTATAGTAATAACTAATAAGTTGCATTTTTTAAAAGTCCAAAAAAGAAAGTTGCATTTTCATTTTTTTCTGGCGCTTCTCTTTTTTCCAGCTCGAAGAATTGAATCGCTTTGCTTTTTGTTTGACTCGATAAAAGGTGAGCGAAGAAAGCGTGAAGGATACTCTTATAGATTATGGTATTTTACTGATTTATCTATTTATTTTTTTAATCCTTAAGCAGTTGAAACGGATACTGTGCTGTTCTTAGCTCTGACTAATGGAAGATCTGAAGTGATTATGCAATTTTCTTACAGATCCTGGGACGGAACCTTTGATCCAGCTTGTAACCGCAGATTATATTCCTTCTCAAGTTTGAGGTGACGGTTCGTCGATGTTTTTAGAGAAATCAGCTCTGACTTTTGTTACGCAATGCAGTTAGAGAGGCCTAACCGAAGAACCGAAGCTCTTACTGATTTCTTTTGTTGAAGCTTCTAGCTTAGAAGAGGTAAAAACCACCGAAGATTTCTCAATTCTCACCTTTCTCGCTTATTTTTTTTGTTTGTTCGTTAACTTCGATATTGGCTCCCCAAAGATATAATACCATGGAAATTTATATTAGAAGCAGGTTTTAGATTTGATTGAGAGGAAAGGATGGCATCTGCGTGGGAACATTTTGGAGAAGTTGCAAATGTAGCCCAGCTCGCTGGGTTTGATGCAGTGCGGTTAATAGCTATGATAGGTAAAGCTGCAAGCACTGCCCGAATGCACAAGAAGAATTGCAGGCAATTCGCGCTGCATCTCAAGTTGATCGGTAACTTGCTGGAGCAGCTTAAGATCTCGGAGCTTAAGAGGTATCCGGAGACGCGTGAGCCATTGGAGCAACTTGAGGATGCATTAAGGAGGGCTTACATTTTGGTCAATAGCTGTCAGGATAGGAGCTACCTGTATCTCCTGGCCATGGGATGGAACATCGTGTATCAGTTTAGGAAGGCCCAGAATGAAATCGACCAGTATTTGAAGATTGTTCCTCTTATCACGCTGGTGGATAATTCTCGAGTCAGGGTATTGATTATTCTAGTTGTTGTTTGAATAATTTCCCACCTAGATTTTGTTTTTCCTTATTTGCATGACTCCCAAAATAATTTTGAAATGATATTCGGATTCGGATTTGGAACCGGTACTTGTCTTAGCCTTAGAAATGCTGTCATATATTTTGGTTGTTAAAACTGGTATGGATCTCTCCATACCAGTTGATTCTTCTTTCTTCCCTCGGTTATATTCCTTTCCTTGGCCATTATAGATGAAGGATTATCTTTCATTCCTTATTATGTTAGCCAACCATTTAAGACCAGCTAAGTTACATTTATTCTCTAATTCTTTATATTTTGTTTTATTAGCTTTGGGAGGGTTGGGGTGGGTGGTGGAGAAGGGAAGGCGAATGTGAATAGAAAGACAAGGGAACATCTTTCAGCCTGTCTAGTTGACGGAGGTGGAAAGGCAAAAGAAGGAACAAACTTCATAGCTTCAGTTGTAGCTATATGTCCTTATCAATTCCTTTGATATTTAATTGTTTGGAAGGATGGGTAAATCATATACGATTTTCCTTCCTATTACTGCTTTTCTAGGTAATAGAGGTCCCTATATTTAATGAAAATCTAAACTATTCAGGCCTATCAGCTTCTCTATTGATGAATCCCTTGGCCAAAATAGTTTGTATAAGGCCTCTGATTTCATCAAAAAGATGATAGAGACCAAGCCTTTACTGGCAGGAAAATGCACTGAACTATAGAAATGTTGCATGCAGAGAAGATATGTTTTCTATTGGAAGATCTGAATATGTTTCTTTGTGTCCAGCAAATTCATTGGAAAATAATAAATCAATTGGATAACTGAAGGGACTAAAATGTCTAGTGGTTTGCACCAATTTCAAATCATGTTCAGCTTGCCTGCTTTACTAATTTTTCAGTTCTCCCAAACCTGCAGGAGAGACTAGAAGTTATAGAGAAAGATCAACATGAATACACATTGGATGAAGAGGACCGAAGGGTGCAAGATGTTATACTGAAACCAGAACCGTCAACAAACGATGCCATAATATTGAAAAAAACTCTTTCTTGCTCATATCCAAATTTGTGTTTTAATGAAGCACTTCGAAAGGAAAACGAAAAGCTCCAAGTGGAATTACAACGATCTCAATCTAATTATGATGTGCAGCAGTGTGAAGTAATCCAGCATTTGCTTGAGGTAACAGAAGTTGCTGCTGCAACTTCGGTTCCAGATAAGAGGTCGAAGAAAGTAGAGCGTAATTACTCAGATGCCAATAGTGAGAAAGGTCATTCGTATGATGAAATCTCTCCTAAGAAACCTGGTTCACGCATAACTTCAAGGTTAGTTTTCCTTTCATACATAAGTCTTGTGTTGTCAAAATGCAACTAACTGTAGTTCTATATAAACATCTTCTAATGCAGCAATGTCCTGTGCAACTTTTCCCTATTTTCTTCTGTTGGCCTTATGCCTTAAAAAGAGTTGAAAGCTGATGTAGACATTATTAAGAAAGTACAATTAGTTTCTCTAACTGCCAATTTAATTCAAAACAATAACTAATTTACCTTGATTAATGTAATGGAATTAAAACCTTGGTGGTATTAGGATGCCAACATTGTGATACCTACCATTTAGATGGAATTTGGCATTTGAGTTACAGTCTTGGTGTCTTTTTAAGCCCTTAAGCTTTTGAATATGAACCCATGCTTTATGTACTTCATGTGCCTGGAGCTGAATATGATTTCTAAAAGTTTTATGCCTTATCTTTTTGCTCAGAAACACATCTTCAGTTTCATCAGGACGTGATCTGCTCTCTGATAGAGGTTCGGATCGATATGACGAATGGCATGCTGATTTGCTTGGTTGTTGCTCAGAACCATATTTGTGTACGTCTTTCTTACATCATTGTTGCTCCGTTATTGTATGAAATATCTACTTTCTATTCTATTTGACTTGATAGAAGTTACAACTTACAACTTACAACTAGAGATTATTTAGCCCCAAGAAAGGGATAGGAACATTTATTTTAAATTTGAATATTTGTTTCTTTTGCTTGGGACGAGGAACATGATTTTTAATTTTTAATAAGATTTATAGGACATATCTCTTTTGCAGAACTTACCTTCTGAATTTGATGTTTTATCTTGTCACTTAAGTCACCATTTTTCATTGCAGGTATAAAGACATTCTTCTGTCCTTGTGGTACGCTTTCAAAGATTGCTACTGTGGCAACAAACAGGCACATGTGTAAGTATCTCTGAATTATATTTTAATCACTAGTTTGTTATGATTTAGTTTCTTGGGCAACTTTTGTGATCTTCATTTGTGCTAGAATTTGATGTGTTGTTTTCAATTTACCCTGATCATATTGTTTTATGTGTTTTTACTAAAATACGCATGTGTGTTTCTATATTGCTTAGCCTGTATGAACTAGTGATTATAATCTTTCCTTAGCAAAGGAAATTGCATTCTAGTCTTGCTAATGAAAAATGTCATACAAATTGTAAAACCTTTGGAATTCTGTTTTCAGTTTTGGTATTATTTCGAAGCTCACATAGAAACTTTCTTCAGCTTCTGCAGAAGCATGCAATGAATTGATGGCATATTCATTGATATTGTCATGCTGTTGCTACACATGCTGTGTTAGAAGGAAGCTTCGCAAGGCGTTAAACATCACGGTATTTTCTCTGCCAATGAAAGAGTAATCTGCTTGTGCAAATTATAAAACCCTGAATCATAAGTTTCTACTATTTTTAGTGCCATGAAATAATATGGCATAGATGCTGTTACCTTGTCCTCATTGCTCATATGTGGTGCTGTTTTTAGTACATGAATTAATGGCATATGGTTTTAGACTGTCTTGTCTTAGGTATAAGGGCTACAATTAAGTTGTTCAGGGTTATCTTACTTCGGATTGGGTTTCCTTAAAATGCAACTTTTTTTCCCCTCCTTTTGGCAGGGTGGATTTATTGATGATTTCCTCTCACATTTGATGTGCTGCTGTTGCGCCCTTGTTCAAGAATGGCGAGAAGTAGAGATACGTGGGTTTAATGGTATGTCCTCGTGATCTGGTTTGAAATCTCAGTTTTCTTCTAAATATTCATTGGTAACTAATGACAACCAAATCAGAACATATTGGATAATTTTAGTTACTGATCGTGTGGGGTAGCTTTTCTTTTGAATTCTTCTTTTTTCCCCCAGAATGATGCATTTCATATTTGTGGTACTGTTTTCTTCATGTTATAAACGTGAAATTCATATGAACATGCAGGGTCAGAGAAGACTAAAACAAGCCCGCCACCATCACAATTTATGGAATCATGAGTAACAGGACAGGATAGTATTCAAAGCTTTTCCCTTTATTTTTTTTTTTGGAGGTTTAATATATAGAGCGTAACCCTCCTTAGTGGCCTCTGTGAAAATTAAAACTGTACTAAGAATATGGCGCCCTTTGCTTTTGAACCTATAGATATGTAAAGTAGTCCAATTATTGAGGAGATTCATTCACCTCATGTTGTATTATACACTAACTTTTAGCTGTATAGTGGTTTTGGATTTAGTTTATTAAACTTGTTTCTTTAGATATTAGGGAAACAAGTATTCAATCTAAGGGTGCTTTTGGATAAAAATTTTTGAAATTTTGGAGGCTTAAAATGAAAATCTTTTAAAATGCAGTATTTCAAAATGTTAGTATTTACGATTATTTCGTTTTGGATAAATAAAAGTGTGATTATGATTATTTTCAATATTATGTTATATTTTGAATATCATTTATGTTTGATGTTTTTATTTTGAAATTTGTTTATATGTAATATTTTAACGAAAGGACAACCATAAAGCTCATTGTCTTGATGAAAGAACGATCATAAAAATTGTCTACAACGGGATTGATCGATTATGCATATCTTTAACTATTTCTCCTAATAATACAGAGACCTCTGTACCTTAACTTGCAATTAACCCCTTTTATTTGGGTTTAGTTATGCATCAAATATTTGTTCCCTTTAGATATTTGAAATTTGTCATTTTTTTTTTTCTAATTTAGAAATCTATTCTGTCTATCTATGTAATTTAAAAACAAATTTTAATGGAAAACGTTTTTTATAAACTAAAGATAAATTTGAATGGTAGTATTTTAACATTCCAAGATTTAATTGCTCGACGGGCTATGATTGATTGCTCTAGGCAGGTGGGTTCTAGTAACAATCGGGTGTGTTGGTTGATTGAGTGGGAAGGCTCGCCGCAAGGTGAACACGAATGGGGTGCTTAGGACCGATGGCGGCTTGGCTTCTTGTGGTGGTGTAGTGCGAGACACTACAATGGACGCTGGCTTGTCGGGAGCATTGGCATTTGTTCTATAACGGAAGTGGAGTTGTGTGAGGGTTTGCGCTGTGCATGGGAGGAGGGTGAACTTCGCATTGTTCTTGAAATAGATAGCTTGGAGGTTGTGTGGCTATTTATGGAAGGTTCTGAGGCTGCTCTATTATATCTAGTTTGGCGCTCGATTTTGGCCTTAAGCAAAGGTGGTGCATGCTTATCGCGAGGGGACTAAGGTCGCAGATGCGCTAGCAATGATGGATTGGCATCGATTATTCAGGCTGCGTGTATTTAAATTACCTCTAAATGAAATGTTGAAAATTTTGCATAATAATAATTAAAGGATTGGTTTTTCAAGATTGATAGTTAATTAAACACCTGCTTATTTCTACTCTTTAAAAAAAGTAATTAAAAAAATCCAACATAAAATAATTAAAAACATTACTAATTAATTCTAAATTTTAAATGAGTAAATAACACCAACAGTCACTCAACTTTAGGACAGTTGACAAAACAGTTACCTAAGTTTCATTTCAGTCGCTCAACTTTGAAAATATAACAAAATAGTCCTTTAAATTATTTTCCCTTACAGACGTAACGGCAAAAAGACATGGCATTTAAAGGTGGATTAACTGTCATTTTAACAGTCATTTTTAACCTTAAACCCATTTAAGACATGGCATTTAAAGGTGGATTAACTGTCATTTTAACAGTCATTTTTAACCTTAAACCCATTTAAGAGCCCTGGTAAGTAGAAGAAGAAGAGAAAAAGAAGAATAAGAGAAGAAATAAAGAAGAAGAAGAAAAACTGTGAACCAGGTTTTATTTTTATCGAGTGGTAGACATAAAATCAAGCCCCTCAAATCCTCCAAAATTTCTCTTTGTTTTCTCACACTGAGAGAAACAATGGTTTCAAGCTCTCTCTCACTTATCTCATCTTCATTTCCTTCATACATTGATTCATCTCCCAATTCTGTTTCTTTTTGGCCTATAACGTTTAAGCTCTTTAAATCCAATTCCAGATTCTCAAAATCTCTCAAATACCCATTGTCGAAGCTTTCTTGTTGTTCTTTAACAATCGAAGATGGGTCGTCGTCGTCGACGACGGCGGAGCAGTTTTTTAACAACAATTCGATAACGGATTTCATGAGGCTTAAGAGAGGAGTCAAAACGATAGTGGCGAGTTACAAACGGCTATTGTTAGCTATCATAAGAGGTTTCCTTGGTCTATTCTTTACCCTTTTCTTCAGGTACTGATACCACCCATCGAGCTTTTGTTTCTAAATTATGCAGTGCTTTCATAGAATCAATTTGCAGGTTTCTAATTCTGGTTTTTTTTTGTTCTGAATTTGATGTTTTCAAGTTGATTTGGTCTCAAAGATTCATATTGCCGATACAGAGTATGTTTGGTTGAATTCAAATAAAGAAAATTTTTTATGAGAAAGAAGATGAAGACAAAGGAGAGAAGAACAAGAAATAATAAAAGAAGCATAAAGAGAAAGAGGTTGAGGGAGAAGAAGGTGAAGAGAAAGATGAGAAGAAAAAGAAGAAAGACTCAGAGAAGGAGGAATTTTTTTTTTCTTTCTTTGACCCTTTGACTACTCGTTGAACGTGGCAAATTAACTTGCTAGCTATCCATGAACCTGTGACGGAAAATATTATTAAATAATTAATTTGTCACTTTTTAATAACGTTAGTGAGTGTTTTGTTTTGTTATTTTTTAAGGTTGAGTGACTATTTTGTTTTGTTATTTTTCCAAGGTTGAGTTATTGAAATAAAACTTAAGTGATTATTTTGTCAATTACTCTCAAAATTAAGTGACTATTGATGTAATTTACCTATTTTAAATTAGACAAAAATTAAAATGAGGAGTACTTGTAGCGGATTTTATTTATTCAAAAGCCTAAAAGGACTAGTGCATGGGCCGGCGCTGGGGTTACATTGTACCATCGCGAGTGGCAGATGGGGATAAAGCCAAAAAGTTAAAAGGGTAAACAGATTGAAGGGAAAAAGAAAAAAAAAATGGTGAGATTATCCAAATGGCTTCTAAAAGAAGCAGGAACCGTAGTTGACAAGACGCTTTCAGATATCCTCGTTTGTCCGCTCTCCAAACAAGCTTTAAGGTGCTCGCTCTTTTGGTTTCCCTTTCCTTTACGATGTTTTCCGTTTGCTGATTTCTGTATTTTTATTGGATAGGGTTTGCGAGGAACCACCTTCTCTTATCAGCGATTCTATTGGTGTCTCTTTTCCTGTGAGTTACATTTCTATTTCCCCTTTTTTAATTAGGCTGTTTCTTTCCAATTGTTGAGTTTCCTTGGGAATTGGTTGCCTAATGATTTGCTATTAGATTATTATAATATTATACCTGTGAAGTTGCCATTGGAGTTGCAATTCTACTGTTTTTACCAAAGGAAAACCTTTTACAACTTATCTGTATGTAGTTGGGCTTTGGAGCTTATGGTTTGTGTGGTTTTGGTTAGATAAAGGATGGGATCCCATGTTTGGTGCCGACAGATGGGAAGATACTTGATACTGATGATACAATGAAACATGATAATGCTGCTGATGATTCAGCTAACAACAAGTAACGAATGGCTAGTTGGGCATCCTTGTATCTTGCTATTTCCATGGTGCTATGGATGGAAAAGGAAGACCTCACCTGTTTATCTTTGTGAACTGCCTGTTCTATGTTTATTTGCTGCCTCTGTGTTCAGTTTAGAACCCAAAACATGGATTGCATAGAAAGGAAAACTGTTTTTGGGATATAAAATCATGATTCCTATTTTTGAAGGTTTTAAAGAATGAGCATACACGTATTTTGTTTGTTCATGAGAATTTGCGTTGCTAAATTCATGCTTTTGAGATTCCTTTTGGGGCTATCTTTTAGTGCTATATTCTCATAGTCTTGCTTCCTTAGAAGCATGCTTGACCAATCCATTTTACGATGATGATGTTCCAGGATATTTAACTTACTACCTATTGGATATGCTTGACTCACGACTGATATCCTGATTGCTGTTCGGGTTTTTTGAATATTTGGAATGAATCCAATCACTGGAAGCGCTGTTTAATCCTATTGGTCAACCAAGTGATATGTCACTGCTATGGAAACATTTTCAGCTATATTTATCAAGCACTCAAGCAACTGGTTTCACGTGGGCAGTCTTGTTTGTTTTCTTCAAAGGAATTTGGTGTAGAAAGTGGCATATTAGTTTTCGGGAACAAATCTCTTGTTAAATATATGGTGCAAATGGTTCTCAAGAAGTTGGTAGTCTACAACATGATTGGTGTAGAGTAGAAGCAAAAAAAAGCTGGGCGATGTGGAGATGGAAGAAGGTCAATGAGGGTGAGCGAGAGAAAGTTGCAGTTGCTGGCAAGAGTGAGCTGATGGTGAAGCTTTCAGAACAAGTTGAAATAGGTTATGAAGGAGGGAGTTGACATGCTTCATACTTCCTTTCCAACTGGTGTCAATGGATATAGCTAAAAGAACTTAGAAAGAATTAGAAAAGCCCTACTGTACATAATTTGGATATAGATATAGCTAAGCTTAAAAGAGTAAAGATTAAATAAAAATTTCCATTGCCGGGAATTGAACCCGGGTCTTCTGGGTGAAAGCCAGATATCCTAACCACTGGACGACAATGGAGTAGATGTTATGGTGAATATTTATTTATTATATATAAAGTACTGGATAGAAGAACTATGTTAATGGGGTTTGTATATTATAAGAAGTCAAAAGAAATACTTGATTTTGGAGCATGTTTATATTTATGTATACTTTTATAAGAGGGCGATTTTGTTGACACGTTTGCAAAGTGTCTATCAAGAGTCGTCAATCCCCTCAATAGATTAGTAGTATTTTTGATGGATGGTTTGACTCTTAATTCTACTGAAAGCCTAAACAAATTCATAGAGTGCCTTTATCAAAAGTTGAAACGCCTAAAAAGACTGTTTGAAGATGTGATGATGGTGGGTTCATCAAGCCACAACACCTCGTCCGATGCCTAGTAAGGTTTTTACTTGATGGTATTTGAACTTGTACCCTATGTTATATAAGAGCATTGTCGGTGTGAATGTTATCACTTGAGGTAAAACATTTAACAACTCTATATGCGAAATTTAATTTAGAGCTTAGGCAAATATATGAGACTAAAAAATGGGCTTAGGTAAAAATATTAGTTCAAATTCGGCCCAAATTTATAATTATATATTTAATGTGGAGGGATTCACTTACATCGGGTTGTCAAACTTGACAATCATGATCTACATGAATGGAGATAATGATTAGATTATTAAAATTTAATAGTATTAAAAGTTACGAAATATTTTATACTAATGTAAATAAGTCTCTCTCTGTATTTAATTATTAATTATATATACTATTAAATATAATAAAGCAACCAACCTAAAGTTAAAATCTTTTGGGATAAATCTCAAAACCATACATTAAATTTGGTTAAATGTGCAATGCAAACATGAACTATGATTTTGTAGAATTTTATATATGAAATTTTAATTTGACTTAATTTTCACAAATTACTAAAACAATTATCAATATAACACCATTTTACGTTTATATATTGCATACGTAAATAAACATATTTTATCTAATATAAAAAAGAAGGGATGTATATAGTTGAATCACATTCAAAATTTCATGTATATAGTTGAACCATTTCGAAATTCATATCTCAAATTACATATTAAATCAAAATTGATACGTAGTTTTGAGATATTTTTTTCACTGCCGTATTCCTCATTCCAAACTTTTTTTGTTTTTGTTTTTAGATTAAGCATAAATAACGTCCTTGAATACAGTATCATAGAGAAAAGATGAACATTCTTCCATCCAAAAAGCATCACACAGAAAAGAACAGTTTTTAGCTAAAAGGGGAGCAGCTTCATTGCATTTCCTTTTGGTGTGTTTGAAGACACAAATCTGGAAAAGAAGGGTAAGGGATCTTCCTTTTGAAATCACAAGTCCCATACAAGAGAGGTCCTTGTTTCTTCCCTGTAATCCAATAATAACATTCAAAGCATCCCCTTCAAAAATAACCTTTTGATACCCGAGTTGTAAGGCAAATTCCATCGCTTTGACGACAGTAGTTGCCTCTGCCACACTAGCGCCATAACTCTCTCCATTTTAGACTGTCCACATGCAAGAACGAAACCGTCATTGTCTCGAACGATGAGACCACTTGCACCTTGTTTAGACATATGATCGAAGCTGGCATCGAAATTAACCTTGATAAGTTGACATGGTGGAGCTTGCCAAGAAAAACCGGGAGTGGACTGACTATATCCCTAGGAAGCAAAGTTGGTAATCCCTAGGAAGCAAAGTTGGTAATTCTCTTATATTCCTGCAATTGATTCATGATTTCATCAGCATAGTTGGAAGCCAAGAAAGATTTGGTGGCATGAATCATAAAGTTGCAAGCATTCTAAAGACCCCAAAGAATCATCATCACAAAATATTCAAAAAAAAATTAAGATTCATAATCCTTGAAGCCATGTCAACAGCAGTCTCAGATTCATCGTTCAATAATGGGGAAGGAATTTGGCAATAGAGGACTTGTTTTGACGAGGTGCAGTCACGTAAGGCATGAGATCAGTCTCCCTGTCACATCCGCATCGCTTGCATTGTTGTTGGACATTTTGGATCCTATGAGCAATATTCCCTACTGTTGGTAAGGCCGTGTTGCATGCTGTCCAGGCGAACAATTTAACTTTAGTTTTCTATAAAGTTCTCCAAATGCACTTATGAGGCCCATAATTATCTATAAAGTTTTCTATAATGTTTAATAAATAATTATAATTATAGTTAAAAAAACTGAATCCCAACAAAAGTAAAATTAAATTCTTATAAATAAAAATAATTTATAAACTTATGAATTCAAACAAAAGGAATAATTATCATATGTCTTATATATTTCTATTATAATTGGTTGCTACGGGGAACTTCTCTTTTGTTTATAATGTTATAATTAGTTCTTATGTAATTAATCATAATCAATATTATTTGAATGGATTGGGAAAAAATCATAAGATCAATTCACTCCCAAAAACTCAATACAATCTGATAAAATTAATTTTGTTATTTTTCAATTTTATTTAATTAAAAGCAAGGGATAATAATTTAATTCTAAAAGTCATGATCATAATCACCTTTTTGACCGGATGGATGCTGTGAAAAAAAACTGAATTGATTCAAAAGGGAACCAAACACATGAAGAATGAAAGCTGCCATTTCTCTATTGGATGGAAATTCAATCAGGCCCAAACACGAAGCAGATAAAAGTGCAATGGCAATGGCAATGGCGTATACGGAACAATGAACAGGTTAAATAAATCAACACGAATAATGTTTGTTGAATAAATTGAATTATAAATATTCCCATTCCTGTGCCAATCTCAATCTCAATATTCATTCATTTTCATTCTCTTTCATTTTATATTTCAGATTATATAGGTTAAATTTGATTAACTATTTGTTAAATATAAAAATAGTTTTTAGTCGTTCAATTTTAGATCGATATGATAGAAATATTATATCGAATTGGTTCGAAATTTTACACACATGAAAAGTATAATTATATTGATAAATTTAACGGTTAAATCGTTAAAATATTAATAATACAAAGAAATATATGAAAGAGTGTAAAACTATTTTAATTTTACACGTGTAACTGGATCTTTCTTTTGATTATTAATATTATGATTGCTTATGTGTTTATTTTATTTATAATATAATTAATAATATTTAAATTTTATTGTTTATATCTAAAAATGATGAGATTTGGTTATTTATATATATATATTTTTTTTTAATTGTTAGGACTTAAGAGACAAACAAATGAAATTAGACGATTCGATGAATTTAAATTGTTGTATTGAAAATATAATGTTGCAGATGATAATAAGATTCAGATCAAATAGAGTGATTTGATATATTATTCACATTTATATGAGTTCGCCTATGCTTCTACTATGAATATGATTTTTTTTAATACTTTCAATAATATCAAGTGCTATTCTTATTTTAATATTTTTAATGTCCAAAGTTTTAGCTCTGATTAATAAATTCAAAAAAAAAAAACACCTTTTAGTTATAAATTAAGAGTATTTTAATCGGACATAATTTGGTATTTCTAATAATATTAATGTTATTGTTTAATCTTAGTTATTAACACAATAAAAAATTACTAATTAATTGGCTAATATGAATTTTTAAGAATTTAAAAGGTAATGTTATAACGATGAAAAGAATTAATATTCACTATTTAATATTTTAATTTAAAAAACCACTTCTTTTTTATTTCCACCAAACACAAGAAATTTATTTTTTGAACTTTTCATCCTTTGGGTTTTTCACTCAACCTTAACAAAATTACTTTATTTATTAAATGAAATGATTAACAAAATTCAAATCTAGGCTTCTTAAGATAGGGTGTTGAGTGAGGCGACTATGGTGCGGGGAGTTGTCACATCCTGTTTTCTTTCTACTTCCCTTTTTATTTCACCACTTTATTGGTTATGCTAACATTAAAAAACCAAAGTTGGATCATCAATGCTTTTGGAACCACCAAATTACGACATTTTGACTAAGTCCAACCATAACAACATACACAATCCAACACCTAAGTCCCAGCTGCATATGTCAGCCCTTTCCCTTTCTTTCTTTCCTTATTTCACCCAAGCCAAATTGTCTTCTCACTCACCCACCCACACATACATACATGACCGCTCCTCCAATGCAGTCTGCAGCTGTTATAAGAAGCCAAAATAATATTAAGTTAATTGTTAAAAGGAAGGCAAGCAAGGACGGAAGGCAGGGTTCGATCCATCTTTTCCTCAAAATGGAGCCGTTGACGTTCGCTGAAGCGTGCGCTTTCTAGAAAGTGGAGTGGCAGCAGCTACGCGTAACTGTTTCCATTTGCATGCCCCAAACACACAAAAATACCAGCACAATGTCAATACTCTTTATACTATACCTTACCAAATGCTTCTTTTTTCTTCTTCTACGGGCTTGTACTACCACTACTGGACTGGTACAGTGACTACAATAGTCCATATACCAATGCTTTATTGTTTGCATTACTAGATTTGGGTCAAATATCACAAACTAAATGGTTCTTTAATTTCTCTTTCTTTTTTGGGTTCTCAGCCTATACAAGTTACCTTACCTGTTCTTGCTGTCTCTTGAGTCTTGCATTCTCTTCCATAAGATGGGCAACTTCAAGCTCTAACTCATTAGTGTAAGCCTGCAATATAAAAAAAAAAAAAAATAGAGTATCTCAATGTTAACGTCCCTTTTTATTGAAATCCATGACCGGGGAAACACACTAGTACATACCTGTTTCCTAGCTCTTGATCGAGCTGCAGACTCCCGGTTCTTGATCATACGCTTGTGGCGTCGATCCCCAGAATTGTTATCAGGATCTTGGAACCTTTTCTTATCAAAACAAGCCAAACCAGAAGGCGAAGCTAGAGCGTCAAATGGGCAATTCATATTGGACAGATCCGAGATGGGGTTGTTTTGCATTTGCAAACGCGGCTTAGACCTGAGAGGACACGAGTTATCAAGGAAATCAAAGCCGGGACCCGAATTCAGGCTCAAAAGAGTGGCAGGAGGTGGCGGTGGTGGAGAAACAAGAAGCATGGTGTCCCCGTTTGCGGAGACCCTGTCTGTCGCTGGGTCTTTGCTGAAAGGTCTAGCCAAAAAATCCTGGAGGATAAAATGGGGATTGTGGGGATTTAGGCCTTCCCTGGAAGAAGAGTTATCATGTAGAGAAGCAAGGTTAATCTCCTTCCATACCTCTTCCATAGTTTTGGGAGTATGGGTTTGGTTGTGAAGATGGGAAAGAGTAGAGAGCGGTGAAGATGATGATGATGATGGAGAAGAGGAAGAAGAAGAAGAAGATACTGAGGACACTGTGTTTAGGCTGAATGTTGGTGTGTTGTTGTTGGGTGATGACAATATGGATAAAAAAAAAAACAGAGAAGCCTTTGTAGAGAAGCTGTGTGAAACTGAGCTTAAATGCAACTTACCACTAGTAGAAGTAGTAGAAGAGAGTTGAGAGTTGAGACAAAAGAGAGGGAGGTGTTACTAAGGGAGTGATAATGGGAAAGAATTTTTTTACTAAGAAAACAAAAGCTGACCTCGACCTCAATGGTTTTTAGGCTTTGCTTTGTTTCATTGGTCGTTTAAAAGTGTGTGAAACAACACTGCAGCCACGCGCCTGAAGCAGGACCGTGCAACTTAGGCCAATGCCCCTTGGCCTATGGGTTGAGAGCATAATAACCTTACAATAGAACCTAGTGTGTTCACAATATGTTTTTGTCATTAGTTTCTGTTAGGGAAAGAGGACAGATACTCTAGTTAGTACTAACTAATATTATTACCCACATGTGTCGCTTCTACGTTCTCCTATTCCAAGCTGGAAAAAATGGTCCACATTGGGAGTGCACTAACGCTATCTCAGCAGTCAGCCAGGCTGCAGTCAGTCAGTCAGTACTCATATTCTGTGGCTTAAATCGACCGTGGGTTAATATGCACAACGATATATATAAATGTCGATACGTCAGTCAGTCCACGTTCAGGCTATGGTGTACCTGTTCCTTATCACTTCATTATACCATACGAATATGATGCTATTCCTATAGGCTATAACAGCTGCAGCTACACCCACAGCTCTACCCAAAAACTAAGCATAAAAATGTAACAAATTTGGTAAAACAAAAGGGAAATTAAGTCGAGATTTTAGGCATATTTAAAATAAATCATGTTACAGTGTGTGTTTAATTAGGGTATTATTATATGGTAAGAGAAGTGGGACACAAACATTTTTACAACAAGAAGAGGGACGGTATAAGGCCAAACATTTACACACACAAAAAAACAAAAAAAAAAAAAGATTAATGGAATCAATTTGGTATGGGCAGATACATCAGTTTCTGAAATTGGAGTGGCTCCCATCATCTTCCCCCTTTTGGTGCATCCTAATCCTATCATTCCTTTTTTTTTTCTCCTTTTCCTTTCCTTAGTCTTCTCTTCTTTTTCTCTTTCCTTTATCTTTTTTTTCCACCTTCCACTTTGGTCATTAGTCATCCTTTCTATTACATGGGGCCATGCAATTTGGGTATGTGTTTTATATGTTCTGACCAATTTTTTTCTTTTAAAAGTTTAAACCCATAAAACCATCTATGAAAAATATATCTTGGAAAATTTCTCTGAAAAAACATGTCGTAAAACTTGGTTGAGGGCGGCAACGGTAACAAATCGAATGAAGATTGTAACACTAAAAAAGTTCGTTTTAAGGATTTGGTGTAATAACCTAAATTTCAGTGATGTCAGAAATAGTGGTTTGAGACCACCCAATCTGACAAATGAACTCGTAGATTATATTATTTAATATTTACGAGCCAAATGTAGATTTTAAAAGATTTTTGAAATAGTAAATTGTGTGTTATAAAAATTTATTTGGTCAAGAAATCGAGAAAAAGAGATATCGAGATCTCGGTGTTATAAACCGAGTCATAAGTATTTTTATGAATATTTACGGAATGTCAATAAGGTAGTATTAAAATTTCGTTAGAAAATTTTGACGTTTGAGTGATTAATTAAATAAGAAAGACTAAATTGAAAAAGGTGTAAAAGTTGCTAGAAGGATTAAATAGCTTAATTGTCAAATGAGGAAGAACCTAAAGTGCAAATAAGCCCAAAGGAGATATTTTGGGCGGCAATAGTTGAGAAAAATCAGGAAATGGGTGAAATAAGGGTAAAATTGGAAAATTGTCAAAATTAGCTAAATAAAAATGGGACCAAATTGGAATATCTAGAATTCTCTTTATGTTCATCAGCTGAAAAATAGCCATAGAAGAGGGTTCAAGTTGGTTTTCATACTCTAGCTTCATGTAAGTTTAATTCTTGCTTTCTCCTTAAAATTTCTATGTTTTCGGACTTTTATAATTGGGTCCAACTTACTATGTCATTAGCTTTTGATTCTATGGCTCATTTTTAAAGTTGCTATGGATGAGTGCTGGAAGCATATGATGAATAAACATAGAATTGAAGCTATAATTTTGATATATGATGATTTTATCAAGTAAAATTGATGGAAATTGGCTTTAGGACCTAATTGTGAAAGAGTTTGGAATTAAGGTCTAATACTAAATTTCTAATTTTCAAGGGTTATGAAGTAGTTTAAAATGATAGAATAAAATATTAATTGAGAAAAATTAGCCCAATTGAGGGGTTAATTGGATAAGGACCGAATTGTATGAACTGTGAAATTTGGGACAAAATGGAAATCAACACTTTGCACTAAAACAGTTTTGGACAGCAGTAGTAGTATAACTTTGAAAAATCACCAAAAATTGTAGAAATCGAATAGGAGGATGAATAAAATATAGAATAAAATCTTATTGAGTCTAGTTTCTTATAGAAGAAACAGTATAAGTAATGGAATTGTAAATTATTAGATATAATAGGTTTTGTGAGACATGGTCAGAATGATTTTGGGTTCCCCTATTCTAACTTTGGAAAATCATCAAAAATTGGGGAAAAATAATTAAGAGCTTAAATTTATATTTTTAAAATTCTGAATGAGTCTATTTTCAAGATAAATAAACAAAAACATCATCCGAATTCCGTACAAGGAGATAATTGATTTTTAGTGAAGAAGGGTCGGAACTGTCAGACAGCAGAATAGGGGTGACTTTAAAGAATAAACTGTACTTCTTGGCTAAACCAAAAATTCTGAAAATTTTATGGTAAGAAGATATGTGAGTCTAGTTTTAGGGAAAATTAGCAGATCTTAATTTGGAGGTCTGTAGCTCAAGATAAAAATAATTTAGTGACTGTGACATGGATAGACAGCTTGAATATCCATATAAGTAAATAGTGAAAATTATAGATAATGTTACTTACAAGTGCGTTATTTATACTAAGGATGTGGATGGAGAGGAGGAGGAGGGAGAATATATGAATGACTTGTGTATAAATTGATCACATGCCCGATTATAATTGATAAATGTTGAATTAGAAATGATATAATGTTTTATTTGGAATATTTATTATGAAATTATGATTATCGTTATAATACAAAAATTGAACTTGTGAGTTTATATGGCCAAATTTTAGTGATCATTTGTTAATTTTATGAACTTCATGATGTGTCATTTCATATGTATTAATGATAAAATCGTGAATAATGTAAAAGTATGAAAATTGAATAAATGATCAAATTGAGCACTTTAGTTCAGTGACGAGATGAATTGACGGAAAAGACCATGGTTGAACCATGGCAACAAGTGATAAGTGATAGCTTCGGTTACACTTATCTGATCAAGGACAAGTGAAAGTGATAAGTGATAGCTTTGGCTACACTTATCTGATCAAGGACAAGTGAAAGTGAAAAGTGGTACCTCTGGCTACCTGATCAGTGAAAAGTGGTAGCTCTGGCTACCTGATCAGTGAATAGTGCTAGCTCCGGCTACAAGTGACACACAGACTATATCTGGGATATGACATCGGTGTGATACATGTTTAAGATGTAAGACCATAGCTAGGTTATGACATTCTAGTGAAAAGTGATGAATTGACGGATAAGTCCATGGTTTCACCATGGCATAATGATAGTGAAGATGTAAGACCATGGTTGAGCTATGGCATTCTAGTGAAAAGACCATAGCTATATTATGGCATCAGTGATTATCAGTGAAATTCGGTGCATACCAGTGCATACCAATTCCGTAAGACGTTCACTAATTTGACAAAGTTTGGTAAGTGTTACATAGAATTATGTGATATAAGGAAATACGAGTTGATGAGACATGAACATAGAACATGGTTGATAAATGAGTTCATTTGTGATTTTATATTTGTACACCCTTAAGTGTATTATCCGTGTGAATTGGTATTCCAAATGAGTTAATGAGAAGAGTTCTAATATGAAATAATCTGAACTCTAAATGAAATATTATGAAAAATGTATATGAAATACAGATGTATGATTATTATATATTATATGAATACATATTGTGAAAAAAATATAAGTACAAGAGAAATTTAATGAGAATTGAGCCCATATATGTTTCTTGTTATTTATATGAAGTGTACGACTAACAAATGATATTAAGTATAAGGCTCGTTTGAATATATTGAATTGGTTTTTGTATGTATTAAATGTGAGATACTTGTAAATGAGATAAATTTTTAGATTTTGCAAAAAATTTCATACGATTCTGATTTAGTTTCGACCCGATCCTAATGCATGATTTGGACTTCAAGGGTCTGTTAAAGGAACTTTTATAACCAATTTTGGTATTTGACCGATAAATGGTTTAAATTATCTGTAAGTGTTCCGTACTCCTCGGCAATGCCTCATACTTTATTTCGGCAACGGATATGGGTAGGGGTGTTACATTTGGAAACAAAAACCAACAACAATATGGTTGTAGACTTTTTCCATCTTATGGACGTTGAGAAAAAATATTTCCTCGTCAAATTCCAAAGTAGGGAAGACTATGAAATGGTACTCACCCAAGGTCCCTAGTGTAACACCCCTAACCCATCTCTGTCACCAATTAGGGTTATGGAGTATTACCGTACAATCGAAAAACATTTAACATTATAACATTAAATAACTTAAACATATTATAAACCTTTCAATCATATGCATTTTGTCCCTAAATCGAGCCTTTGAGGCCCTAAAAATAGCTTAGAAACAATTCAGGACTAAATTGAAACAAAACAAAAGTTTTAAGAAAAAGCTATAAAAATTTGAGAACAGGGGTCACAGGGCCGTGTGACACAGCCCAGGCTGTGTAACACTCGAACAAGGGACACACGGCTGTGTCCCAACCCGTGTCTTCACCTGTGTAACTCACTGAAAAGGGTCACAGAACCGTGTCGTAGGCCGTGTAACTCTCTGAGTTGCCATACACGGTCGTGTTCCAGGCTGTGTGCTAGGCCGTGTAACTCACTGACTTGAAACATTAAAATTTTACAAACGACACACAACCGTGTCGCCAGACCATGTGTATCACACGACCGTGTGATAGCTCGTGTCCTAGGTCGTGTGAACCCAAAAATTTACCCAAAATCAAGCAATTTCAAGTCCAATTCATACCTAACCATTCAAACCATTTGGGCACACATTCAAAGGATTTAAACATCATTCAAACAAATATAAACATGCCATTTCAAACATCTAAATCACCTAACCAATATGACATTCAAAGGCACCACAATTGCATCAAACATTATGAATCAAACCAAAGCAATTTGACCATATCTCAAACACACAACCTAGTTCACTTAACTACCATACATGACCATTTGCAAGCCAGCAAAACATACCAAAAGAACCTTAATTACAAGCACTTAAAAGTGACCAATACGGCATAACTTGGTAAGGCATTAAAATGCACCAAAGCAACATAACCTCAAAAGCTTAAACATACAAAAACATACATTACAAAGATCCTATACATGCCATTATTAACCTTGGCCAAAATACACAAAATCTACTGAAATGATTGTTGGATAGTGTGATAGGTCTCCGACGAGCTTCCAACCGATTGAGCTTCTGATAATCTATAAAATAAAGGAAAGTAACTACATAAGCAACGAGTGCATAGTAAGCTCGTATAAACTTTAAACATAACTTACCATTTCATTAATACAATTCATAGATTAGACATAAATCATTACCAATACCATAAGCTTAGTATAAACCTATACAACATCATCAATCTCACAAGTTAGTACACTTGTTCATGATATAAATGAATTCAACCATAAGATATGTAAATTTCCATATGTAACTACATCATTTAGCTCATAAATCTTTTCAAAAGATCATGATTCATTCCATTTGAATACTTACCATTTCATTTCCTTTTCTTACCCATTGAACCATCTGGAATTACATTGGATACTCGGGAAAGCTCACACATAGTGTGCCTTTACATATAACCGTAACTTTTCCTTTACACCAATGTACACACGAGATGTGAAATGGGTCTGCTCACACGAGCTGTGGGTCGGAATGTAAGCTACACAATGTTGCTCACACAAGCTTTGGAGAATCCGTAACAAATGCAGAACCTTAGCCATTGGTAGGACATTCAAGACTAGCACCCGAAACATGAAATCCCTAATGACATGTCATTCGTATCTTAAGAATTCTTAAAGTTCAACCAGGACTCGTTATCCGTCAATTCACCATAACATGGATACATTTATATATAGATTCATTTATTTTAAAATAACATAGCAAATAGTCAATTTAACTAACATTAAAATGATCATAATTCATACGAACTTACCTCGACAACTAGGGCGTAGAAGTAGAATCGAACACTAATCCAAAGCTTTAACTTTTCCTTGATTTAAGTTCGAATGTGGTTTATCTTAATCTAAATAGATAATTTAAATCGATTAAGTAATTCTAGTATTCAATTGAATCCATAGTTCATATTTATGCAAAATTACGAATTTTCCCCGAACATTTTAACTTTTCACTATTTAGTCCTTAAGCTCATAACTTAAATATAACTCATTTTAGCCTAAATCCAACTTAACCAATGTTACAAGGGACCTTGCAACAACCCATAATTACCAAAAATTCACAAAAAAACCCATGGATTTATACATTTAACAATTTAATCCCTATTTCCAAAATTCATCACAAATTACTTAACAAAACATGTTTATTTTACAACAAAGATAAATAATCCATCAACTAACATAAAAAAAACATTCAAAAACATCAATGGAAAGTCCCTCAACCTGTAACAATTTTACAAATTAACCCTCGGGCTAGCTAGATTAAGTTAAAACGAA
Organism: Gossypium australe; assembly: GCA_005393395.2. Taxonomy (NCBI): domain Eukaryota; kingdom Viridiplantae; phylum Streptophyta; class Magnoliopsida; order Malvales; family Malvaceae; genus Gossypium; species Gossypium australe. The sequence continues at coordinate 31,712,873 of CM016624.1, read as the reverse complement.
CTCAAAAACATAAAAATCATTAAAAACGGGGCTTGAATTCACTTACATGCATCAAACTAAGCTAGACCGATTAACACTTCTTCTCCAATGGTTATTTTAGGGTTTGAAACAGAAGTGAGAAAGAAATCATCTTTATTTTATGTTTTATTTACTTAGTTTTTCTTTTATTTACCAATTTACTACTTTAACCTTATTATTAATCAAAAACTTCAATAAAACCTATCTATGCACATCCACTAAATTTAAATATGGTGTATTTACCACTCAAGTTCATTAACATTCATTGCCATACCATTTATCCCTTTTAACTAATAGAATTCAACTTTTTCACCTTTTACGATTTAGTCCTTTTAACCTAATTAACCATTTAAACATCAAATTTTCTTAACAAAATTTTAATACGACCTTAATATAATCTCATAGACATTAAATAAATATTAAAATAATAACTCACTCGTCGAAATTATGGTCCCAAAACCACTGTTTTTGACACCATTAAAAACGGGCTGTTACACTTGGATTGTCTTTGGACAATACCTCATGGTTCAATCATGGTCTCTAGATTTCAACCCTCTTTAGCCTTTCCTAAATACTGTAATGGCTTGGGTTCGTTTACCTAGGTTGTCAAGGGTCTTATACAAACGAAAAATCTTGGAAGAGATCGACAATTTAATTGGTAAGGTTACTAAGCTTGATTTTAAGACAGATTATGGGTTAAGGGGGGGTTTTGCATGAATGATAGTGTTCATCAATTTAGATAGACCACTAGCCCCTTACATTTTGGTTAACGATACGGTGTAACGCGTTGAATACAAATCGTTCATGGTGGTTTGTTTCTCGTGTGGTCATTATCGCCACGTGCGGGATCTATGTCCTTATAATGAATCAGCGACGGACGATGCCAAGGTTAAAGATGCAAACAAGATGGACTTACCTATGAAGTTGAAACCAGTGGAGTCGCCGGAACCATTCGAGCCATGGATGCTCATAGAGTGAAAATCTCAGCGTAACTTAAGAGCAACTGGAAGTTTGACTGCAAAAATCGCGGCTAAAAGGGGGGTGGGGTCTCTTTCCGTTAGATAGATTAAAGCACAACAATTTCAAAAACATCAAATTCAAGCAAAACAAACTTGAATTAGCTTACCATGCAAAGACACAAAACTTGGCCAAGTTTTCCTAGCTTAACAAGAAGAAAAATGATGATGGAGAGGATGAAGAAAAGAAAAATGAACTGCCTCTTTCCATCCACTATGCTAAGATATATATATATATATATATATTTGTGTGTGTGTCTAATCTAATTATTAATTAAGATTAGCATCAATACAGGTAGGGTAAAACCAACACCTGTTCGACCATTAACTAAAAAAATGGTTGAATTATCAATTCAGTCCCTAATTAATTATCATATTATCACTATTAAAAAAAAATCCATAGTGGTTAAATTTTATCGCATTTACGATTTCATCCATATTAAAATAGATTATCCAATCAATCAAATTAACAAACCAGGATTTCATATAACACTATAATTTATTAAGCATTAAAACTTACTGACTCCATGATCAGTAAACGGGGTTTCAAAACTACCATTTTTGATACAATTGAAAACAGGCTGTTACAATACGTGCTTTCTAGACTTTTAACCTGACACTTTATAATTTAATCCAACCTAGTAAACATTTTTATATTTACCAAAATATACTTTATTTATTAAATTAATTTAAATAAATTCATTTTCCAATTAAATAATTTTCTCAACCCAATTCTAATTCCGTTAAAATCATGACAACTTTATCGTAAAAGAATCTATGAAAAAATATATTTAATTTCTACATTCAATAGATTTCATAATGATCAATTAATTTAATTCCATTTTTGAACTTCAATTATTTAATTAAATAATAATTCAAAAAACTATAAATCAATTCTCAGGTCATTTCCATACTTAGTGAGAAAACCACGTTCATTTTCGAATGTTTTTCATTTCTTTAATTTTACCATTTCTATCCATTTTTGTTCATTTGATTCAACATGCAATTCATTTATGGTTTCAACGAGCTAGCGGTGAGACCGATTGTACATATGTGATTAGGGATCAAATGATTTATAATTAAGTTCCAGCTTTTCGCCTATTAATTATAAACTCATTTATTCACAAAGTCATTCCACTATAGTATCGTGACTGAGCTCTCCTTAGTGACGTACCATTACAAAAGCCACTCGATTAGTGCTCGTCAAATGACCTTGTCATAAATGTATTCCCCTCATAGGATATCCTTAATCTTTTGGGGATAAATCCACTTTCCCAATATGATCCTATTTTTTCTCATGATAACCATAATATCTTTATTCGTGAAAATTCAGTTACCATAAAATAGTAATTAAGTCATTCATCTATCATGTAATGCCAATGAGAGGATATCATTTACCCATGTTTTGGGCTATGAATTGCACTATTGTGAATGATGCTACATACTGCAGAAGTCGTATATCCAACACACCAACTTTTGGTTCTTTATCTCTTTGAACTTAGGCTTTTACTTGCATCAAAGTATATGAGTCATGTATACTTAGTCCATCATCCACTCAGGATTAATATATGCTACACTATGAACGTCCCAAGTGAATAAATCCATAAACAGATTAAAGATCTATTCTTCTTGAATCTAGTCTAATGTACTGTTAGTCCAATCAGTCACGTATATGTCTCTATATTTTGAGAGTCATCCGCTTCGATGCCCAAGACAAAGCATATCCCCAATTGGACTTGATAGGTGACATATTAGTCTTTCAATTAGTTTGCTCATTTCCAATTAGACTAATGACATATTTAGGTACGTTTACTAATATAAGTTGTCTTTCCGTATTACGATCTGACCATGTAATACCGCTTAGTATTAGTTAAACATTAAACAACCATTGAGCTAATATTTGCTTTTAATTTGCTTTTAATTTGTTTTTATGCAAAAACCACGTGAGGACATTATACAAAGGATATTAATGTAATTCATGAATGATTTTATTAACCAATCTATTAAAAAAATCAAGTGTATATAGACAAAAATACTATACTTAGGGCATTAGATCCAACAGAAAATCGGGTCGTTACATCCTTATTCTTTTTGGGATAAATTTGTTCTCTCAATACGATCTTATTTTATCTCATAGTAATCATTACATCTTCCTTCATGAAAAGTCAATTATCAACAGATAGCAATTAAATCATTTATCGCTAAGGCAAATGACCCATGGCCACGTTAATTTTCATCTATCATGTAATGGCAATTAGAGGGTATCATTTACCTTTTAATTGGGTTATGAACTCCACTGTTGTGGAATGATGCTACATATTACAGAAATCGTATACCCAACATACCAACTTTCGGTTTCTTATCCATTTGAACTCGGGCTTTTATTTACATCAAAGCATACAAGTCACACATCCATAGTCCATTATCCATTCATGATTAATGTATGCCACACTATGAATGTCACAAGTGAATGGATCCATAAATAGATCTAGGATCTATTTAGGTCATGTCTGATGTACTATTAGTCTAGTTAGTCACATCTATGACTCTATCTTTTAAGAGTCATCTGCTTCAATACCTAAGACAAGGTATCTCCCTAATTGGACTTGATAGGCAACATATTAGTTTTTCAATCGATTTGCTCAATTTCGATTAAACTAAAGATGTATTTAGATTATCTACTAATATAATTTGTCCTGTCGTATTATGATCCAGTCACATATTGCAACTTAATGAACATTAGATAATCAACAAGCCAATATTTACTTAAGTTTTGCTTTATGAGCAAAAATCATTGATGAAAAATACAAATGATATTAATATGTAATGAAATTTTATTTAAATCAATCAATTCGAAAAATTACAAGTACAAAATGATGAATACAATGCACTTAAAAGACTAGATTGTAACTAAAAACCCTAACTCATCTAACCCATTTTGTAACAGCCCGAATTTGACCCTAATCGGAACAGTGGTTTTGGGACCACAGATTCGAGTCTAAAAAATCTTTAAATATTATTTTTTGTGTTTATTAAATGTGAATTATTTTGTGTGAAATTTTCGTATGAAAATTTAATTGTTTGTGTGCTAAATTAAATAAAAGGACTAAATCGCGTAAATTGTAAAAGTTAAAAACTATAGGGAAAAGTGCCTAGTTGTTAGTGGCTTTTTAATATGAAGTCCTTAAAGGGCAAATAGCCCATCCCTAAAGTTAGTAGCTGGCCAAGTACTTAACTAACCTTATATTATAATGCTTATTATATTATAAAGTAAGGTTATAATGGTAATTAAACAATAAGTATATATGTTAATAAAACATGAAATGAAAGATGTTTTGTTCATCTTTTTGGCTTGATCGAATGCATGCAAAGAAGGGAAGAAAATAAGAAAAGCTTGGTTCGGCCATTCTTAAGTCAAAATTAAGGTATGTGGTTAGTTTAGTTTTTGTTAATTTTTACGTTTTTGAGATCGTTGCTTCGAATACAAGTCGACCGATGTTAGAATTTTTGAATTTGAGCATGTTTGATATTCGGCCATTGATGGTTGTTTATGCTTTGTAATGTTTGATGGAAAAATATTAAAGGTATGTTTTGAATTAACATGTTTTGAATTGGAAATTTTGATGAATTTGAGTATTTTGGGCTAAATTGAGAAAATAAATTTTTTGAGGGGTTAAAATGCAAAATAAATGAAATGTAGAGACTTATATGATGATATGGAAGATTCGGCCTAGCTATGTTATTATGAGATTTTGCATATTTTGTGTTTTGTACAAATAGGACTAAATTGTAAAAGTGTGAAATATTAGGGGCAAAATGGTAATTTGCCAATTTAGGTGTTTTTAGATTAAATTGAAATGAAATGTGCTTGAATGAGCTTAATTTGATTATGTTTAGATAAAGAACAAAAGAAAACGGACTTGGATCGGGGAAAAGCGAAAATAGTTGAATAGCCGGTCTTTGTCGTCCGTCGATAGTCGAGGTAAGTCTTTAAGCAAATTAATACAGTAAATATTGTTTTTAACCTAGTTTACATGCTGAATTTTGAACTATTGGATTGAAATTTTGTTAAAGCCGAATGTGACATAGTGATTCGACAATGAAAGGTAGTTAAATTTAATTGAATTCATTATGTGCAAGTGATATGAATTGTGTATAGCATATGTGATATTGATAATATGTAATGTGTATGAGATGGTTGAATAATATCAATATTCGGGCTTCGAGCCAAGCAGGCCTTGTGCCGGTGAAATGTATCGGGCTTATTGCCTAGCAGGCTAAATGCCTGTGATTAAATTTCAGACCTCGGGTCAGCAGGCTTAGTGCCGGTGTGTGTTTCAGGCTTTTTTGCCTAGCAGGCTTAGTTCCGGTGATTTTTAATACGAGCTTATGCATACAAAATGGTGGAGTTATGATGACAAAAGAACAAGCTAAAGCTTATTCATGTGAATTAAATTATTTGGCCATAAGGTATGTATTGACTTAAGTATATGATTATATGTGATGTTTATTGATTAGGTAAGTTATAGATAATGTGTTATGCATTTGGTATTTTGGACATGTGGGTAATTTAATATCGATTGGATGTTGTTCATTTGCCAACATTTGAGTATTCAATGACTGTATGAGTATGTATATATATAAGTATATTCGGCCATTTGGAAATTTTATGGATAGGTATTCGGACATGTGGAGTTAATTCTATAATAAAATATGTATTTTCGATTGTATGGAATTAAGTTGAACCTGATACTTATTAAACTGGAGGTATTTGGTTACGATGATCATTATGTACTATGTGTTCAAATTAAGGTTTTAAAATCAGTAGGATATAATAATGAACGGTTGATTATATTGTTATAATTGCTTAACGCTTACTAAGCTAAGTAGCTTATTCTGCATATTTATCTTTCTGTTTTATAGATTTTGATCAAGCTACGAGCTCAGGGGATCATCAACGAAGTCATCCACACTACCGACTTGTTTTGGTACTTATAAGCTTAGTTTTTGAACCAAAGGCATGTATAGGTTAGACTAAGTTTTAAACCAATGAGTTTTGTCTTGTTTATAAGTTTAGCCATGCGAAAATGGCTAAGTTAAGATACTTTGATCTTAAATGTATATGGCAATGATGCATGTTCTTTATGGCAGTATATTCGGTAATGTGAGTTTGTATGAATGGATGTATAGTTAATCATCATGACATTCATATCATTCATCTGACTAGTAATTAACTCATTATATCAGTATAGTGAATAATACATTTTTTATAGAATAGATATTCATATGGTTTGACCTAAACGTCAAGATGGTTATCGAATGAAGACGATTATGCAAAGTCTTTTGGGTTGGTCACATTATGAGACTCGAATTATAAGGGTTACAATTGAGAAGTTAACGTATGCATTTATGTGAATATGTTTGATTCATGGATTTAGGAAGAAGTGTTATTGAAGTGATTTATTCAAGTTTATATTGAGTAGAAAATGTTATAATGTATATAGCATGTTCGGTCAAAATGTGAAGGCATAGGTTTGGAAATATGAAATGTATAAATAGGTATATGACATGTTGTATATGTCTTGATATTTAAGGTAGTCAAATACGCATATGATTTTAATGATTAATGAAATATGTTTGTTCATAATATGGAGTTGTTAATGCCTTAATTGTTTATGGCCATTAAGCTATGTATAAGCATGCACAGAATTATGAAGCAAAGTGTTTAATTTATGTTAGGTATTTGAATATTATTAAGATGATGTGCATAGGATTCGAGTTATGTATTTGTAAAGTATATATATATATTGTATAGCTTTGTGGCATGTTTCTTTGTTTGAAAATTTGACTAGATACATGGTATGATTACGGGTAAATTTAGAGGTATGTTCTGATCCATATGTATAATATGAATAAGTATGTATGTTTAATTTAATTAGCTATATGTTTTATGTATATACGAATATGGCTAGTGTGAATGTTTGAATCTGCACTTGTGTTCGGTAATACCTTGTGACCCGATCTGGCGACAGATACGGGTTAAGGGTGTTACACATTTCCTTAAACATCGCTAACCCTAAACCTATTTTCAAGCTTTTAAACCCAAAATTGAAGCATTTGATAATGCGGGCTAAACTATTTCCCTCTAACCTATACAAACTGGGTCGAGAATTTCAACCAAGCACTTAGTCGAAGGAAACCTTGACCATGGTCTTAATTAAGTGTTGAAACACTTCCCAGATAAGGAAAATTCTTTTTAGCTAATCGTAAATGTGGTTTATCGTTAACCTTAAACCCTACTTAAAATTAGTCTAAAAAATAATTTGAACAGTGGCGAATTTGGGGGGGCTGGCAGTGGCCCCGGCCCCCCCTAAAATTATAAAAAAATTATTTATTCTTTAGTCCTTTAAGATTTTAAAACTTTGGCCCCCCTTAAATTGTTGTTTGGCCCCCCTTTCCAACTTTGAACATTAAAAAAAATCTTTATTTTTTTTATTTTATCCATATAATATATTTTAACTTTTTAACTTTAAATATTTATATAATATATTATTATAATCAACATTAATATAACATTAAATGTAATATTGATATATTTCCAACTTTCTTTTTTTAGATGATAGTTTTTAATATAATATTAAATGTGAATTTAGGTTAAAATTCAATTTGTTAACTAGTGAAAAAGAAGTCTCTTTTCCTATTGCTATTAACAACTATTGTCATCAACGTTTGTCCTTCAAACGCGGCTTCGAGTTCATCTTCTAAGGTTTTTCTTTTTATCTTTTTATAAATTTACAATTGTTTTTATTGTGTTTTAAAGTTTATAGTTTAATTTTATTTTATAGTTATTAATTTTGTTTTTATTTTGTTTTAAAGTTTATAGTTTAATTTTATTTTATAGTTATTAATTTTATTTTATCTTTTAAGATATTGTAGTTATGAAGTCGAAAACAATTGATTCGTTTTTTAAAAACAAAAGTACAGAGACTACACAATCACCTTCAGAAGCATCACAAATTGAGGTACCACCTTCATCGTTTGTTCCTTTAAACTCTGATGCTCGTCCTTCTAAAATTCCTAAAGTTGAATATGAGTCACTTGATTTGTCTAACTTAGAACGTGTGTAACACCCCAAACCCGGCCTAGACGTTAAGCCCGAATCTGGTGTGTCACATGGAAGTTTTTTTTTTTTCAAACCATCTTTGAGATTGTTAAAAACTTGTTTGAGAATTACAGCCTCTTTGTTAAAACCCAAAACACTTAAGCAATTATTATTTACTTGAAAACGTAATTATCTTTAAAAACCTTTTTGGTTGTGAAAATATATTTGAAATAAACAATTTACGAAAATGGGACGTTTGGGAATAGAGTTGCAGAAGCATTTTGAAAGAAAATCCGAGGCCTGATTACAACATTTAACCCAAAATAGTAGAGTAATAAAATAAACAAGAAAGAAGTCTGAAGTCCAAATAAACCATTTCTGAAGTATGGTCTCCATCAAGTCATCCAAGGCCCAAGTCCATGTCACTGAGCATTACTTGAAAAGGTTAAGAGAAAGGGGGTGAGTTACAAGAACTCAGTGTGTAATCCCCTTACCATCATCCACTGGGTCGGAACACACATAGCAATATTTTGTGCCTAAGCCCATTTACAATTATTACATAATAACATGTATATAATATGCATATGATATGCAAATCCCAAACCAAACCTAATTTCCATCCGCTACACACCACCCGTACCAACCAGCACACCTGTGGGGATCAAGTCAACCCACCCCGCCAACACACCAATCGCAGGCATAAAGCCATTTAAAATGTTTGTGGCAGAGCCACCGAACTAGATTGTGACAGAGTCACCGAACTAGATTGTGGCAGAGCCACCGAACTGGATTGTGACAGAGTCACCGAACTAGATTGTGGCAGAGCCACCGAACTGGATTGTGATAGAGTCACCGAACTAGATTGTGGCAGAGCCACTAGCAGTTCTCTTCAATTTTATCCCAACCCATGCAATCATGTATGCATATACAAAGCATAACAGTATTCATAGAATAATTTCATCATAAGGCCCATAATACAAGTTGGCCCATTAAGTAATCTAGCAATTTGGCCCATTAATCGATCTAGCAAATTTTTTTTGGCCCATTAACCGATCTAGCAAATTTTGGCCCATTAATCGATCTAGCAAATTTTGGCCCATTAATCGATCTAGCAAATTTTGGCCCATTAATCACATGAGGCCTTTTTTTTTCAAATTTCACACTTAGCCAATTTATCAAAATAATTCATATGGCCCAAAATATCACTTTTTAACAAAATAACCCATTAAGGGCAAATCCGTAATTCCCACAACCTTAATACCGGTTTCATGCATTTACACAAAAAGTGTTATTATACCGTATTTTCTGATTTTACAAATTTTACGATTTATTCTAATGCTTACGGTATAATACCTAACCCATGAGATAAGTGTGAAATTACACACTCTGGCCCATATCACAGATATCAAACTGCCCATATATCAAATATCACATTTGGCCCATAAAGGGTATTTTCGTAATGCGGTCCATAGGGACATTTCGTAATTCGGCCCATTAGGGGCATTTTCGTAATTCGGCCCGTAAGGGCATTTTCAAAATTCGGTAATCGTACCCACTAAGGGTAATTCGATAATTTACTCTCTAAGGGAAATTTAGAAATTTTACCCACAAAGGGTAATTCGGTAATTTACTCTCTAAGGGTAATTCAGAAATTTTACCCACCAAAGGTAATTCGGTAATTTACCTTCCAAAGGTAAATTCGGTAATTTACCCTCCAAGGGTAATTCGGTAATTTACCTTTCAAAGGTAAATTCGACAATTTACCCTCTAAGGGTAATTCGGTAATTTACCCTCCAAGGGTAATTCGGTAATTTCGTAACCTAGGGGTATTTCGGTAATTTACCCTCCAAGGGTATTTCGGTAATTTTGCAACCCAGAGGTATTTCAGTAATTTACCCTCTAAGGGTATTTTGGTAATTTTGCAACCCAGGGGTATTTCGATAATTTACCCTCTAAGGGTATTTCAGTAATTTCGCAACCCAGGGTATTTCGGTAATTTACCCTCTAAGGGTATTTCGGTAATTTCGCAACCCAGGGTATTTTGGTAATTTACCCTCTAAGGGTATTTCGGTAATTTACCCTCCAAGGGTATTTCAGTAATTTCGCAACCCAGGGTATTTCGGTAATTTACCCTCTAAGGGTATTTCAGTAATTTCGCAACCCAGGGTATTTTGGTAATTTACCCTCTAAGGGTATTTCAGTAATTTCGCAACCCCGGGTATTTTGGTAATTTACCCTCTAAGGGTATTTCGGTAATTTGGCAACCTAGAGGTATTTCGATAATTTTGCAACCCAGGGGTATTTTGGTAATTTACCCTCTAAGGGTATTTTAGTAATTTCGCAACCCAGGGTATTTCGGTAATTTACCTCTAAGGGTATTTTAGTAATTTCGCAACCTAGGGTATTTTGGTAATTTACCCTTTAAGGGTATTTCGGTAGTTTTACCCACCAAGGGTAATTCGGTAATTTACCTTCCAAGGGTAAATTCGGTAGTTTTACCCACCAAGGGTAATTCGGTAATTTACCTTCCAAGGGTAAATTCGGTAGTTTTACCCACCAAGGGTAATGCGGTAATTTACCCTCCAAGGGTAATTCGGTAATTTCATATTCAACGGTGTTTCCGAAGGCCTACTATCGCCTCGAGTGGCATAGAATTCTATTTGGGTCTCTTCGGAACTATTGGGTCAAAAATCCATTTTAGGCCCAAACGGGGTAATTTCGCAATTCTGGACTTAACTACTAATTTGGGCATAAAAATTTAAAACTGTCCATCTGCATCATACTGACTAAATTGATTATAACTCGAGTTAGAAAACTCGAAATTTAGATCCGTAAAATTTTCTTGAAACTAGACTCATATATCTTCTTACTGTAATATTTCCAGAATTTTTGGCCTAGCCATTTAGTACAGTTTATTCCTTAAAGTTTACTGTCCAATGATTCTGACCTCTCTTAACTTAATTTCAAATATCTCACTGTATGGTTTTCATATACTGTTCCAACTTGTTTCTCTTGAAAAAGGCTCACTAAGGAATTCATACATATAAAGTATAACCCATAATTCATTTTGTACAATTTTATATGATTTTTCCAAAACAGATCAGTGAACCCCGAAGTTAATCAGAACCAGTCTCACTAAAATCAAGATATCTCAGAATATAAAATTCCTTTTCTTCTCCGTTTCTTCCATATTAAAATAGACACAGTAAGCTTTAATTTGATATCTTATTCACTTTCTAATTCCTTTTATCCTATTTTTAGTGATTTTTCAAAAACACATCATTGCTTCTAACCGAAACTGTTTTATTACGAAATACGATTACCACTACGATCATACGCACACCCGAGTGATTACGGATACCGGTTTTTGGTTTTCTTCGGTATTTCGACCGGTTAACAGCATAACATACAAACTCTCAGAGAAGTGTGAGATTACACACCATTTCAGATATGTATATGGAAGGGTAAGAAATTACACACCTTATTCGGAATCCGTAACGCGATGCTCTCCACGACACCAAAAGTCCGAGTCACCTATTACGAGGGATAGGTTTTTGATTGAACCTTTGATAAAGTACTTCGAGACCTTGGAACCAGCATAAAATCTCTCATGGCAAGTCCCTAGACTCTCAACCATGTTACAAATTAGTCCCCTCATTAGCTAGCTTAAGCTTTGGGGATTCCAAAAGTACAATTTTTTATCAAGCAAGATCATAAAAATCACTTACTTGTGAGGAGAAATGTTTGCTGAAAATTTTGAGCTCCATAACCCTTATTTCTCTTCAATTTTCGGTGGATGAAGATGTAGAAATAGTGAAAAGATGATAACATCTTTATTCCTCTTATTCTATTCATTTAAAACACCTAATATCACCAACTTTTGACCAAAATAAATGCTCTTGTCCCTATATTTTTTTTTGGCCGGCCTACTCATTTAGACAAGGCCAAATTGTACTTTAAGGGCCTCCAATTAATATTTCTTAGTCAATTTGCACTCCTATCAATTAAAATTAAACTTTAGCACTTTATGCGATTTAGTCCTTTTTTCAAAATTAAGCTCTCAATCGCTAAAATTGAGACACCAAAAATTTCATGCATGTTTATAAACATGTTATACACATAGAATAACATGAAGATAATTTTCTCTATCCTCGGTTTAGTGATTCCGAGATCACTCTTCCGACTATCCCCTATATCGGGCTATTACACCCTCCATGCATTTTTTTTTCACCTACCCCATTCTTTTCAAATCTCATCATTATATATTTTTTTTCACCTACTCCATTATTACAAATTCCATCATTATTATTTTCCCACTTCTTTATTATCCTTTTTCTTTTATTTCTTTCCTTTCTTTTTCCTTGATTTCCTCCTTACCTTATCTTTTTAGTCATCATTTCATTTTTCTTTTATTTCTTTCCTTTAATAATGTCATGGTTGACACTTGGAAGAGCACACAAAAAAAAAAAAAAAATCCAAAATTTGCAAAAGATGGGATTTGAACCTCTTCCCTCAAGGTACTTCACTTGATGCCATAACCTCCTTGCCATATGCTCATTTATGCTAGCAATTTACTCTTTTATTTCCATAAGCCTTGATGGCACTTACTATCTCTCCTTAATAGGCTTAAACACAAACTTTCACTAAGGCACAACTTGAACTTGAAACTTCAGAGAACTCCGTAACATTCGAAAATCACCTTACTAATAAGTCCCACTTGAAATAATGCCATTCTCAAATTCCCATAAATTTTAAACACTCCTACGCCCAAGGCCCATTGGGCCCATTCCTACTAGGCCCAATTTCGGGATGTTACAACGTGAACCTGGGTTACGTAAGCAAATATATGAGTATCCGGTTAATATGCGTGATGAGATTCGAAGAGCTTATATTAAGGCTGGACTATATCAACCTATTCTTTCAGAATATCCTGCTTCCAATTCAAAAAAGCATCCTCGTTATTTTCAACCATCATGGTTTAAACAATTTTCCTGGTTAGAATATTCACCTTCTAAAGATGCAGTATTTTGTTTGCCTTGTTTTCTTTTTAATAGCAATCCAACTAGTCGTTTTGGATCAACTGCATTTACTCATAATGGCTTTAGTAATTGGAAAAAGGTACACGATGGATGCAATTGTGCTTTTTTGACACATATGCGAAAAGATCCGAATTCACTGCATAACAATGCACAACGAGCTTATGTAGATTTAATGAATCAAGCTCAACATATTGAAGTATCACTTGATAGACAAACTACACAACAAATTTCAGCTAATCGTCTACGTTTGAAAACTAGTATAGATGTTGTTCGATGGTTGTCATTTCAAGGTTGTGCTTTTAGAGGTCATGATGAAAGCTCGGGATCAAAAAATCGTGGGAACTTTCTTGAATTATTATCACTATTAGCATCGTATGATGAGAAAGTTGAAGATATTTTGAAAAATGCTCTACAAAATGCTAGTTATACTTCTTCAACAATACAAAAAGAGATATTGCAAATTTATGCCAGTAGAGTTTGTAACGTAATTCGTGAAGAAATTGGTGACAGAAAGTTCAGCATTATTGTGGATGAAGCGAGAGATGAGTCGAAAAAAGAGCAAATGGCAATTATTTTGAGATTTGTTGAAAAACAAAGACAAGTAAAAGAACGATTTTTTGATATAGTCCATGTTAAAGATACTGCATCATTGACTTTGAAGAATGTGATTTTTAATGTTCTCTCGCAACATAGTTTTGACATACAAAATATCTGAGGTCAAGGCTATGATGGAGCAAGCAATATGCATGGGGAATTTAACGGCTTGCAAGCTTTGATTTTGAATGATTGTCAATATGCTTATTATGTTCACTGTTTTGCTCATCGTCTTCAGTTAGCATTGGTTGCAGCAGCTAGAGAAGTGGTTGAAGTGCTACAATTCTTTAAAGACTTGTCTGATATTGTTAATATTGCTTCGGCTTCTTCCAAACGACACGATGAATTACAAAAAGCCCAAGCAGCTGAAATATCTTGTTTGGTATCCATCAATGAGTTAGCAACTGGAACAGGAATGAATCAGGTTGACACTTTACAACATCCTGGTGAGACTCGATGGAGTTCCCATTTAAATTCAGTTACTAGTTTACTGAAGATGTACAATGCTACTAGCATAATTCTTGAAAATCTAAAAAATACCGCTTCTAACTATTCTCAGCGGGAGATGCTCATAACGCATATAATAGATTGAGATCTTTTGAGTTTATTTTTATTTTGCATATGATGAAGGAAGTTTTAGGGATTATCGATAAACTTTGTCAAGCTCTGCAACGCCGTTCTCATGATATATTAAATGCCATGAGTTTAGTTTTGACAACGAAAGATTTAATTCAAAAGTTGAGAGATGATGGATGGAATGAATTGTTGAAAAATGTGATATCTTTTTGTGAAACTTGGGAGTTGGATTTTCCATATATGAATGCTCAATACATTGTGGATCGTAGTCACAACAAGAAGGAAGATGTTACAGTGGAGCATCATTATCGAGTGGATATATTTTTTGCTACAATAGATACTCAGTTGCAAGAATTGAAGAGCAGGTTTAACGAAAATGTTGTCAAGCTTCTCACTCTCACTACAGCTTTAGATCCCAAGGAGTTTTTCAAGTTATTTGATATTGATAAAATTTGCATTCTTGTAAACAAGTTCTATCCAGAAGATTTTTCTCAACAAGAGAAAGAACGTCTCCCATATGAGTTAAAGCATTATGAACTTGATGTATGTAAGCATCCTGATTTGAGAAAAATATCAACACTTTCTGAACTTTGCAGAAGCTTAGTTGAAAGTGGAAAGTGGAAAGTCAGTCATGTACCCACTCGTTGACAGATTGATTCGTCTTATATTGACTCTTCCAGTTTCAACAGCATCCTCAGAACGTGCTTTTTCTGCTATGAAGATTGTGAAGACTCGACTTCGTAGCAAGATGGAAGATGATTTTTTAAGAAGTTCTTTGGTTATGTACATCGAGAAAGAAATTGCAGAAAAATTTGATATAAACGAAATAATTGATGATTTTAGTGAGGTCAAGGATCGAAGAGTGCAATTCAAATAAAATTTAAGATTTCTTTCTAGCTTAATTTTATTTATTGAATTATTTTTCTTTAATTAATTTTTATTTTTAAAATTTTTATTTTTCATTATTTCGGTCCCCCTCTTGAAATTTCCTGGCTTCCCCCCTGAATTTGAATCATGAGAGTTGGGATCGTCTTTGGTTAAAGTTAAAGGTGAATCAAAATCCGGATGTAACAAATGTTTGCAGTTTGAATATGATGGAGGAAAATATTATGGCAAGCATTTATCAAATATTCGAATCCAAAGGGTTCAGGTTTGAAATTAAGGTTTAACATTAATCAATATTTGTCCAACCCTATTATATTTGTAAATAAATAACTCGAGTTTTTTTTGGACGCATCCTTATTATTTTTATTTGATATTTAATCATTACTTAAAATACTTTTGAAGTTCTTGTACTTTTTGTATATTTGAAATTTAATCATTTATTTTAATAGGATTAAAATTCATTTGTCAAATTCAAGTTCATAATAGCTCGCTACCAACTGAATTTTTTTCTTTTCAAAATATCACACCAACAAATTTAACAGAAATAAATTTAATGGTGATAATAATTGGACCTGAGTTTTAAAATATAAAAAATACAGAAACAAAATTCTTGAAAATAAAAATGTAGACACTAAATTCCAAGATTACAAAGAATACAAAAGCTAATAATATATTTTAACCATAGTAATTATAAATACATTTGCTTTACTTCCATTATATTTTGTTTTTTTATTAAATCTTTAAATATAAATAATTTAACATGTTATTAGATAAAACTCAGCTCAAGTTTTGAAGACCGAAATTCCATCCATATTTTTATGAGGCTTAATTTTTGTGTGTGTATTTATGAGTATAATATTCTTTTTTTCTCAAGTGGGTTAAAGAAATAACCCAATCTTTAAATAAATGTAACTGCAACAGTGCAACTTCGAAGTAAAATTAAATATGGTTAAAAACATACTTATAGGAATTTGGTCATTGTACTTTTAAGAATTTAGTTTTTTATCAGATTATAAAATTCAGGTCCAATTGTTAATACTGTTTTTTTTTATATTAAATTCAAGTTAATTACAACATCTTTTTTTTAATTACATGGCTACTAAATAAGTAAATTTTTTATTTCAAAATGTCACAACAACAAATTTAACAAAATAAATAAAATTAGCAGTGTTAACAGTTGGACTTAAAATTTGAAATCTAAAAAGTAGAGGGACTCAACTATTAGAAATACAAGTATAGGAACTAAATTCTTAATTTTTGAAAAATACAGGGACTATAGGCACATTTTAACCTTAAAAAATATATGAGCGTATACGTGCAGGTGCAGGGTTGAGGGGAGTCCATGCACCATTCAATGGCTGTGGAGGCAGGCAGGTAGGTAGGTAGGTAGGTAGGGCTGTGTAGACATATATTAAAGTAAAAAAGGGCAACAACAACAGTACACCCCAGCCAACTCCATGTACTATTTGATCTACTTTCCCTTGTTGGAGACAGCCTCTCCATTTTGCAACACAATTAGCTGTCGGCCTTTAAACCTTAAAAGTATTGGCTGGCTGATTAAGTTCTGGATTTTGAGTCGGAATACGCTTTGTATCTGCTATATATAACTGGACGAGGTTTTGGCGACACATGCGGATAACGAGAGAGGTTGAATTGAGTTTTTTTATTATTATAAATTTTGAATATTATACAATATAAAAGAACAAAATTCTTTGATTTGATTATGGTAGCCATGACCTTTTCTTTATGTTGAGAATCAAAAATGGTGGGTTGGATAGATTTTTGTGGTTTGGCATGAGAGAGGTGCTATCAATCTTATCCAGATTCTTATTCTTCAACAATCAAACATTCAACAGTGGCGATTGTCCGCACTTTTGCCTTTGAGAGGGTACTGCTGAAGTGGGATATTAACCGTTGGATGTATCTAAATATATATTCCCATCTAATCTAACCAGATGATCAAATAGTCTCATGGTGGTGACTTCCCCTTAATATAAACACATTTTCCCTTTACAAACCATCCACTAAACATGTTTGGTAGTTATATTGTAATTTTAAATGTATAAACATCAAGTTGATATGCTGAGTTATCTCCTCTGTAAACTAACTCACCATCTGAGTTAACCCCATTAACATGGTTTCCCCTAGCTTCGATGTTCACCATTGAAATGTTCCCAAATTGTCTTTCTGTGGTTTCAACCATTGAGTTACTTCCTCAACAATCCCACATGAAAACCCGAACTCGGATGTGATTTTACCCATTCTGAGATTATCGTTGGGTAACTCTTCAGTGCTGTTCTCCGTTCTCCAGCAGGTTACTGGCGGTGTATTGTTCGTCTCCGTAGCGCAAATCAGTTCGTCGCTGACAAAGAGGGAGGAGGACGATATCGTTATTGTAGAGGCGTTTACCGGGTAAAGACAACAGAGAAGGCTGTAACCGCCGGACCAGAGTGCGCAAAAGCTGGTTCGCCACCAGCGACGGCGGAGTAAGAGATGTTAGGGGCAATTGAGATGACAGCAGGGGAGGAGGAGAAACCACCACCGGCGCGGTAGCAGATAATACGCTGATTCGGCTCCGTGGCTACAGGGACTAAAATGATAGTTTTTCATTTTACTTAAATGACGTGAACAATCAAAACCTTCGAAATAATTTCATGCCGGATTCTCTGGTTTATAATTTTAAGGAAATTAATAAAAATAATTCAATGTTTAAATTGTATTTTTTTTTGAAGTGTTTAAAATGAAAACTTTGAAAGTCGATTGATCATCTGTGTAATTTATCTTAAATTATGACTTTCATTTTAAAATGATCTCTAAACTTTAAAATAGTCTAATTACATTCTCAAATTTTTAAAAGTATGTTAATTAAGCCATTACATTAGTTTGTATGTGGCATAATTTAAATTTGAAATTAAAAAAAAAACGTTAAATCTTAAAATAAAAAATGGTTAAAAGTAAAAAAGAAAAAAAAAAGTGTCCACATTTGTTGGAACTAATAAGCAATTGAGACATTTTAAAATTTTAACCCAAATGTGAATATATTAGATATCACACAATTGATATACTCTAAAATTCAAAATCCATAAAAATAGGAACCATGGGTGCTAGTAAAGAAGGTAGTTGGATACCGTAAGGAAATTAAAAAGACTTTTATATTTAGAGAAATTATTTGAGTTATTGACTAAATCGTAGTAGTGTGAAAAGTGTTGGGGAAAAAGTTTGAGAATTAAAAATAAGAATTATTAAACTAAAGTGAGAAAGAGGAAGGACTAGAAGTGTAACTATACCATAAAAGTGTCATGAAGCTAAGATAAAATTATAGAGATTGATAAGGGGTAAAATGGTCTTTTCATAATAGATAATTAAGAAAAAATACTTATATTTATTAGAAAATTATGAACATTTAGATGATGTTGGGAATTTGGAATAAATTGGGGCTGTTAAACTTGTAACGATGATGGATAGAATTTTTTATATACCATTTAATATTTTATTTATTAAGTTAATTAGATAATTCAGAAGAAGGATGTAGAATATCACCATTTTTTTCTCTCCATGTTCACGTCACCCTTGTTTCTTATTTGAACAAAATTTCAATTTATTTCATTTTAGTCCTCTTCACCATTTCCAAGCACCTCAACTTTAAAAACTTCAAATTTTTCTATGAATTTTTAATGAAATCAATAGCGCAATCTCATAGCAAGTTTAGTTTCTTGTAGAGTTAACTAGTGTTCATATTGGAGGAGAGAGAAAAGTGAAGTTAGGTTCGAGGAAAAGTTCAAGGTAAGGATGAGGAGATTTCTTTAAGAATTTCAAGTTTATTTCATTAAAAGTGCATGGAAGTGATATGTGATTATTGTCTTGATATTAAATCTTGTATATGTGTGATATGTTAATGAAGGGAAAGACAAGAGAGGTGATCAACAAGGTCTTGATAAGGGGAAAGAAGTAGCAAAAGAATGAAGAAGAAGAAAGAAATGTAATTAAGCACTTGATGGTAAGTACTTCAAGAATTTTACAATACCTATAAAAAAACCAAGGTAAAAACTTGTTAAAATAGTTATAGTAATACTTATGGGATTAATCTATATAAGAAAATTTTGATAGTTATTATGGAATTTATTTAAAAGTAAAGGAGATAGAAGTTGAATTTAAATATCAAAGTGAATAGCTTATGTGTAGTGTATTTGAAGTAAAAATGACTAAATTCAAAAGCGCATAAAAGTTATGTAAGTGGAATAAAATAATTAGATATAGAAATTAAATGACTTTTTAAACAATAATAAATTAAATGTCAAGTGATATTTTTGCCCATGTAGGCAAGATGTGAACTAGTCGAATATAAATGACATATCATTAGGAATCTTTTATGCGCGCTAGTGATAATGACATTTCAGTGCAATTTAGTGATTTCGCACTTCGATGCTAGTGACAATGGCACTTAGTACATTTCGTTAACTCTACATTTCGGTGTAAGATAGTGTATGTGTCATGGGCCACAGAGTTCTAGCCCCATGGCATATGTACGTTTGTGCTAATAATTCAGTGTTCATTCCACATATCCTACGTGTTCTATTAAGCTTAAAATTGGGCTAAAAATTTAATGGTAAGTGGACTTAATAAGGAAATTGGTAAGTGACTTATAAAATGTTAGTTCGAGATTCCACTATAGTTATTCTCTATTTAACTTCGTTGTATGTTATTATTGATTCATAAATTTATATGTTAACATTGGTTGCTATTGGGGATCGACTCGTAGAAACAATAAGATAATAAAAGTGGAGACTAACGAACACAGATATTTTATGTGGAAATCCCTCAAAGAGGGAAAAACCACGGGCAAAGAAGGCTCCGACTTTTCATTAAATGCACAAACAAACAAGACTACAATATGGAAAAAATTAACCTAAATGTACAAAACGTACATTACCCAAAACCCCGAATACAAAGCTCAAAATCTCGAAGAACAAACCGATAAATAAAACTCTAAATCTCATAGGCACTCACAAAAGGGGTATAAAATACTCTCCATAATTACAACGAAACTCTCACCAAAACTTATATGCGGCTACATCTTGTCGCCTCCAAAGAAAAATCCTTTTTTCCTAATTGGCATCTTGAAACAGGGATATAAGGCCCCTTTAAGTAGGCTAAGATTAAAGTTCTAATCAGACTAAAATATCCTTGGAATAATCAGAGTTTAACTGGAAAAATATAGTAGAGTTTAATTGGGAGAAGAATACGAGGCACACACACCACAAATCTCCACATTAACTCGTATTTATCATGCCTCCTTTTCCATTCCCCTTCACAAGCCTAACTCAAATTTTGGATAATGTCAACCAAGTCTAAACCGTGTTCGAATTAGGAAATTGAAAGACTCTTAGTCTTTAAATCAAAGTTGTATAATGCAACAAGGACCAATAATACTCGAACACGAGAGAAAACATCAACTCTCTCCATTTAACTGTAACCCTCTGCAACAACATTGCCTCAAAACATTCTGCGAATTATCTGGGTCCTTAAAATAAAAAAGGAATGGGATTTTTCTCTAAATTAGGCACATGCTTAACATCTGGCATAACTCCACCTTCAATCAGATTATTTGGAGAGCAACGAATCATCACCCTTGTCCTCGGTCACATCAGCTACCTCTGTAATTATCTGAAACTAGCAGAAATTAAAACTTTGTGGTCCATCGAATTTCTCAATATCCAAAGACATTGTTGTGCCACTGAACATGTCGATCTGCGAAAGTTGAACCATAGCTCTGATACCAATTTGTTGGAGATCGACCAGTATAAATAAGGAGATAATAAAAGTAGAGAATAACGAACACAAATATTTTATGTGGAAAACCCTTAAAGAGGGAAAACCATGGGCAAATGAGGATTTAGCTTTTCACTAAATGAGTAAACAAACGAGAGTAAAATATGGAGAAAATTAACATAAATATACTAAACGTACATTACCTAAAACCTTGAATATGAAGCTCAAAATCCCAAAGAGAAAACTGGTAAACAAAACCCTAAATCTCATAGGCACTCACAAAAAGGGTTTAGAATACTCTCCATAATTACCATGAAACTCTCACCAAAACTCATATGCTGCTACATCTTGTCACCTCTAAAGAAAAATCTTTTTTTTTTCTAATTGGCATCTTGAAACAGGGATAGAAGGCCCCTTTAAATAGGCTAAGATTAGAGTTCTAATCATACTAAAATATCCCTGGAATAATCAGAGTTTAACTGGGAAAAGATAGCAAAGTTTAATTGGGAGAAAAATACAAGGCACACCCCACAGTTGCTTTCAATGGTAAGTTTAATTTTTGATGTACTTACTAAACTTTTATAAGTTTAACGTGTTATTTTTTTCAATACGTAGGTAGAGACTCAAATTGAAGCTTTAGAGTGAAGATATTATCTCAACTCATCACATCACATTCCAAAGCTTGGAAGATTATGGCATGTACATAGGTTAAAACAAAGTATGTGTACAAGATTTCTAGAGAAAATACATAATGAATCTTGATCATTTTGTTAACTTTATGAACTTAGTTAAGCTTTGATTGAGTTATATGTTGAATTATAGGATGTTTTGATGGAGATTTATGTTTTTTAATGTTTAGAAGTGTTATGGAATAGCTTATGATAGTTTAGATTTGGTTTTTGGTGTTTCAGATATGTTTTGGGTAATCTCCCATCAATATCACGACATTGGATGACATAAGAGTAATCTACCCTTAGTGTCACGACACCACAAGTCAGTATTGTGATATTGGAGCATTCTGCCCTTAGTGTCGCGACACCCATTTTCTTGTGTTGCGACATTGACTCTGATTACCCTGTTTTGACCCGAATAAGTCTTGAATGGTCCCTGTTTGTATCCAAACTTTAAAGAAAGCCTAGAAATAAATTGAATAGCTTCAAATTAATCTATTTATGTTAAAATAAAGTTTTGAAATTGATGTTCAAGTTAAGTAATTTTAGGGTCCAAATGTGACATCCCCTGGGATTTTTCAGTTCATTATGGGAAGGGGTGTTACATGTTCAAGCAGCCCATACTAGTTCGCGAGTCAACCATGGTAATTGGTATTGTTTAGATACCGCCCATACTGGTTGGAACACTTTGTTTTGGTTGCAATCCGGAACAATAAACTTTAGGTTCTATTATGGTGCAAATTCCTATCAAAATTGATGTGTACTAGTTGATTTCACCCGTGTACCAACTAATACCTAAAAAGTTAATTTTAAAATATATTTTAAATTTAATTTTTTATTATTTATTTGTACAAAATATAATTTTAAAAATAAATTTTTTATTATTTATTTGTACCAAAATATAATAATAAATTTAATTTTTTGCTTATTTATTTTGAGTTTGTTTAATGATGGATTGCATTTGTGAAGTTTATTAAAGAATATTATATATAATTGATGATTGCTTTTTGGTATCTTAAAATTTACATATGGTGAGATTTGAACCTATGCGACCAACATTTTTTAAGAAGTTTCTTTACCACTTCAACCAAAAATATATTTTTTTATGAATATTTTATATTGATATTTATTTAATTTCATTGTTTGATATTTTTAAATACTTTTTATATACATATATTAAATGTTTTTAAATAATAATAAAAAATCAAAAACTATACACCGAAACAAATCGATACCGTTATGCACCAATATTGGTTACTAAAACATCCTTAAAAAAAATTAACCAAGAAGAGTAAGAGCGTAATTTTTTGTTTTTGATAAAAAAGAATAAGAGATTTTTTGTTTCACGTGTATTCACCCATTTCCATATTTCCATACTTCCATACTTGTACTAGAGTTTAATCAACTGAATATATTTAAAAATTCTTTCATATGATTAATATATTTTTTAATTTCATATTATAATTCATAAGCATTAATTCTTTTAGAGTTGATGACTATTTCTTTAAATTTTCAAAAGTTTTTGAAAATAGAATGTATTTTCAATAATATATTTCTCAAACTCTAAAAAACCCATAAAAATGGTTGTCCAAATATGTAGCAATTACCAGATAGACCCTAAACTTTTGGGTAGTGAGTACTTTGTGTGTCTTCTGCATTTGTGCAATGCAATGTAGTAGTACATATGCAACACAAATCGGGTAATATTTGCTGCCCAAATATTGAACAAAAGCTTGTGTTTGGTTTCTTTTTCCTTGTAGAATGGAATGAGATGGTCTATGGAGCACAGCCTAAGAGTCCTGAAAGAAAAGAGGGAAAGAGACTTATTTGCTTTTCCTTTTTTCTTTCTATAGGTATAAGAAATTATTTTATAAATCATTCACGTTATTTATGTGCCTAATTAATTAAATTTCTCTGTCCCATATTTATTTTTCTCCAAATCAATTAAATTATTTTATTTGCTTGGCTAAAGGTTGCCGAGAATCCAGGATTTCCAGCTAGAACTACTTCAAATGTTAGACGGAAATAAAAACATCCTTTTGAGTGTTTGGCCAACTGACACTTGATAATTCCTTTTTTTTTTTATGTATATATTTGATAAAACCAGTGAAATATGAATGGAGTTATGTTTTGTTAATTTTGATATTATATAAATTCTCTAACTCTTTGGAACTCCATTTGACACAGCTTAGAAAAATCCATGTATATACCAAATACTCGCTTCTTCGTATATATAAGAATCGACCCAAGTGCTGAAAATGAGAGGAGCAACTTAAAGAATTGATTCGGCATAGAAATGGTATTAATTTGTAATTTCATAATCACTGAATCTTTCAGTATCTTTCCGGTCTCATTCAAAGGTGGTCGTTTCTTAGCATCACTGCCATTGATGAGATTGCTGGAAATAATAGATTCTCGGCAAACCTCACCTGTCCAATGCCAGCAAGCAAATTAAGGCTATTAGGTCTTTCAATAGATTTGGAATAAGATTTTTGTTCAACTACCATAGAAAAAAAATGATGACATGGAGAGATTTAATTGGTTAAGCTCATAGATGATGTGGTAAAAAAAGGTGTATAAAATAATGTCTCCAATCAAATAGGACTCCAGAAGTTAGAAGACTCATCACAGCCGGTCCTCGTCTTCCAAGGTTTGCCCTATCAATCTTATGCAGCAGATGCAAGTCCTTAGATAATAGATACACTATGAATTAACACAGTACATAGATAGATGAGAAATGAATGCAGCTCTTTCTTGGTAATTGTTAAAGCATGGAAAAAGGAAAAGATGGCTACGAGTAGCAATGGGAAGCATATAAAAAATTCCCCCGATCTTAACGCCAACCGCTCCACCACTAATAGTAGTAAAGCCAAATGTAAAATCCCCCTAAATTTTAAATCCATTACATATAGCCACCACAATTTCGAGCTACTATCTCAGGTCTAAAATGTTCTAATCCTCCATTTTTTTTTTCTAAGAATTCTAGAAATTGCCTTTCCTTCTCTTTCTGGTCATGTTTTCCCAACTTAACAACCTGTAAGATAAATCATATTCCATCATGCCAAGGCAAAAACTGATGTCTTTCAAATCACCCTCAGCTCCCGCAAAGTTTAGCAAGCATAAGCTCTCCAATCCACAATTAGTTTATTATTAGTTACTCGCTGCAACACTTTGAGCACTCACAGCTGTTCCCTCACTACTGAATATCTGTGACCGATTATTGAACTCCCCAGATGATGATCTATCTGATAGTCCAGCACAAGCATCTTCTTGGTTCCTTGAACCACTCACGTCAGCAGTTCTCTGATCCAATGAAATATCCTGAACACGGGCAACCAGCATATCCTGACCAGACATGGCAGGGAACTTAACAGAAGGTGGCAGGATCCATCTCATCCAATCAATCCGCTTCCTTACTTTTTCACCCTAAAATGTAAATTCGTAAGTGAGTAAAAGAAAAAGAAACAGCATCATGTGGAGCTCAGTTCTAACAGAACATCAAGTAAGTCGTAATCTGTATGCACATATGTGCATGTCTTGAAGATGGATTAGAGAAGCACATGTTAAGGGGAAACATTTCATTATTGACCAAGCAGTGAAGAACATATAACCCAGGACTTCAATCTAGAAGATACCTGCACTTCCACAACTGTTGAACTTCGCAATGCATCCCGTATAAGCTGAATATTATCTGTCAAAAGCGAAACCTGAAAAGAAGAAGCCATAGAAAATGTTGCTTTTGCAGAGAGTCCTAAAATAAGCTCACCTTCTAACAGTAGGCATAGCAATAGCATCAGCATATATTTCACAAGAAATAGATACAAATTTTCGAAACCAAAAATGACATAATCACAAAAGCTAGACTTACAGAGACAGAGTATATGACTTCTACCTATAGGACTATCATCTCTACAAAGTGATGCTCACTACCTTACCTGGCAAAAGGTTTAAACGTTATATGATCATCCTAAAATATTTAATTTAAGAGAAAATTTCACAGAATGATCAAGTGAGTAAATTTACACCAAAAAAGAGTAAAACTTCAACTGGTAAAAGAAGAATATCATCTATCTGACACAGGCAAATTCTGCTCAATTAGAAACGTTTAAGTTTATGATCATGTAAAGAATATACAATTTTTAATATTTAAAAATTATTAAACTGAAAAAAAAAAAAAATCATTACCCGTTGTGGTTGATCCAGCTCTCCATGAATTAAAAAAAAAAAAAAAAAAAACCATTGGTAGAATTAGTTGGAGCAAAAGCAAATGGAAGGACTACAAGATCCAATGTACCTCAATACAAATAATGTAGACAGGTGCTTATGCACTAAAATAGAGATTACTTTGAATAGTATCTAAAGGGTGGGTATGAATGCGTATAGGTGGGAAATGTCCATTTATAGCAAGACATGTATGAATTTGCAGACCGTATGAGCATGTGTCAACTGAATGCCAATGTAATGTATACATATACAAACAAGAAGAGAGTATAAGAAATTGTGATTTCTTCATCATTGATGCATATAGATACTCAATGATAACACCTAACATGCCACATTACCTTTACCTAACAGGATATCACTATCAGAAAATGAAACCAGCTCCAAAGCCTCTAGAAGCTTACCTTTCGAAAGCCAGCTATTAATTTAATAGGAACCCATCCCTGGTCATCCATGTTCTGCCGCAAGTAAGTGTCCTTGATAAGATTTTCATCACTACCATAAAGATACAGGAAGTTAGCCTCTTATCTGACATAAATACCAAGATGTTGCCATAGAATTAACCAAGCTGGCCTAAGTCAACATGCAAAACAAAGCATAACCTGAAGTAATAATCAATCTGATTCACTATGTTAGCATGCAACTGTCGGTCTGGAGGCTCTGGAGCAGGGAAAAGCACTGGGGGCATTGGAGCAACAAATGGCACACCTCTAAGTGATTCTGGAGGAGGAGCAGGTATGAAATAAAATTGAGATGCCAATTCTGCAAGAAGATAAAGAAATAGGGAAAACTTAGAATTCCTCCCTTCCTCAACCAGAAAAAGCAAAAATAATTAGAAAAATATAGCTTACCAGGATATCCTACAGGAGTGCCAAATGGCCGTACAGGTGGAGGAGCAATAAATGGTGCAGCATTAGGCGGTGGAGCTGGTGGTTGATGCCTCATCAACCTGGGAACAACTCTTGGTTGCATATGAGCATCCCTGCTATTAAAGTTTCGACCATTCCAGTCTTGATTTCCTAGGGCTGGATTGCGCCTACCTCCATAATTCTGATGGTGAGAGCCATCTCCTCGAGGACGTGGCCCAGCATTACGATGTCTGAATGAATTCCTTGGCTGATCATTACCAGCCTGTGACACAAATCCACTTCTCTGTATATGGTCCCTAGAAGATGGGCCATTCACAGGTGCTTCAACTAGAGGACCTTGAGGTGGTGGCTGCAGGAGTCCACCACTAGATGCTGAGTTATTACTATTTCGCTTCATTGACCTCTGGCGTGCAGGCATTGCATGGTTTGGTGTTGAATTTAAATTCAATTTTTCAACGTTCTTGGCTTGTTTCTGTGAAGATGATAACAACGATGTGCTTCCACTCCCCTACAGTTTATGGGACGTAGCAAAACCATCAAGACTAAGGCTCCATTTGGGTTTAACTAGAGCTGCGGTACAGTGCATTTGGAGTGCTGTTTTCTCCAACTGCACCATAGTTACCCGTTTGGAAACACCAGTGCAGTGGAAAGTTAATCACTGCACTCTCAGTGACTGGAGAATTATGGGTCCAGCGAACACTGGTGAAAATTGGACAATAGTGTGCTTGTCTTTTACATTTTTTTCTTTTGTCCTTACACTTTTAGGATTTATGTATTGTAGTAGATAAATATATATTACACTATTATCATATGACATAATTTATTATTATTTCTGTAAAAATTAATACTATGAATATTATAAGTATTATTTCTTCAAATGTTAAGTGTTTTGATCTATTTTTTAAAATTTTAACACATAAATTATAATTCTTATTTTAATGTAAAACAATATGTATAAATATTTTGATAGAATAAAATTTTTGAAATAAATATGAATAGATAAAAATAATTTATCGATATTTATAATTTCATATTAGTAATAGTCATTTCCATTTTCATTTTCATTCCCATTTCATCGCTAGCACTGCATTTGGATCCAAACACATATGCCACCATTAATTTAAATCTCACTGCTACAGTAACTAATCTCACCATCATTGTTGTTTTTCTGATCTCATTGGAGCTAATCTCATTGCCAACCCAAATTGACCCTAAGTAGCCTCAAAGTCCAAACTAATCCAATTTACATGATATATATCTTTGAACAAGTAAAGATCTATCATTCAGATTCCTTCAAATGATAAATAAATTCATGCATAAAATCTACTATTCAGATTCCTTTAAATAAGACAAAATTCAAGTAAACCCTAAAGTTAGATTAAGGGTCTAAGGTACTTACCATTTTTCATCCAAATAAGACTCTTTGTAGTTAATTTCTTGCTTACCAAACAGATAACTAAACAAGTTGGAAAACTAATTTCACTTAGATTCAGTTCATTTGAAACATTTATTTTCAGCTACTTAAAAGTTGGTAACAGAACATTCGAAATGATAACGATTAAATTGAATTTAATAAAGAAGGCCTTAAAATTTTAGAAACAAACCTGGGAAAGGGGGGCAACAGAAGGAGATCCATCCGGTAAAGCTCTGGATGAATCTGAAGAGGGTTTCGAAGAAACCCTAGCGGACTTAGACAAAGCAGGCCACGCGTCGGCCTCTATAACGGGACCAAACTCGGTAGCGCCGTCGGAGGGCTTGTTCCAAGCTGGCCTCTTACCGGCATTGCCATTGGGCCCAGCACTCACGTTGTCTACGCCTTCGCCTTCGACCGCCGTGGTAACAGGTGGTTCAATCACAGCCGTCGATGACGAAGAAGATGAGGAAGGCGATAAAGGAACACCAGCGAGCGGTTCCGATTCTCCAAGGACGATTTGGGACCAGGAGGCAGAAATAGGCCTCGTGGCAGGATGTGATTGGTCAGGGCAACTGGGAGAGTGATTAACTGCTGTCAGCACAGCGGAGGTACTGAAATTAGCCATATTAATATTTGCGCCCATATAAAACCCTGATTACTTTTAATTTTCTAAGGGGAAAAGTTCATCGACGGAGAGAAACACTTGAAAACAGAGAAGAAAATGTGGATTAGTAAATAAAATTTTAAAAAAAATAATGGGGCGAAAAAGATGGAAGGTGAGTTCAATTCAATGCTCTGGTTATGAAAATTTTGGGATTTTTCAGGAAAAAAAAATGTAGGGATTTAATCGAAGAAAGACGAATGCTACAATAATAATAGTTTAAAAAATAGAAAAAGGGGAAGAAGAGGAACGGAGGCTCTGTAGGACTGTAACCTCTGCTACTCTCTCTCTCTCTAACAGTTTTGCTTTCCTTATTTCACGTTTTCAGTATTCTTTGAAATTTAGCTTCGCAAATACGTAAGTTAGAATCCAATAAAAATATTCCACGTTACCATATTAACGGGGTCATAAACCATCGAATAGCTGAAATATATTGTATTTTTTTACAAAAATAAATTATGTTTTTCTAAAAATATTTTTATATAAAATTAAATCGCCGAATTTGAAAAATTTTGTTAGATTTAAAAGAATATTTAAAATTTTTAGCTGATTTTTGAAATATTTAAGAAAATAGATCGATTTTAGGGATAATATAAAGTGAAAACACATCCTACAAAATGTGTTTTTTAATT
Organism: Gossypium australe; assembly: GCA_005393395.2. Lineage (NCBI taxonomy): Eukaryota > Viridiplantae > Streptophyta > Magnoliopsida > Malvales > Malvaceae > Gossypium > Gossypium australe. Next base: position 31,683,406 of record CM016624.1, on the reverse strand, counting down.
TTTTAATACAATTCTTTTGGTCAAATAGTTAAATATTAGTAGTTTGATCTTCGAATCTCGAGTTTGATTTCTCTTCTACTTCAACTTGTATTTTTATTTCATTTGTTTGAAGTTTTACTTTTATTTTAAATTACTATTTTTAATATATTAACTATTTTGGCTAGATGATTAATTAATAGTGATTTTATTCTTAAGCCTCAAGTTCGATTCCTCTTTTAACAACATTTGTATTTTTTTATTTTATATTGTTTTCAGCTTTTTTTTAATTATTTTTTAATTAATAAATATATTGTTTTCAAATTATTTATTTTTAATTAATAACTCTTTTACTTAAAAATCAAGTAATTATTGCAAATTATATAATAAAAAATATATTTTTGATAAAATTAATATTTATCATTGTGTTAAATATATTTTATTTTTTAAAAACATCAACTACTATTTTTTGATATTTTTTCTTTATATATAATATTATATGTGAAATATTTACTTTCTCCACCTATATTGTGGGTTTGGTGATTTCTAATATTATAAAATCAAATAATTATTTCAAATATCATTATTATTTTTATATGTAAAATATTTCAAATATCATCATTTTTTCATCTACATTATAGATATGATATTTCAAACATTTTTATATGTGAAATATTTCAAATAATTATTTCAAATACAAATACAAAATATATATTAATAAAATTTACAACACTCATAATATGAATTGAAAAATAAATATTACACATATAAAAATTATATGTACTAAAAATGAATATTTATAATAAATATTTGATTTTATAAATAAAAGAGTTATTAATTAAAAAAATAACAACTTTTAAAACAATATATTTTTTTAATTAAATAAAAAAATATAAATGTGCTTAGAAGAGGAAATCCAACCTAAGATTCAAGGATAAAATCATTATTAATTAACCATCTAACCAAAGGAGTTAATATGTTAAAAGTAGTAATTAAAAATAAAAGTAAAGTTTGAAACAACATGAAATAAAAATATAAATGTGTGTAGGAGAGAAATCGAACCCAGGACTCAAAAATAAAATCAATAATATTTAATCATCTGACCAAAGGAGTTTATATATCAAAAAGTCAGAGAGTGTGCATTATAAAAACGTTTTCCCTAAATATCCCAAAAATTGACCCAAAACCTTAAAAATTTTCAAAATAAACATTTTTTTCAAAATAAAAAAAAATCAATTACTTAAATTTATGACACGAAAAATTTATAAGAATATGTTGGAAAAAAAACATTTGAGAAACTAGGTTGTTTTTCTAAAAATTTATCGATCTACATTGTTTTTGGAGAGAGAAAGGAAAACGCACCCTGTAGGACGCGTTTTTAGGGGAGAGAATAAAAACGCATCCTACAAGGTGCATTTTCACTGATGTGGCAATGAAAATGTGCATTGTAGGATGCGTTTTCACTTAGCTAATTTTTTTTTCTTACGGTTGGAAATTAGAAGTTTGTAGATTTATTTTTGTTCGTGTTTAAGATAGACATGATTATAGTTTTAAGGAATGTTTGAATTTACGGTGGTGTCGTGGAGTTGGGTGACCTACAAATTTCATCTGCCATTTGAGTATGGAGCCATCCCCTGGGAAGCCAGATCACGGTTCAACTCAAGGTCCCAGTTGACGGTGATTATACGGTCTGAGGTCAAAAAATGAAGCATAACTTGGGCCCCAATTGACAATGGTTATGCAGACACGACAATCAGTGTTTCCTCGTCAAAGGAGGATGCTTTATAAAACCCAAACAGACATACGAAGAAGAAAAACGCAGTAACCTTTTAGTATAATCAAGTATTTCATTTTATCAATGTCCACCAAAGGTATTGACCCCGTTATTATAACATGTGACATAATTGGGGTGTAACATGTTTTACTAACAGGTTCATTTCTTTTGGTGGAGATAAATAACATGAATTACTTGATTATATTGGAAGGCCCCTGCGTTCTTCTTCCTCACACTTTCGTATGAGTTTTATAAAGCATGCTCCTTTGACGAGGAGAAATTGGCTATCATGTCCACATAACCATCTTCAACTAGGGACCCAAGTATGTTTTATCTTTTGACAACATAACCTTTGTAACCTTGAAGCCCTAGTTACACTTTAATCCGAGATGGTATAATCACCGCCAACTTGAACCTCGAGTTGCAACATGATCCCAGCTTCCCGAGTGACGACGTCATACTCACACAGAAGGTGAAATTTGTAGGTTATTGAGCTCCATGACATCACTGTGAACCCAAACACAACTTAAAATTATGATTATGTATTCCTTAAAGCAAGAGAAATAAATCTTTAAACCTAAAAATTTCAACATGCAAGAAAAAAACAATTTAGAAGAGACTGAGATGTGGGTGAGTAAGGGATGAAGAATGATCATTTATATAGGGGATGGGGCGGGGTATAAAGGAAAAAACTTTTTTTTTATCTCCAGAATTTCAAGTTGCAGGGGCTCAAAAGCAATCAAGTTAGGCTAGTTGAAATGGCCAAAGAGGAAACGCTCATTGTAAGGGGCATTTCCATCTGACATGCCAGTGAAAATGTGACCTCGTTCACATGTACGCATAAAATAAATGATTTTATAAAATAATTTTAAAGCGCGGTTTTACTACAACTGTACATGTTACTTGTAATATTTGTAATATTACAATGGAACACTGGAGTATTCTAAGGATCGAACCCAAAGGAGATGGCGATTGAGTGATAAATAATGTACACTATAGAGTCTAGGAAGTTACTGGTATGATTTTTATAGTACGACAAATCATAACAAGAAAATTTTGTAAGAAAATTAAATATGTTAATCTAAGAACCAAATCGTAAAGAGTACAAAGCTAAGTGTTAGCTCGATAAATCAAACTGAAATTGCCAAGAGGGGGTGAATTGGCTTTTAAAAAAAATTGTGAAAGCTAAAAAGAAAATTAAAAGATAAACACGATAATTTAGAGTGGTTCGACCCCAATTGCCTACTCCACTACCTTAGCTTTCCACAACTAAGGATATTCCCAAATTCACTAATTTGATAACCTTTGAGGACAATGTTTAACCTTACAACTCCCTTAAGATTTCTACCCCAAATCTTAATACACAAACCCTCTCAAGGAAATACAAATAAGCAAACAAAGAAATAATCCTTACAAGATCAGAGTGTTTGCAAATTAAGCTCAAATACAATGAAATACACTTAAGCAAAATAATAGAAGTAAAGCTCACAAGTGTAAAAAAATAAGGAAATATTAAGCTCAAAGGTTGTTTGATTGACGCTTGAAAGTGTTTTCTTGTTATTGTAGGATCTTTAGAAGTTGGTATTTATACTCCCTAATTGATTTCCAATCGTTAAGGTTGTTGGTGTCATGAATAGAGCCATTGGGGATAAAAAACTTAAAACATTTAATTTACCTGCAACGCCGAGTATCGATACCGTATAAAAAGGTAATGATAATTTTTGCAATAAATGCTAAATTCAATGACCATTGAAGTTTCACTATCGATACCGAAATAATTTTATCGATACTTTATGAAAAGGTATCGATACCGTATCGATACTTCATAGGGTTTGAGAAAAACAAAATGCCATTTTGGTATCGCTTTTAAGATAGGGTATCGATAATTCAAAAAATATCGATACTTGACCAAAAAGGTATCGATACTTAGTAGGGTTTGTGAAAAATAGAATGTATTTTTGGTATCACTTTTAAGAGGGGGTATCGATAATTCAGAAAATATTGATACTTGGCCAAAAAGGTATCGATACTTTTTGGCTTAAAGTAATTTTGACTTGTTTGAAAATTATTTGATTTGTTAAAAGTCTTTTTACTTAGTGAAAATCATTTTAACTTTATTTTAAAGTTGTTTCAAAAAATTTCAAAGAGTTCAAAGTAGATATTCAAAATTTTATCACTTAAACTTCAATTTTAAACAAATAATTTTGTTCAATTTTGTTCAATTTTAACTTTTATTCAAAAACATTTCAATATGATATATCAAAATATTTTATCAAATAAAGCTTGGTTTAACCCTAAGAGATTAATCAATAAATAATTAACGGTTGTTGGTTGATTTCTATGTGCTTTGCCAGTCCTTGAATAAGGGACTTAAATCACTTAAATTATTAAGTGGCTCAATTTTATCTCTTGATCTCCATTTTATCTCTCGATCTCAATTTTATCGACTTAGACGAATTAATCTGATTTATCCCCCGATCTCACTAGTTAATCTGGGACTAATGAATTGGTGCACAACAAGATTACCTTTCGGTCTCACTTGTTTAGATATTCCTTTAGGGGCGTCACTTCCTAAGTTTTTAGGTCTATTTGATTTAGTCCAATTTATTATGATTTAGTCCATTGTCCAAAAAAATCAATTTACCCACATCTCCATCAACCAACCTCCTTTTTAGGTTTAGCTACTCATGTTGAAAATAAAGAGAATGGACATGGAAATGAAAAGCAAGAATGTCATTGAAGTAAAGCTTAAAAAAATATAAAAGTTTGGATTTTTATAGAAGAAAACTTAAAGAACGTGAAACTAAAGGCATTCAACAGGAAAATCTAAGGTAATAAACATAAAAAGAACAAACTTTAACTGATTTAAAATAAAAGAAACTGAAATACATTAAACTAAAGCTAGAAATGTCTTACAACCAAGGTACAATGACTAAAAGTGTAAATAAATCTAACCTACAGTGATAACTAATTTAACTAATACTAAGAACACTAAGTATAAGAAGCACATGTAGAAAAATAAACTCTAAAACTAAGAAAGAAGAAAAGAAAATGAAAACCTTAGAAAAGTTGCAGAAAAAATTAAGAAAAAACCTAAAGAAACTAAGGCTAAAACTAAACTAATGTGTGTGTCTCTCCTCCTCAACCAAAATTGGTTGTTTTAGGCTAAATGTTGATGAATTATTTTTGCCAAAATTACCCTTATATGGGCTTTGAGTGATTGGTGGATCCAGTAGATAAAGACTACCTTTTTTCTCCAAACTTGTCCCCCTCATGATGTCGGTGTTGCGATACCCATAAGAGGATATCGCGATACCTTAGGCAATTTCGAACTTTGGGGTTTTCTTTGAAGGCTGGATATCGCAAAACCCAAAGTGGATATCACGATACCACTGAAGGATGGTCTCTAACCTTCTATGTTGTTAGAGGTATCACGATTCCAAGGTATGAATATTGCGATACCCTTTCCTTTGGTGTCGTTTTCGCTCATTTTCAATCTCCAATACATCTTGACACCACTCAACCACATGTTAGGCCCCCCAATGAACCATTGGCCAAATTAGGTCACAAAATGAGTAAAAAAATTAGGTCACAAAATGAGTAAAAATGAGACATTTACACTTATTAACTAAAAATCTAAAAATTACGAAAAACTATGAAAAAAAAGCTACTTTACTCGAGAATAAGCTCCTTAAGTATACCCGGAAAACCTAATTTGCCATATCAAATTATGGTAGATCAAAACGTTTCATGTAGGACACATTTTCCACTGACATGTCAAACATGTAGCTGAAAAACGCGTCCTGCAGAAAGTTTTAATTTTTTTCTGAACCTTCTGAGCAATTCTTTACTTTCTAAAAATATTGTACTTAACAAATGAACAAAGAAAAACTTAAATAAAAAAATAACATAAATAATTGTAAATTTTAAACTCACGATATGATTCTGTACCAATCAAACCAATTTAATAAATTTGTTTCGTATATTGTAAATAAATGTACATTTGAGGTGTAAAACAAAGTATATAAAAAATTACAAAATTAAAAAATAACATAATCATCGACGTCCCGAATGTGTGCCATAATCGAATGGGCGTTGGGCACGCTTAGGGTTCCGTCGTACTATTTAGGTTGGCGACCCTTTATTGACTTCGTATTCATCTTCACGTGCACGTCAGGGTTGATCACCACAATCACCTGCTTCGCCCATCATTGACTGTGACCATGTCGAAGTTGCCCATCATACATCGCCCATGTTTGAATCAATGGTTGCGAAGATGACCCACCTTGGTAGAACAACGATGTTGGGAGTGTTTGCGAGATTATCATTGGATGACTATATGATGTCACATGGGCCGATTGTGGATTAATGGTGAGAATTTTCGGTGATACCAGATACGTCAGTGTTATTGGCAGGACCGATATGTAATATGATACAGTGGGTGGCAGTCGTACAAAATATATCCCTAAAGAAGGTGTTGATATAGGGAATGATTGCGCGTGTTGTGGTGCTTGTGTAAAATAAACTAGTGTTGAATGTGTTGATGCAAGATTGTGCATGCTGTGGTGCTTGTGTAAAATAAACCGGAGTTGAAGGTTTTGATGCGAGGAATAAGTGTGCATGCTATAATGCTTGTGACAAAAAAAAAACTAGGTTAGACCCAAAAATAAATTAACCATACTGATTGGGAGGTTGCACGACAATCGGGTTCTTCGGTGCAGATGGAGCAGATCTTGATCTCACCACGGCATCTTCTCCCGACCTAGGATTGATGAGCCATTGTCTTGGCCTCTTACGGCGACGTTGCCTAGTCCTTTTTAAAGCTGCCACTAGATATGACTTATCATTATGCCTGAATCAGTCCATGTAATCTAGATATGTCACCAACTCTGATGTGAGAAATGGTTCACGTGCGGAATGTTGGAATGTTAGCCAACTCCTTTTTGAAGCTGCCACATTTCGATATTCTTCTTGTGGAATGTTGGCCAATCTTCCTTGAGTTTCCCCCGTAAGTCGATTTTGTGCAGGTCATCGAGCTTTTGGGTGGCGACGAAATATGTTGCGTACACCCGAACTACCACATCACTTGGTTGGATTCATACATCACGATCGTTGCAAAAATGATTAATGCTACTTTAAAATGCCAGATCTTTTGATTGGTCAAAAATTCAATCGGGACACATTCTTGAATACTTGGATCCGCATATGGCAACCGTACAAACTTTAATACGAATTTCTAAATTTTAGCACGTGCCTAATATTAAATTTCAAATACTAGAATAAAAAAAATCGATAACTTTGAAATTTATAAACTAACCTCCTTTTTGGTTTGTTGATCTAAAGCTAGTCGGATATCCTCAAGCTCAGTTAATATACTGTTGTGTCTCTCAGGGTTATTCCACTTCTTCAAATAATATGTTATTTCAAAATTACAACAATGAAACATAAAAATGGTAATGATATTATCAAATGAATTTTACCGTATTATGAGTGGGAATTCGTAAGAGAATTTCACTCAGGAGCATAAAAATGGTAGTCAATACCATGCCCACTATTGAAGAAGGAGCATGAAATAGCCAATTTTAACTTTTTCGGGTATCATTGCTCAACACATTTCTCGGTATAATGTCACTACCACCGCTAATCCCCAACTAAGTCATTCCTCTTTGAGAAAAAATATAACATCGGTAATGACAAATATATCGCAAAGAAAAGAGAAATAAAAATTTAAAGAACACACAGGTTTTACGTGGAAACCCTTTCGGGAAAAAACCACGGGCAAAGGAGAAAAAAATTCACTATGTCGAATTCGAATCAATTTACAAGAGGAATAGACTATGTCAATTTATAGGCTTGTAAAGTCATATTCTAATAGGAGTGTAGTAAGATTGAAACTCCTTATTCTAATCAATATCAAATAGATGGAGTTTAATAAGGTTTAAAAAATATTATTTAAAATAAAATAAAAGAAGTGTAGTTCTATAGGGATTCTTCTTTTATTTTATTTTACCATTGTATTTTATTTAAATAAGGATTCGAGTAACTTAATTCTAACAATCTCCACCTTTACACGAATTCTCAATAAACAAGTTCTTCATCTCGAACTCTCAACGAACAAGTTCTCGACCTCTTCCATAAAACCCCTTAAAGGTTTAACTTCAACAATGAACACCAACCAAGTCTAAACAATGCTCAAACTTGGTTATAGGAAGTGACTTAGTCATCATATCTGCAGGATTTTCATTAGTACTAATTTTGCTCACAACAATATCACCACGAGGAATAATATCACGAACAAAATGATACCGAACATCAATGTGTTTTTTTCTCTCATGAAACATTTGATCTTTTGTAAGGAAGATGGCACTCTGACTGTCACAAAATACTGTGCTGATTTGAAGGTCTTCATTGAGCTCACTAAAGAGTCCCTTCAACCAAATAGCTTCGCCATGTACTCAGCTTCAGTGGTAGACAAAACGACTGTAGTTTGCAAAGTAGCTTTCCAACTGATTGCACAACCTCCGATTGTAAAGACATAACCAGTGAGAGATCTTCTTCTATCAAGGTCTCCAGCAAAATCAGCATCAACATACCCAATGACTCTATCTTTAGTTCTTCTAAACTATAAGCAAACATCAGTAGTACCTCATAAGTATCTTAAAATCCACTGAACTGCTTTCCAATATTCTTTACCAGGATTTGCCATGTATCTGCTAACTGCACTGACTGCATATGATAAATCTGGACGTGAACAAACCATAGCATACATGAGAGATCCCACTGCTCTAGAGTATGGAACATGTGACATGTACTCAATCTCATCATCTGATTGTGGAGACAAAGCCGATGAAAGTCTGAAATGGGCTGCTAAAGGAGTACTAACAGGCTTAGCACTCTGTATATTGAACCTACAAAGAACTTTCTCAATGTACCCCTTATGACTTAGGTACAATTTACTTGCTTTTCTATCTCTGAGAATCTCCATACCAAGTATCTTTTTTGCTGGTCCCAAATCTTTCATCTCAAATTTTTCACTTAGTTGGGCTTTGACCTTTCTTATCTCTTCTTTATCTTTTACTGCTATCAACATGTCATCAACATAAAGAAGTAGATACACAAAAGAACCATCACTGTTTTTCTTAAAGTAAACACAGCTGTCAAAACTACTTCTTTTAAAATCATGAGAAGTCATAAAAGAATCAAACCTCTTGGACCACTGTCTTGGTGACTGTTTCAAACTGTAAAGGGACTTTTTTAGCAAGCAAACATAGTCCTCTTTTTCTGAAACTGTAAAACCCTCTGGTTGTTGCATGTAAATATCTTCCTCAAGTTCTCCATGTAAAAAAAAAAAACAGTTTTTACATCTAACTGCTCAAGCTCAAAATCATGCATGGCCACAATACCAAGCAAAGCTCGAATCAAACTATGCTTTACAACTGGGGAGAACACATATGTGAAGTCCACTCCTGGAATTTGACTGTAACCTTTTGCAACAAGCCTTACTTTATATCTGGGTTCTTCAACTCCTGGAGTCCCTTCTTTCTTTTTAAACACCCATTTACAACGAACAACCTTTTTACCTTTAGGAAGTTTCACAAGATCCCATGTTCTGTTTTTATGGAGTGATTCCATCTCCTCTTGCATAGAAAACATCCACTTTTCTGAGTCTTTACAGCTAACTGCCTCAGAATAATTAGACGGCTCTTGGTTTGCATCTATATCTTCAACCACATTTAAAGCATAAGCAACTAGATCAGCCTCGGCATACTTCTTTGGAGGTTTGATTTCTCTTCTAGTTCTGTTTTTGGCAATAGAGTATTGTGGTGAAGAAGCAACTCTATTCTCAATTTTTGTACTGGCTTGAGGAGTCGACTCTGTATTAATCTGATGCTCCACCTGCTTTTGATTTTTTTTATTGGAAGAGCCTTTAAGAGATAAGTTAGGTATCATAGCAGTTTCATCAAAAACAACATCTCTGCTAATCACAACTTTTCTATTTTCAGGACACCATAACTTATACCCTTTTACACCAGTTTTATAACCAAGAAAAACACATTTAATGGATCTTGGTTTTAATTTTCCATTATCAACATGAGCATACGCAGGACATCCAAAGATCTTTAAATCCGAATAATTAGCAGGATTACCAGACATACCTCTTGTGGAGTCTTTTTCTCAATGGTAATGGATGGAGATCGGTTGATCAAAAAACATGCAGTAGAGGCTGCTTCGGCCCAAAACGACTTTGGTAAGTTGGCATTTGACAACATACATCGAACTTTCTCCATGACTGTTCTATTCATTCGTTCTGCAACACCGTTTTGCTGTGGAGTATGACGAACTGTCAAGTGTCTCACGATCCCTTCTGACTTGCACAGTTTATTGAACTCATCAGAATAAAACTCTAAGCCATTGTCTGTGTGAAGGTATTTTATTTGTTTTCCTGTCTATTTTTCAATCATAGTTTTCCAAGACTTAAATGCGAAAAACACATTGTTTTTCTGCTTCAGAAAGAATGCCCAAACTTTTCTGGAAAAATCATTAATGAAAGTTAGCATATAATTAGCTCCACCTCTTGAAGGCACTCTTGATGGCCCTCACAGATCAGAATGAATATACTTCAACGTTTACTTCGTGTTATGGATTCCTCTGGTGAATCGAAATCTCTTTTGCTTCCCAAAAACGTAGTGCTCACAGAACTTCAGTTTGAAAATTCTTTGCCCATCAAGAAGTCTTCTTTTGCTCAATTCTGCCATGCCATTCTCACTCATATGCCCTAGACGCATATGCCAAAATTTAGTAATATCATCATCTGACAAGGAAGAGGAAGCGACAGCTGCATCACCAATGATAGTAGAACCTTGCAAAGCATATAACTTGGCAGTCTTTCTCTGCCCTTTCATCACAACAGTGGAACCTTTGGAAATCTTCAAAATACCACTTTCAGCTGTGTATTTGTACCCTTTTGAATCAAGAGTACTTAACAAAATTAAATTTCTTTTCAATTCTGAAACATGTCGTACATCACTAAGTATTCTGACAACTCCATCAAACATCTTAACTTTAATTGTTCCAACACCTGCGATTTTACACGAAGCATTATTTCCCATCAAAACAACACCTTCAGAACTATTTCGTAATTTGTAAACCAATCCCGATTGGGACACATGTGGAAGGTGCAACCCGAATCAAGTATCCACTCCTCGCTCACTTTAGAATTGTTGACAGAAGCGGCTAGAAGTTCACCATTGCTGTAGTCTTCTACAACATTAGCTTTACCGAAATTTTCTGGTTGTTTTCCCTTTTGATTCACAGCCTCCCTTTTAATCTTGTTCTATAGCTTATAGCACTCAGATTTAATGTGCCCTTTCTTCTTGCAGAAGTTACAAGTTTTACCTCTGTTTGAAGACTTCGATCTACCCTTAGATTTACCGCGAGGATTCCGTTCTTATGTCTTTCCACGATCATCATCAGTATTTCGATCTTGTCTCCCACGAACAATGAGACCCTCTCCCTGAGAGTCAGTTTTAACCACAAGATGCTTCATCTTATCATACACGGTCAAAGAATCATAAACCTCATCAATTGTGAGAGACTCACGGCTATATAAAATCGTGTCTCTAAAGGTTGAATAAGACGGCGGCAACGAACAAAGTAGAATCAACCCTAGACCTTCCATATCATACTGAACCTCCATGGCCTCCAAGTTTGAGAGAATTTCTTTAAACACTATTAAGTGTTCGTGCACAGACGCACCTTCCTCCAAACGATGAGCATAAAGACGTTGCTTCATATGCAACTTGCTAGTTAGAGTTTTCGACATATATATTTGTTCTAGCCTCTTCCATAATGCAGCGACGGTCTTTTCCTTCATCACATCTTGCAAAATTTCGTTAGACAAATGCATATGTAACTGTGTTAACGCCTTTCGTTCCTTGCGCTTATTCTCTTCATCCGTCAATGTCGAAGGCATCTTATCTACCCCTAGTAGGGCTTCCTCTAAATCCATCTGTGCAAGAACTGCCTGCATCTTTATCTGCCACAACGCGAATCTAGTGTTGCGATCCAACAGCGGAATTTCATACTTCAAAGACACCATTATCGTGATCGATATGAAAAACTCGGAAGCTCTGATATCAATTTGAGAAAAATATAACGTCGGTAATGACAAATATATTGCAAAGGAAAGAGAAATAAAAATTTAAAGAACACACAGGTTTTACGTGGAAACCCTTTCGGGAAAAAACCACGGGCAAAGGAGAAAAAAATTCACTATGTCGAATTCGAATCCATTTACAAGAGAAATAGATTATGTCTATTTGTAGGCTTGTAAAGCCATATTCTAATAGGAGTGTAGTAAGATTGAAACTCCTTATTCTAATCAATATCAAATAGATGGAGTTTAATAAGGTTTAAAAAGCCTTATTTAAAATAAAATAAAAGAAGTGTAGTTCTATAGGGATTCTTCTTTTATTTTATTTTACCATTGTATTTTATTTAAATAAGGATCCGAGTCACTTAATTCTAACACTCTTCTTTCAAGTCGACTAGTAGTAGTAGTCACCTTAAATGTACCAGATTGTGAGATTTATCTATCATTAGCAAACCCTCAATCAACCTCAAGATGAGTGTGTGTGCAAATTGTTCCTTTTCAACTCCACTCGCAGAAGCCTCGATAGTTTGGAAGTTGTCCTCCAACCATCTGATCTTGATCTGGCTACCCCTAAACTTGTTTGACACTTTCCCTAATAGTTGCTCACATGTTGCACTACAATCGACACTAATAGCTGGCCCCATAAAGACTTCCCCATCGACCAGTAGACGGAGTCGTAAACTAACATCCTCGAGTGTAATTATACACTCGTCGTATGAAAGATGGAATGTGTGTCTTCGGTCTCCATCTTTCGACCAAAGCATTGATAAGTGGAGGGATCCAATTAGTCCCCCTGAGCATGCGAGCCACGTATAAAAATCTTGCATCTCGCAAGTGTTCATAAATGACATTCAGTGCACCTTCACTTAAATTGTTTATGTACGTCTCCAAAATCAAACCTTCGAGCCGAGTATATAAACATAAAAAATTAATAATGTAAACAACATAATAATTAAATATTTAAAATTAAATAATTTAATAAATTTTCTTATCATTTGTAATTGAACGTCGGAGATATACTTGTCATCTAAACGAATAAGTTGATTTGCCATTTAAAAATTATAACGAATAAAGTGAAATTAAAAAAAAAGAATTAAAAATATAATTGAGGATTGAAAATTGAAGATTGAGAATATAGGATGGAAGAATGAGTATTGGGTATTTGGTTGCAAAGAATGATGTTTGAAGGGGTTTATATAGGAAATTTTATAGCTGTTGGAGCCTATATAGTCGTTGGAAAAATTACCGTTGAAAGAAAAACGTGCCCTACAAGGTGCCTTATAGGACGCGTCTTTCTTCCTCTCTCCAAAAACAACACAAATCAATAAATATTTTTTTAAAAAAAACTTAATTTCTCAAAAGTTTTTTTTTCACATATTCTCATAAAATTTTCATTACTACACCATAAATTTTAAAACCTAACTTTATCCAACATTTAAAAAAAAAATCAAAGTTTTGTTTGATTCTTACGTGAAATTTCAATAAATATATATTTTGTATAAATTATTTTTCACCCATATCAGCACCCACACCAATATATGGTTTAAACAAATAAAATTCGAGATTCCAAAATTCTTAAAGCTTTGCTTAGCATTTTTGAATAACACTTTCACCGCTAATCATGATTCTAAAGAAAATTGGTAAACCAATGAGATTCTAAGCAAAGCCAAAAACATTAAAAAAAATACTTTTTAATAAAATTATTATTATTTTTTTATCTTTTTATTAAATCTATCATATCTAAAATAAACACTCTATTTTTTCAAAAGCATTTATTAACAATAATGATAAACATTATCAATTTTTCAAAAGTATGTTTTCACTATTTTTTAATTTCAACAATACACTAACCCTAAATATAACTGATAAAATAGACCCGAAGCTTGAAAATCCGTCCTTATCAATCCAAACTCATGACAATTCTAATTTAAAAAATTTCAAACACATAACAATCCTAACCCAAAAATAAACTTCCATGAAATTTACAAATCTTGATAGAAAAAAGAAATAGTTGAGGAGCATCCTAAACATTGTAGTATATGATTTTGTAGGTTGATTGCAAATGATTTAGTGTAAGGTTGAAAATTACCAAATCTAGAAAAGAGGCTAAAATTTATGAGACAGTTTAAGTGGGGAACTGCATTTGACTTTGGTGGCAGAGTGAGTTATCATCCAACGAAGGAAGGCAATTATATTGTTGTAATATAAACTTGGAATTGTTGGTGGCTGGCTTGTTGACTTCCACATCCAGGGACTTTGCTCTACTTATTCATCTCAACTACTTTTACTAGGAAAGTACCACTACATTAATTTTCTATTAACTTCCTTTTCAATCCATTAATCTCCCCTCTACTTTTTAAAATCTCAAATTTTATGACAAAATTTAATAATCAATTAAGCTTTCAATTGAAAACAACATTCAATTGGACTTTTAATCGAATATAAGCAATCAATTAAACCCTTAAAAATTTAATTTTTGTGTAAGCCCATAATATTCATTAACTTCACCACGTGACATCCTAAGATTGTGCTACGTGGCAAATTTTGGTAATTTCCTTTAAATTTTGTTAATTTTTAAAAGTTTTAAAAATTTCTAAAGTTATAAAAAATTGAAAAATATAAAAATTTATTAAAAATAATAAAAATATTTAAAATACTTAAAATTTCAAAAATCACAAAAAGTAAAAATATATAAAAATGACAAGTTATAAAAAACATTAATATTTAAATATATTAAAAATAATATAAAATTGCAAAAAAATTAAAATATAAAAACTATTAAAATTACTATAAATATTGCAAATATATATATATATATATATATATATATATAATATATTATGAAAACAAGTTTGAATGGTTTGCTAACATGCCAAATAAAGAGTTGATTGTCGGGAAAAAGAACCAGAATTGGGTTAAGGTCAAAAGGAAAAGGTTCAGGTTTCCAAGTGATAGCTCTAGATTTGACCACGGGTTGAGCCACCTGCCAAGGCCCAAAGTCCCTTTCGAAAAGTGGGAGGGTTTGGGCAAAAATATAAGCTTGAAAAATAGGCTTGTATTGGGGATCAACCCGATTAAGCAATGAACAAGTAAAAAATAGCAGAAGAAATTGAGAAATCGAACACACAAATTTAATGTGGAAAGACCCTCCAAAAAGGATAAAAAACCAAGAGTAAAGATAATTTTACTAAAATGGCAAAAGAACGAAGAGTACAAAAGATGGAGATAAAAACTAAACCCCGAAACCCGAAAACAAAAAACCTCAAAACGTAAACACAAAATTCTCCAAAAGTGTTATAAGTTCTAATATTTTAATAGGTGTATTTTCTAAAGTTGTAAAAGAGCCTATTTATAGGCTAAATTCGTAGGTCAAATAATAATAAAATAATCTAGACTAATTAGAGTTCAACTAAAACAAATAAACAGAGTTTAACTAAGAAATTATTTCTCAAATTTGATTGAAAGATAAGTTATACTCAACAAATCTCCACCTTGACTCGTATTTCCACAATGTCATCTTTGCCAAAGCCCGCCACGGGCCTATCTTGAACTATGCAGGGAGTTAACTAAGTCGAATATGTGCTTAGAAGCTGGAAGACTTCTAGCCTTCGACTTGTGCACTGCCAAATCAAAACTAACCCGGGTTTGATTTTCACGAACATAGTGCTTTAACTTTACAAAACATGTATCCAAAAGAGAACCTCTCTTCAACAAAACTATCATACATTTCCCCTCTTATGACCAAATTGCCTTCGCTCTAAACGAGTTGACTTCGACTCCGTAATGGATGAGGGACGTCCAGTTTCACCGATCATTATAGAACATTCCAGAATATAAATATTGTCGGTCTTTTTACCTTTTAACAAAACGAGAGCCCCAAGAGACACCTTTATGCCGCTTGACTCGATGTTGATTCTGCAACCTTTCGAGTATAAAATACTCAACGAGATAAGATTCTTTCGTAAATCAAGTATATACCTGACATCTAAGAGTTTCCTAATTGTCCTATCGTGCATCCTAATTTTAACAGTACCAATACCAATTACCTTACTGGATGAACCATTTCTCCTGCGCATAACTCCACCTTTAATCGAACTGTATGTGGAGAACCATTTTCTATTGGGACACATGTGGAAAGAACATCCCGAATCTAAGATCCGCTTAGACGAAAGCTCGAAGCTATCGCTCGTTGACACTAACAAGAAATCATCACCGCTTTTGTCAGCTAAATTAGCACCAACCAAATCTTCCTCATTACTCTCAGCAGCCCTTTTATTTCTCAGTTTATAATAATCTGCTTTGACTTGACCTAACTTCTTACAATAGCGACACCTTTTATCTCACTTCTTTGATGCTACCAAAACGGAAGCTTGCAATTTGCCTTGCTATCTGAACCAAACTAATTGTTGAGTTTGTTTTTACTCAAAAAATGACTCTTCACATCCTCGAACGAGAGTTTGTTTTTTTCACAAATTAGGGTCTCCTTGAAAGACTTGTATGAAGAGGGTAAATAGCACAATAATAGCATAATCTGATCTTCATCGTTAATCTTAACCTCAACATTCTTTAAATAATTCAAAAGAGTAATAAATTGACTAATGTGATCTTTAAGAAGCTCACCTTCATTCATGCGAAACGTAAATAGACGTTGTTTCAACATTAAACGGTTAGCCATAGACTTAGTCTTATAAAGAGTTTCTAACCTTTTCCACAATGCGGATAATGTTTTCTCCATCAATACCTCCTGTAATACCCTATTTGTGAAGCACAACTGGATTGCAAACATGGCATTTTCATCAATCTCTTCTCATTTTGTCTGATCTAGATTCTCAGGCTCTTTTCTAGTAACGACCTTTTCCAGACTAATCTGAACTAGAATTGCCATCATGTAAACTTGCCACATATTGAAATTTGTGACACCATCAAACTTCTCAAGTGAAACCTTGTTGTTGTCATCTCTAAACAAGCTAATCTACAAAAATTAACCTAGCTCTTGATACCACTTGTTGGGGATCAACCCAATTAAGTAACAAACAAGTAAAAAATAGCGGAAGAAATTGAGAAATTGAACACATAAATTTAATGTGGAAAAATCCCTCCAAAAAGGATAAAAAATCACAGGCAAAGTTAATTTTACTATAATGACAAAAGAATGAAGAGTATAAGAGATGGAGATAAAAAATAAACCTCGAAACCCGAAAACAAAGAATCCTCAAAACGTAAACATAGAATTCTCCAAAAGTGTTATGAGTTCTAATATTTTAATTGTTGTATTTTCTAAGATTGTAAAAGAGCCTATTTATAGGCTAAATTCGTAGGTCAAATAATAATAAAATAATCTAGACTAGTTAGAGTTCGACTGAAACAAATAAATAGAATTTAACTAGGAGATTATCTCTCAATTTTGATTGAAATTTAAGGCATACTCAACAGCTTGAACAAAATTTAAGGCCTGTTTTCTAAATAGGTTGGGCCTCGAGCAATATTTTTTGGCCCAAGCTTGACCCTACCTTGCCCGAATGTATTATATTGTAAAAGTAATTATATTAATTATGTATATTAAATCACTAACCCAATTATAACTAAATATATTACCCAAAAGTTAAAACTAAAAAAAAAAAGTACCCAACCTCCTAATCTTAATTGTTGTTGCTTTTAATGTTGTTTCGTTGTTGTCTCTCTACCATTTTTGTAACAGCTCATTTTTGGTTAAATCAGAACAGTAGTTTTGAGACCACAAATATGAGGTCAAAATATTTATTTTATTATTATTTTCATGTTTGTGGCATGATAATATATTTGTGTGAAATTTTCGTTAAGAAATTTTATTATTTAGATGGTCAATTTGATAAAAATGACTAAATCGCATAAAGTGTAAAAGTGGACTTCCATTAGCTGAAGGTATCTAATAGCTATAGAATCTTAATTAGAGGCCCTTATGTTATAATTAGACCATTACAATGGTAAGTGGACATTTATGGACATGTTATTAAATGTTTTAAAGGTTAATTTGGTAGTATGTTTAATAAAGGTTAATTAAATAAAACAAAACACAAAATTATTCTTATTATCATCATCCTTGGCCGAATGAAGCATGAAGAAAAGCTAATTTAGGGTTTGAAAATTTCGGCTACTTCAAGGTTCAATTGTAAGTCCGTTTTTGTCCCGTTTTTAATTATTTTTATGTTTTTGTTATCGTTGCAATTAGTACTAGCTAGACCAAGGACTATTTTGCAAAACTATTAAAATTTTTGAATGAGATCATTGATGAATACATGTGTATTTTGAAGTTTCTTGATAGATTATGAATTCTTGTTAATAAATAAACAAATTTTGTTAAGTGATTTTTAGTGAAAATGCAAAATAGTGATTAAATTGAGAAATGTGTAAAGTTAGTGTTAAAATGTGAAATAAATGAAAAATATGGGCTTCTAGGGGCATAATAGTAATTCGGCTAGCATGGGTATAATTGGAATTTCATTAATTTGTGATTTTATGAAATAATGACTAAATTGTGAAAAATGTGAAATATTAGGGGTAAAAGTGTTAATGTGTTTAAAAGTGTATTTTGGACTGAATTGAATGAATAGATGATTAAATAAGTTAATTTTTAATATATTTAGATCAAGAGAAAATAATTACGAACTTAGATCGGGGAAAGAACAAAGTTACGGAATAGTTGACTCGATTCGCTATTTTAGCAACTGAGGTAAGTTCGTATGCAATGAGCTTTATTTATTATTATGTTTAAATGCTTTAATATTGCATGAACTGTGGAAACGAGACTACAGACATGTTCAACAACGATTCGAGAACAATTCGACAATAGATTGAAAGTGATTCAACTACGATTTGGTATTGAAATCCTGGTTGAACCTTAGGAATAGTTTAGGATATTAGTGACATGTCATTAGGGATACTTTAAGTTGGCTTTGGGCCATGATTTAACACTTCGGGTGTGAGATAAATCGATTTGGCTTCGGGCCATGGTATAGGTATTTACCATGTGAAACCCTTGAGTATCCAACTCCTATTCTGAATGGTTCAACAGGTAAATGAAAGATGTGGTTGAGTATGAGATTGGTACAAGATGGTACAGGTACGTACGAAATGAATTGAGTATTGAAACTATAGAATTGATGAGTTCCTTGGTAAGTTATGTGAATGATCATTGATAGCTTTGTGATTTAATAGAATTGTTGTATATTGCTTTCTATTATTTGAATGATTAATGAATAGTGATATTTGCTCATTTTTAACATACGAGCTTACTAAGCTATATAGCTTACTTTGTTGTTTTTCCATGTTTTATAGTGATTACAAAGCTAGCTCGGATTTGGGGATCGTTGGAGACTTCATCACACTATCCGTTGACACTTTGGTACTTTTGAAACTATCTTTTGGGTCATATGGCATGTACAGGGACTTTCAATCAATTTTGGTAAATGATGTAGCCATTTGAGTTGGCTTATAAATATCTATGTTTAGTTTGTAAATATAGCCATGAGATTTGGTTTAATTTAGTGGATTTGGTTATTTGCATATATGTGCTTATATGGTTGATATTTGAGTTCATGGAAGGATATGTGAATGACTTATATTATGAGGCTTATGGTTATTGATATAGTATATGTTAAATAGTTGATATTAGATTTGAATTGTGTTTGTGAATTGGTGTAAAATGATGTATGTTAGGTAAATGTTTAACTAGTTGATTGGTATATGTATTTTGGTATGTTTTGATTGAGTAAAATTTAAGGTATAAGCATGTCGGTTGCTCCTATTGGAAATGGTATGAATTAGCCCTGATTGTGGCTAAATTAGATGTTCATTTGTACTATGGATTGGTGCCATTTTGGTTGTTTAGGTGAGCATAAGTGTGGGTGGCAAATTGGCTTGGTAAATAACCTATTTTTGTCTACACGAGCAGAGACACGGGCATGTGTCTCAGCTGTGTGTGACACATGGTCATGTTACACGGCCGTGTGTCCCCTGGTGTTGAATTTGAAATGAAGTCAGTATGCTCCACACAGTCTCACAAACGAACGTGTGATCGACCGTGTGGTATAAGTCAGTATAGCCCCTAATTTGCACACGGCTTAGCACACAGGTGTGTGACTTGGCCGTGTTGCATAAGTTAGTATACCCTACAGGTTTGGCACGGCCTAGTACACGGCCTGGCACACGGGCGTGTGTGGCCATTTTTAGGGTACACGGGCTAGCTACACGGACGTATGTGTTGGTCGTGTAACCAAAGTCAGAGAGTTACATGGGGTCGGACACTAGTTAGAACACGGCCATGTGCTCCCATTTTGAATGTCCATACTGCCTGTGACACGGGCGTGTCTGGTGGCCATGTGAGACACACGGCCTGGCCACACGGGCGTGTGTCCCTTGTTTTGAGAAAAAAATTCAAAGTTTAGTGAAAGATTCTTGAGTTATCGGTTTAGTCCCGAACCATTCTCAAAGCATGTTTAGGACCTCGTAGGCTCGTATAAGGGACAAATTGATTGAGAATGAATGATGATTGTATGTATTGATTGAATATATGGGAAAAGTATTGTTAAAATGTATTGTAAGTACGGTAATGCTCCGTAACCCTATTCAGGAGTTGAATACGTGTGAGGGGTGTTACGTTTATTGGTATCAGAGCTACAGTTTAGTCGATTCTAGGACTGACGTAGCGTTTGTGAGAGTCTAGCTATACATGCCATATATACACTGTGATAGTGTGATGACTCCTGACATTTTAAACTTTGTTTTCATATAGTAAATGAATCCCAATCGAGCTATAGCTGATGAGGTTGAAAGTAATGCGCCCGCTCCCACTCAAGGGATAGCGCCGTCTGATTTTAGACTCCCAACGGACAGCTAGGGAGGAGAGGCTAAAGAAGCCTTCTCCCAAACGATGAACAAGTGGTTCACACAATATATTCGAACGAACCTGGCTGCTCAACAACCTCCACCCTCTACTAATCCCCAACCGGTTCCCGTAACTTTTTAAGGAGTCGAGCTTTTAAGATCCGTAAACACGGGGCTGAAGAGTTCAGAGTTAATGTTGATGATGATCCCGAGAGAGCCGAGTTTTGGAAGAAAAGACCGATGAATAAATCTTATCATTCTTCATCAAAGAAATTCTGAGATTCGTATAGTCGATCAAATGCATCTGTGGGATATCAGAACAGAGATCATGCAAATCAATATGTGCATCCTAAAGCTCAAGCCACTTCTGTCTCGAGCGTTGGAAGCTTGAGAAATAGCAAACCCGAGTGTTAACAGTGTGGAAGTCGACATTTTGGAGAATGCTAGAATAAGAATAGTAAAGCTTGCTTCAAATGTGGTTCACCAGATGACTTTATTCGAGATTGTCCAGAGTTATCCGAGAAAGAAAAAGCTCAGAATGCAATATCGAGTAACACGACTGTGAGAGGGAGTACACCAAAAAATAAGAGGAATGTATCCAGTGGTAGAGGTGTGATTAGGGATTCAGCTATGAGATCTGAGGCCAGAGCACCTGCTAAAGCCTACACTATTCGCGCTCGCGAAGAAGCGTCGTCCCCAGATGTTATTACCTGTACATTCTCTCTTTACGATACTAATGTGATTGCTTTAATTGATCCTGGATCGACACATTCATATGTTTGTAAGAACTTAGTGTATAGTAAGAAATTACCTATTGAAATTTTTGAGTTTATGATTAAAGTATCGAACCCCTTAAGCAAGTATGTTCTAGTTGACAAAGTATGCAAGAACTGTCCTTTAGTAACTCGAGGTTACTGTTTTCTGGCTGACTGGATGCTTTTACCATTTGATGAGTTCGATGTGATTCTGGGTATGAATTGGCTGACTCTGCATGATGCCGTTGTAAATTGTAAAAGAAAAATTATAGAATTGAGATGTCAGAATAATGAAATTATTCGGATAGAATCTGATGAGTTGAGTGTATTGCCTATAGTGATTTCATCGATGTCAGCTAAGAGATGTGTGAGAAAAGGGTGCGAAGCTTATCTTGCGTACGTTTTAGATACAAAAGTGTCTGAATCAAAGATTGAATCAGTACCTGTAGTTTGTGAGTTTCCAGATGTGTTTCCAAAAGAGTTACTTGGGTTGCCACCAGTTAGATAGGTTGAATTTGTTATTGAGTTAATCCTAGAAATTTCACCGATATCTATAGCTCTGTACAAAATGGCTCCGATAGAGTTGAAAGAGTTGAAAGCTCAGTTACAAGAGTTAACAGATAGAGGTTTTGCATGACCGAGTTTTTCACCATAGGGTGCGCCAATATTGTTTGTAAAGAAGAAAGATGGGTCAATGAGAATGTGTATTTACTATCGTCAGATCAACAAGGTTACGATAAAGAATAAGTATCCGTTGCCGAGAATTGACGGTTTATTTGATCAGTTGAAAGGTGCAACAGTGTTTTCAAAGATTGATTTGAGATCCGGCTATTATCAACTGCGAGTTGAAGAATCAGATGTGCCGAAAACAACATTTAGAACGAGGTACGGACATTATGAATTCCTTGTTATGCCTTTTGGACTTCTGCCATTTTTATAGATTTAATGAATCGGATCTTTAGACTGTATTTAGACAGATTTGTTGTTGTGTTCATTGATGACATTCTGATCTATTCTTGAGATGAGTCTGAGCATGTCGAACATTTGATGATTGTGTTACAGACCTTGAGAGATAAGCATCTGTATGCTAAATTCAGCAAATATGAGTTTTGGCTCCGGGAAGTTGGATTTTTGGGGCACATTGTTTCTGCGGAAGGTATAAGTGTTGATCCAAGCAAGATTTCTACAATTATTGAATGGAAACCACCTAGAAATGTATCCGAGGTCAGAAGCTTTTTGGGATTACCTGATTACTATCGACGTTTTGTAAAATGGTTTTCGATGATTGCTACAACGATGACCAGACTTCTACAGAAAGATGTTAAGTTTGAATGGTCTGAGAAATGTCAACAAAGTTTCGATCAATTGAAAGCATTGTTAACTGAGGCACCAGTGTTGGTTCAACCTGAGTCGGGTAAAGAATTTGTGATTTATAGTGACGTGTTAATGAACGGTTTGGGTTGCATGCTGGTGCAAGAGGGAAAAGTGATAGTTTATGCTTCCAGACAGTTAAAGCCGCATGAAAAAACTATCTGACACATGATTTAGAGTTGGCTGCTATTGTATTTGCATTGGAAATTTTACTTCATCATTTGTACGGTGAAAAATGCCACATCTTTACCGATCATAAAAGCTTAAAGTATATAATGACTCAAAAGGATTTGAATTTGTGATAACGGAGATGGCTCGAACTACTAAAAGATTATGAGTTAGTAATCGATTATCATATAGGAAAAGCAAATGTAGTTGCAGATGCTTTGAGTAGAAAATCCTTATTTGCTTTGAGAGCAATGAATACGAGTTTGACTATGATTGATGATGGTTCGATATTAGCTAAATTAAAAGCTAAACCAGTTTTTCTTCAGTAAATTTACGAAGCCTAGAAATGCGATAGTGAATTGCAAACTAAAAGGGTGCAAATCGAGTCGACTAATGATTCAGAGTACCAAATCAGAGCCGATGATTGTTTAATGTTCTGAAACAAAATCTATGTACCGAGAAATTCCGAGCTTATTCAGAAAATTTTGCATGAAGCACACGTGGATGTCTATCTGTTCATCCCGAAAGTACCAAAATGTACAATGATTTGAAGAAGTCGTATTGGTAGTCGGGTATGAAACGAGACATTTCTGAATTTGTATTGAAGTGTTTGATTTGTTAGCAAGTGAAAGTCGAGCATCAAGTACCTTCAAGTTTTCTTCAGCCTGCGATGATACCCAAGTGGAAATGGGATAGAGTGACCATGGATTTCGTATTGAGATTACCTCTGTCTCCGAAAAAGAAAGATGCTATTTGGGTTGTCGTTGATCAATTAACGAAATCAGCACATTTTATACCAATACGTACTGATTATTCACTCGATAAATTAGCTGAATTGTACATTGCTGAGATTGTTAGATTGCACGGGGTGCCAGTTTTGATTATTTCAGATAAAGATCCAAAATTTACATCGCGATTTTGAAAGAAATTGCAAGAAGCTCTGGGTATGAAGTTGAATTTCAGTACAACTTTTCATCCGCAAATAGATGGTCAGTCTAAGAGAGTAATTCAAATTCTTGAAGATATGTTCAGATGTTGTGTTTTAGAGTTCGAAGGCAATTGGGAGAAATATTTGTCGCTAGTTAAATTTGCTTATAATAACAAATTTCAATCGAGTATAAATATGGCACCGTACGAAGCTTTGTATAGTTACAAATTCCGAACTCCATTGTATTGGACCGAGCTTAGTGAGAAATAAATTCACAGGGTTGATTTAGTTAGATCAAGAGAGGAGAATTACGGACTTAGATCGGGGAAAGAACAAAGTTACGAAATAGTTGACTCGATTCGTCGTTTTAGCAACTGAGGTAAGTTCGTATGCAATTAGCTTTATTTATGATTGTGTTTAAATGCTTTAATATTGCATGAACTGTGGAAACGAGACTACAAACATGTTCAACAATGATTCGAGAACAATTTGACAATAGATTGAAAGTGATTCAACTACGATTTGGTATTGAAATCCCAATTGAACCTTAGGAATAGTTTAGGATACTAGTGACATGTCATTAGAGATACTTTGAGTTGGCTTCGGGCCATGATTTAGCTCTTCGGGTGTGAGATAAATCGATTTAGCTTCGGGCTATGCATATCGATTGATTTGGCTTCTGGCCACGATATCAGAACTTTGGATATAAGTTACCTTAATTTGGCTTCAGGCCATGGTATAGGTACTTACCGTGTGAGACCCTTGAGTATCCGACTCCTATTTCGAATGGTTCAACGGGTAAATGAAAGATGTAGTTGAGTATGAGATTGGTACAAAATGGTACATGTACGTACGAAAATGAATTGAGTATTGAAACTATGGAATTGATGAGTTCCTTGGTAAGTTATGTGAATGATCATTGATAGCTTTGTGATTCAATAGAATCGTTGTATATTGCTTTCTATTATTTGAATGATTAATGAATAGTGATATTTGCTCATTGTTAACGTACGAGCTTACTAAGCTATATAGCTTACTTTGTTGTTTTTCCATGTTTTATAGTGATTACAAAGCTAGCTCAGATTTGGGGATCGTCGGAGACTTCATCACACTATCCACTGACACTTTGGTACTTTTAAAACTATGTTTTGGGTCATATGGCATGTATAGGGACTTTGAGTCGATTTTGGTAAATGATGTAGCCATTTGAGTTGGCTTATAAATATCTATGTTTAGTTTGTAAATATAGCCATGAGATTTGGCTTAATTTAGTGGATTTGGTTATTTGCCATATATGTGCTTATATGGTTGATATTTGAGTTCATGGATGGATATGTGAATGACTTATATTATGAGGCTTGTGGTTATTGATATAGTATATGTTAAATGGTTGATATTAGATTTGAATTGTGTTTGTGAATTGGTGTAAAATGATGTATGTTAGGTAAAGGTTTAACTAGTTGATTGGTATATGTATTTTGGTATGTTTTGATAAAGTAAAATTTGATGTATAAGCATGTTGGTTGCTAGTATTGGAAATGGTATGAATTAGCCTTAATTGTGGCTAAATTAGATGTTCATTTGTACTATGGATTGGTTCCATTTTGGTTGTTTAGGTGAGCATAAGTGTGGGTGGCAAATTGGCTTGGTAAATAACCTATTTTTGTCCACATGAGCGTGTGTCTCAGCTGTGTGTGACACATGGTCATGTTACACGGCCGTGTGTCCCCTGGTGTTGAATTTGAAATGAAGTCAGTTTGCTCTACACGACTTCACACACGGGCGTGTGATCGGCCGTGTGGTATAAGTTAGTATACTCCCTAATTTGCACACGGCCTAGCACACGGGTGTGTGACTTGGCCGTGTTGCATAAGTCAGTATACCCTACAGGTTTGGCATGGCCTAGTACACGGCCTGGCACACGGGCGTGTGTGGCCATTTTTAGGGCACACATGTTAACCATACGGGCGTGTGTATTGGCCGTGTGACCCAAGTCAGAGAGTTACACGGGGTCGGACACGGACTGGGACATGGCCATATGCTCCCATTTCGAATGTCCACACGGCCTGTGACACGGACGTGTCTGGTGGCTGTGTAAGACACACAGTCTGGCCATACGGATGTGTGTCTCTTGTTTTGAGAAAAATTTTCAAAATTTCGTTAAAGATTCTTGAGTTATCGGTTTAGTCCCGAACCATTCCCAAAGCATGTTTAGGGCCCCATAGGCTCGTATAAGGGACAAATTGATTGAGAATGAATGATGATTGTATGTATTGATTGAATATATAGGAAAAGTATAGTTAAAATGTATTGTAAGTTCAGTAATGCTCCGTAACCCTATTCAGGCATTGAATACGGATGATGGGTTTTACAATTTTGCTACTAATTTGTTGCCATTCCGCTATTATATTGCTACTATTTTGTTGCTGTTGTTGTTTGGATATTGTATAACTCTTGTTTTATTATTAATTTTGCTACCATTTTAGAGGCATTTGCTTGCTAAGTTGCAATTATCTTAGTGTTATTTAAGTATAAAAACTTTTTTAATACATTTACAATGTGTTGAGAAATATTTATTTTAATATTTTTAGTGTATTTGATGTATTGTATTTTTTAAATTTATTTTTATATAAAAATCTAAAAAAACTAATACGGATAGGTTGGGTTGGGCTTGAGTTTATAATTTTTTTATTTAGGTCGGGTTTGAGCAAAAATTTTAAATTTTTTAAATTTTTGAATTTTTTTAAAATTCTCTTATGATTTTATAATTTTTTTTAAATTTCAAAATTCTAGATTTTATTATATTTTTGAATTTTTATGATTTTTAAACAATTTTAAGGGAAATTACCATATTTTGCCATATGGCATAACCCTATCGTGCCATTTGGCAAAGTTAACTGACGTCAAGGGCTTATAAGAAAATTAGTTTTTTGAGGACTTGATTGATTGCTTATATTCAATTAAAGGTTCAATTGAGTGATGTTTTCAACTACGGGCTCAATTGATTATTGCACTATTTTACAAGGACTTTTTGATATATTAAGCCTTGAAATTGTAAAAATATTACATTAATTTTAAAAAATAAAAACATAAAATCTAAAATGGGCTTGGAGAACTTAAGCAAAATTTTAAACGTATATTTGATGAATACCTCAATGTGGAGGCTTCAAGTTTCGATATGTGCTTAAAAGCGTAGCCCGTTGAACAAAAAAGGCCCTCATTTCTTAAGCATAAATATTTTGCAACTTGCTTTGAAAAAAAAAAGGTTAAAATATGTTTTAAATTTCAATACTTTTCAATTTTTATATATTTTAAATTTATTTTTTTTATTTTAAGAAATTTAATTTCTTTATTTTTTGGATTTAAAAATACAAATATAAATTAGACTTAAAATTTGAAATCTTAAAAAATAAAAGGATTAAATTCTTAAAATAAAAGTAAGAGAGTAAATTTCAAAAGTACATGGACTTGGAGTTTAATTTAACAAAAAGTGTTAAAAAAATGTTCTAATCCCTGTACTTTTTTCACATTTGAAATTTACTCCATGTTTTTATCTTAAAAGAATTTAATTATTTTACTATTCAAATTTAAAAATATAAGTCTAATTATTAACACTATTGAAATTCTTGTGCTGAATTTATATTTAAAAATATAAGTCTAATTATTCAAATTTTTCTGTTTCATGATTACGAGTATTTTTTTTTTAAATTAAACAGGTTGGATTATATTAAAAAATAATAAAGTAGCTCCCAAAAAATAACTGTTTTTGGAACTTAAAACAACAACAGTAACACCTAGCAAAAGAAAAAAAAAAGAGAAAAAAAAAATCAAATCCAGCCATCTGGTAAGTCACTTTCCTTCCTCTCGAAGCATTTAAAACAGCTAAAGTTCCAGTTGACCCATCGTCTATCTCTGCCTGAGCCTGGTTGCAAAGACTTCCTTATCGTCTTCCCATCAACGTTAATTAACCACAAATTCAACTAAATTACTTAGCCGATTTTTAATTCATTTATACACTAATTTCGTAAATATCTCTATTTAATATTTACAGACTTAATTTACGTAAACGGGGTCCCGAAACTGCATTTTTCCAATACCATTGAAAACTATGTCGTTATAGTAGTGGTTTTCAAGATTATACATCCATAGTGGAGTGGGCGCAGGTAATGCAGCAAAATGTGCCAATTGTGAAGCAATAGTGGAATTAGTAATATCCGTTCCCGCTCCGCTCCATTGCCATCCCTACCTTAACTTCTCAGATTTCAAAACTCAAATTCAATTGTTAACGTTGTTATTTTTTTTGTTAAATTTATTGATGTGACATTTTTAAAAATAAAAAAAATGCTTAATTGATAGTAATGTAACTATAAGAAACGACGTTATAATGAATTTAAATTTAACAAAATAACTTTAATAGTCTTAAAAATTTGACTTAAGCATTTGGTATGATGAAAGTAGTCACTTTCTTGGAAATTTAATTTATTGGAAAGTGATTCCAACGTATGGTATGCCAAATTTTATTTAATTTCCTTAGAATCTAACTTTTCTTTAGGAGTTATTTTCCTATAAACATGGCAATGTGATTCCCATGATAAAATATGGGAAATTTACTTCCTCATGTAGATTGAAAAGTTCAAAAAATATTAGGACAAATTTAATCCCATTTCATATTGGTTTAGGCTATTAGTCTATTAATTAATGTAAAAACTAGAAGCTACAACTATTGCCCCATTTCTTCTTCCTACTACTTTATTTTTTCTAATACTTCAACTGATTCTTCGCAAGTTTTATTAATTTATTCCAAAATAAGTTTTATATATCAATGATTTTATATATGCATTATTATATGGGTTAGTATTTGGTACACTTGTTTAACCGTTTATTCCACTAGCAGCTTTGAAAAATTGACAAATATCTCTTTTTTTAAATATTTTACTATACTCTTATAAGATACTTGTCAATACCCTTGATCCTATTTGCGGAGTCTAAAAACTCCATCGACAGTGTACCAAATAATTTCCCTTATTTATATTTTAAAAAAATATATATGCAAGACAAATTTGAAACGGTTTTATTTTCAATTAAAACTATAAATTTTTTTGGTACTGATTAAAATTATAAATTAAAAATAATAATTAATACATGAATATCATATTGTATTTAGGAAGGGGAAATTCTTAAATTATCATTACATGCCTAGGAAAAGTACTTAGTTAACCAAACGTGATAATACAACTTTCTTGAGATTTTAATTAATGCCTTCTAATGTATACCAAGCATTGTAAAGTAAGATTCCAAGGAATCACATTCTATTGGAATTATCCTTGGAATCATAATATGAGAAAACACCAAACACTATCTAAAAATTGAAATCTAAAAAGTAGAGGGACTAAATACCTAAAAATAAAATTATATGGCTGAAATTTCAAATTTACAAAGAGTGCAAGGACTTATGATATATTTTAACCTAAAAATTTAAGGGAAAAAATAAAAAAGAGATTTTTTCCAAGCGAAGATGGGGGGATTTATCATGGTAGTCGATACTGTTTCAGTGCCATCCATACCGGTTGGAACGCTCCATTCCAATAGTAAACTGAAACAACAAACTTTAGGTTTCGTTTTGATACAAATTACGGTTGGTACAAGTTGTATTGATGCGTACTGGTTGATTTCGCTCTAACTAACCGAAATATGGTGTACCAACCGGTACCAAAAAATTAATTTTAAAATATATTTTAACTTTATTTTTATTAATTTAATTATGAATTGTTATATGGAATAATTTTATTGTATAATTTATGAAATAATTTTTTTGCTTGTTTAATTTTTTTTCTGGTAAGTTACAAGAGGAGGGCAAAGTCCTAACAACAATATGACTAACATGAGTCAAACCCAGGCCATACTTAGGACGGTGAACACCTTGGTCATCAGGTCAACACATGATGTTCTGTTTATTTTAAGTTTATTTAATGATGGACTGCATATGTAAAGCTGATAAAATAAAATTTTATATAATTGATGAGTGTTCTTTTTTATATTAAAATTTACATAGAATGATGTTTGAACTCATGCCATCAAGATTTTTAAAAAGTTTTTTACTACTTCAAGTAAAATTTTATTTTTATGTATATTTTATATTTAAAATTTATTTAATTTTATTATTTAATATTTATAAATACATTTTTATATTCATACATCAAATATTTTATAAAAATAGTGATAAGTCATTTGACTACCTTGGACCTTCCTCCTATTGAAATGTGGATACCCACCCACCTACTTTTTTTTTTTTTTTTGCATTTTACAAAAGTTATTTAATCTTAACGTTACTTCTTTTATTATATTTAAATTTAAAATTTAATTTTTATATTTAATTTCTAACATAATCCAATCCTTTATTTTTATAATGTTATTAGTTAGCTAAAATAGTTAATATTGTTAAACTTTTTTATTAAAATGTTATAAAGTTTGCCTTATTTTTTGAAAGAGCCGATGGTTAAATTTCAATTTTGGCCATTAATGGTTAGGGTTTTAAGTCTGCCAAGTAGCACGGAAAATTAGATTAAGAATCAAAAGCGATTTAGGGTTTCTTGTCTCTTTTTGAGTTCTTAGTGGCGTAAAAGTATTAGGAGGAGGAATGGATGATATTAATATAGTAGATGTAGATCTGGCAAATCTCAACATTGCGGATGAAGAAGAAGAACCCATGCTGGTTATTGGCGATAATACGACTCAATTACAAGATCTCTGTTTGGTGGGGCGAGTTCTTACGGATAGTGTGGTGAATTTTTCGGCATTAAAAAATACTATTGCAGATTTGTGGCATCCACTGAGGGGGGTCACTATTACAAAATTGGAGGACAAAAGAATTTTATTCAGATTTTACAGTGAGGTTGATATGGAACGGGTAATAGATGGTATGCCTTGGTTCTTTAACAGGCATTTAATTATTTTACACAGGTTGACAATAAATGAGGAGCCAAACACAGTCTCTTTATGGGAGACAGTATTTTGGGTGCAAGTTCATAATGTCCCAATTGGATTCTTTACGGAAGGAATGGCGAAGCAGATTGGAGATTTCATTGGTAAATTTGTGGAATATGATACGTCAATGGCCATAAGAGGTAATGTGCAATTTATGAGAATTCGAGTGCTAATTGATACTAGGTACCCATTGAAATGAAAGAAGCGTATCTGTATTAGCCAAAATAGATTCAATTATGTGCTATTTCAATATGAGCGATTTTCTTTATTTTGCTTCTTGTGTGGCCGGCTTGGTCATAGCGAAAGTTTCTACCCGGTCAGATTGACATTAAGTAGTCAGCAAGTGGAATTTGGATGGGATCTCTCCTTAAGGGCTGTTCCAATAAGGGGTGGTTATACGAGCAAATGGCTTCGAGAGGAACCTGACTCTAAACGATGGAGGGAAATGGAAGTTGCTGGGGAAAGACGGGGAGTGCATTATGGACAGGAAAATATGAATAGTAGAGAACATAGACGTGATTTGTAGCCTAGGGGTCGTTTTGCACGGCAACCTCGAAATTTCATGGAAGGAAGGGAAGTTGGGAATTCGGATTTAGATAAAGACTATAAAAATGAGATGGAAGACTTACCGATGGGCTTTGTGGATGGTAAAAAGAGACAAAGGGTTAATGCAGATGAGGAAAATACTGGAGGAGGGAGGAGTATGTTGGAGATTGAAAATGAGATATCGGCGGCCAATTATAAATTGGCTGACCGGACGCAATGAAAATTTTAAGCTGGAACGTTCGTGGTTTGGGGCAATCACGAACGGTAAGACGTCTCAAAAATAAATTGAGACACATTCAGCCTCAAATTGTGTTTCTTATTGAAACAAAAGTCACAAGCAAGAGGATGGAATCTATACGACGAAGATATGGTTTGCGAATGGTATTGATGTTGAGGCAACAGGATCAAGGGGGTTTATCCTTAGGATGGCGGGAGGGAATAAATATAACTTTAAAAAGCTACTCTAAGTCACACATTGATATGGTAGTTGAAGAAGAGGATGGTGCGAAAAATTGGAGATTCACAGGCTTTTACGGGGAACCAGTAGAACAAAATAAAAGGGCTTCGTGGGAATGACTAAGAGCTTTGCAGAATGGGAATAATTTGCCATGGTTAGTTGCCGGGGATTTTAACGAAATTTTATTTTCCTTTGAAAAACAAGGAGAACGAATTAGAGAGGAAAGACAGATGGATGCATTCCGAAAAACATTGGATGACTGTGAACTTTCCGATCTGGCTTTTCCGGCCAATGGTATATGTGGGAAAGAGGCAGGCTTGTTAGTGATAATATTAGAGAAAGACTTGATAGAGGTGTTGCAAATACAAGGTGGTGGGAACTGTTTCCAAATTTTGAAGTTTGTCATTTACAACACAGTTTTTCAGATCATTTCCCATTGGTAGTGAATACGAATAGAAATGGTGATAGAGGCAATAATGAGCAACAATGGCGTTTTCGATTTAATGCAGACTGGCTCTTGAATCCAAAGTGTGAGGAGTAAGTAAAAAAAGATTTGGACATATGAGTAGTCAGGACGTATTAAGGATGGAGGAGCTAGGCAGGAAACTACATGACTGGTCAAAAGGAGAAAGGAAGCTACGGGATCGTCGCTTTGAAGATTTAAATGGCGGATTAAGAGAATTGGGGGATTGTGATATTTCTGAAGCTGTTTTGGAGGAAATCACAAGAGTTAAAATTGAGATGAACCTTGAAGCTGACAAAGAAGAAATTTATTGGGAGCAGAGAGCAAGAGCTAATTGGCTTAAAATAGGGGATAGGAATACAGCTTTCTTTCACAGAAGTGCGTCACATAGAAGGAAGAAAAATCTGGTTAAGGAACTTGAGGATGAGTTTGGAAATTTGAAAACAGAGGCGGAGGAGATTTCTAGGATGGCGACTAATTATTTCAAGGATATTTTCTCTTCTAATGGAGTTGGCGATTGCAACAGTTTGCTTGAGTCTTTTCAGCCAAGTATAACTGAGGAGCTTAACAGGGATCTAAGGGCAGAATTTACTGCCGATGAGATTATTTCAGCAATTAAACCAATAGCCCCTCTTAAGGCGTCAGGTATCGATGGGTTTTCGACAATTTTTTATCAGAAATACTGGCACATTGTTGGTAAGAAGATAACCAAGTTCTGTCTAGAGACTTTAAATGGAGAGAGAGAAATGAAGGAAGTTAATTTTACAAGTATAGTGCTTATACCAAAGATTAACTCACCAAAGCTAATGAGCCAATTTCGACCTATCAGCCTGTGCAACGTAATCTACAAAATTATATCCAAAGTACTTGTCAACCGTTTTCGAAAGGTTCTTAATTTCTATATTGAGGATACCCAAGGCGCATTTATATCGGGAAGACAGATTACGGATAATATTTTTGTGGCTTATGAAATCCTCCATTCGTTCAAAAAAAGAAGAGGGACTTCTAATAAAGGATTCGCGTTGAAATTCGATATGAGCAAAGCATATGATCGTGTTGAATGGATTTTCCTGAAAAATATGATGAGCAGGATGGGATTTTGCAATGAATAGGTTTCTATTATTATGAAATGTGTGAGGAGTGTGACGTATTCGGTGCATTTGAATGGAAGGGACGGTGAGGAATTTCGTCCGCAACGAGGGTTACGGCAAGGAGATCCTTTGAGTCCGTACTTGTTTCTTTTTTGTGCTGAAGGATTTTCTCGGTTAATTTCAAAGGCTAAGGTGGAAGGAAGACTGAAAGGTACGAAGGTGGGGAGAGGGAATGTTGCGGTGTCACATTTATTTTTTGCGGATGATAGTATGCTGTTAAGGCGTCAGGTATCGATGGGTTTCCGGCGATTTTTTATCAGAAATACTGGCACATTGTTGGTAAGGAGATAACCAAGTTCTGTCTGGAGACTTTAAATGGAGAGAGAGAAATGAAGGAAGTTAATTTTACAAGTATAGTGCTTATACCAAAGATTAACTCACCAAAGCTAATGAGCCAATTTCGACCCATCAGCCTGTGCAACGTAATCTACAAAATTATATCCAAAGTACTTGTCAACCGTTTTCGAAAGGTTCTTAATTTCTGTATTAAGGATACCCAAGGCGCATTTATATCGGGAAGACAGATTACGGATAATATTTTTGTGGCTTATGAAATCCTCCATTCATTCAAAAAAAGAAGAGGGACTTCTAATAAAGGATTCGCGCTGAAATTAAATTTGAGCAAAGCATATGATCGTGTTGAATGGACTTTCCTGAAAAATATGATGAGCAGGATGGGATATTGCAATGAATGGGTTTCTATTATTATGAAATGTGTGAGGAGTGTGACGTATTCAGTGCATTTGAATGGAAGGGACGGTGAGGAATTTCGTCCGCAACGAGGGTTACGGCAAGGAGATCCTTTGAGTCCGTACTTGTTTCTTATTTGTGCTGAAGGATTTTCTCGATTAATTTCAAAGGCTAAGGTGGAAGGAAGACTGAAAGGTACGAAGGTGGGGAGAGGGAATGTTGCGGTGTCACATTTATTTTTTGCGGATGATAGTATGATGTTTGGGGATGCGTCAACTGAAGGAGCAAGCAATATGAATGCAATTATCAAAGAATATGAGCTAGTATCTGGCCAGTTGGTGAACTTTGATAAGTCACTGATCTATTTCAGCAAAAATGTTGATTCAGAGATACGGGATCAGGTGGGTGGGTGGTATCTTGGGAGTGAGGGTTTCTAATAATCCAGAGAGATATTTGAGGTTGCCGACTATGATAGGTAGAAGGAAGAAGCATGCGTTCATGGATATAAAGGAACGTTTTTTGAAGGCATTACAAAATTGGAGTTTATGACTACTATCAGCAAGAGGCAAGGAGGTATTCTTGAAGTTTATTTTACAAGCTATTCTAATTTATGCTATGCAGTGCTTTAAATTTCCAATTTCAGTATGCCGAGATTTAGAGAATTTAATGAGCAAATTCTGGTGGCGAAATTCCAAGACAAACAAAGGTATTCATTAGTGCAGATGGAGAGATCTGTGTATCCCCAAAGCGAAGGGAGGGTTAGGATACAAAGATTTAAAATTTTTTAATTTGGCCCTTTTAGCAAAACAGGGATGGAAAATTTTAATGCAGCCGAATTGCCTTTTTGCGCGTGTAATGAAATCGAAGTATTTTTCAAGAGGGGATTTTATGAGTGCTAGGTTAGGCTCTTACCCTTCTTTTACCTGGCGTAGCATTTTGGGGGCCAGACACATTTTGGAGGAGGGACTCAGTTGGAGGGTTGGCAATGGGGAGGAGATCAATATTTGGAATGATGCTTGGATACTAGAACCTGGAAATGGAAGAATACAATGTCAGGCAATTGATATCAGATTTACAAAAGTCGCTGATTTAGTTGATAAAGAATCAACTACCTGGAAACAAGACATTATCAGTTCTCTGTTTGTTGAAGAGCAGTCGCGACGCATCCTAGCAATCCCGTTGGTGAGTAGTAGGCCTCCAGACACTCTCATATGGCGAGGCGATAATACAGGATGTTACACGGTCAAAAGTGGATTCAAAAGAATCATTACAGCAGAAAATCCTAGCTTACAGAATGAAGATAGTGCTAATTTCTTTACAAAATTGTGGGCACTCAAAATCCCTAGTAAAATTTGCATTTTCATTTGGAAGCTGGTACATAATTTTCTACCCACGAAAGTCAATCTTAACATGCGACAGTTGACGGCAAGTACAATATGCCCAGTGTGCCAAGGAGGAGTAGAAACGGTTCATCACCTATTTCGCGATTGTAGCTTCACAAAACAGATCTTGCAGGGGATAGATGTAGCAGACTCAGAAGACAACAGAGGGCCAACATGGAAAGACTGGTTAGTCAAGGAATTCAACATTCAGAATACAAAAACATGCGAAATCAAAGCTATTGTCTATTGGGATATATGGTATAATCGCAACAAGATCCATCTATGCGATATGTTAGCATTCATGAAAGCGTACCATGCAGAAATTTCAGTTTTGAGAGAGCTACCGACACAGACAACGAGTGTTCATAACGAAAGATGGTTACATCCGGAAGGAAACGTTATAAAGATCAATTTTGATGCATCTTTTAATCAAGTTACGAAAAGATCGATCTCAGGCATTATTGCGAGGAATAAAGATGGACTAGTGATGGCTGCATGTACCTGTCCTTGGGATAATATCCCAGATCTGACTACGGCGGAAGCAAGAGCGTGTCTTCAAGCTATTGATATGGCGGAGGGAATGGGGTTCCATGAGATTTGCGTGGAAGGGGATTCTCTGACTGTAATAAACAAAATAAACTCAGAAATGGAAGACAGATCCACTATAAGCAGTCTGATTAAAAAGATAAGGGGGAGATTTCCCAAGTTCCGAGTTTTGAGTTTCAGGCACATACCTAGAGAAGCAAACAAAGTGGCACACGAAATGGCGTGCGAGGGCAAAAAATATGCTGAACCCAGGTACTGGATTGAAGAGGCGTCGCCGTCGGTGGAAAGATTGGTCGCTCAAGATATAAGAGAAAGGGTAGGACGCGATTAATGGAAGCTTGGAGTCCGGACGGTCTGGTAGGGTGTGGTCTGATGAACTCTTTTTTATCAAGGGACTGAGAAAACAGGAAGAAACATTTGGGGGGCAGATCGGTTCCTTTAGACTGATAAGATTTGGTACTGATGGGTCAAGGAAGGAGATGAAATGGAATGGATTACAGATGTCGGTTTAATTTTCAATTGTTTTTTTTAGCATAGTGGTAACTGATTTGTTTTGTTTTGTTTTTTGTTAAGTTTAAATGCGCCGTTTGTGTGTCCAATAGGAGGTAGGCGTTTGTTTTTTCTTTTTTACTTTTCACAGCTGTAATCAATTCCTCTTTTCTCCTCTATCAATGCATCAGTCTGATATTTTCAAAAAAAAAAATTTTGGCCATTATAATATGGTAACATTTGGATTAAATTCATATACTTTATTTTTTTTACATAATTTGATCTTTCTACTTTTATAATGTCATTAATTAGTTTAAATAGTTCATATTGTTAAGTATTTCAATTACAATTTTGTAGCCATTTTTTTTAAGAACACTATTCCAACAAAAAGAAAATTCTATTATGACGAATTTGAATGCGTGTTTTTAAGAAAAAAATCACATAAGCATTTTCAACGTAATTTTTTATTACATTATTACTAAGTGAGTTTATTTAATTTTAAAATGTCACACCATTAAATTTAACTGAAGAATTTAATGATAGTAATAATTGAACCTAAATTCTTAATTTTGAAAAGTAAAAGAACTAAATTCCTGAAAAATAAAATAAGGTGAAAAGTCTATAGAGACTTAGATCATGTTTTAACCTTCATAATTTGATACAAACAAATAATTAAATTATTTCAAAATGTCACGCTAATGAATTTAATAGAAAAATTTTAATAGAAACAACAATTGAAATTAAATGAAAAAAATAGAGAGTTTGAATCTTTAAAAATAAAATATATTTTTAACCTTCAAAATTTTAATATAAACAAAAAAAAAAATAAGAAGAAAAGGTGGTTTCGATTATACCGAAGTAGTGTTCCATGACAAAAATTCAACACAAATATTTGTACTAAACCTAGTTAAGGTTATTTTAATCATTATTAATGTAAATTCAACACAAAACTAGAATTAAATTTTAGCGAACAGCCATAGCAATAAAAACAAATATTTGCTTTCACATTTGCCTGCGGCATATCTAGTAACTATAACAATGGGAAA
Source organism: Gossypium australe (assembly GCA_005393395.2). Lineage (NCBI taxonomy): Eukaryota > Viridiplantae > Streptophyta > Magnoliopsida > Malvales > Malvaceae > Gossypium > Gossypium australe. The sequence continues at coordinate 31,645,665 of CM016624.1, read as the reverse complement.
TTAATTGGAACTATGCGCGAGCTGTAATTTGTATGCAATGCATTTACTTGAAGCATATTTATTCACATTTGCCTCTGCTCCTACCCATAATTGCATTTGTTTGAGCAAAAAAAGGAAAGTAGTCTACAACCTGAGTTCGTTCACCCCATGGATGAGGTACAGGGGAAGAAGGATTACGTAGACCCGCCACCAGCTCCCTTGTTGGACATGGAAGAACTTAAGAGCTGGTCTTTTCACAGAGCTGTCCTTGCCGAGTTCGTTGCTACTCTTTTATTTCTTTACGTGTTAGTTGCCACTGTTATCGGTCACCAAAGGCAACCTGCTTGTCAGGGTGTTGGTCCCCTTGGTATTGCTTGGGCTGTCGGCGGCATGATCTTCGTTCTCGTCTACTGCACTGCCGGAATCTCTGGTAATCCTATGTACTTAGCGAATCAGCTAAGTTAGCCTATGAAGTAGATGAATATGTGAACTATGCTTATGACCTTGCCATCATTGTTAAAACAGGTGGTCATATTAATCCGGCGGTAACGTTGGGGTTGTTCGTGGCTCGGAAGGTTTCATTGGTTCGAGCGGTGGCCTACATGGTGGCACAGTGTTTGGGAGCTATTTTTGGCGCAGGTTTAGCAAAGTCCGTCATGAAGCACTACTATAATACACTAGGAGGTGCTACAAACATCGTGGTTGCTGGGAACTCGAAAGGCGCCGCTTTGGGAGCTGAGATCATCGGCACCTTCGTCCTCGTCTACACCGTTTTCTCTGCCACTGACCCCAAAAGAAATGCACGCGATTCCCATGTCCCCGTAAGTTTCATAGTAGCTACCAGACATGCAAAGATCACTCTTAAATTTAAATTTAATAGTCATAATTATTAATATATTTTATCAAAATGGTCCTAATTATATTTTTGAATTCTTTTAGTCATCAATCTTTATTCTTTATTTTAAATTATTTTGTTAACAAATAAAGTACTGTTAACAAAAAGTTAAAGGGATGATGTGAAATTTTATATGTGAAATATTTTTAATGAGATATAATTTATTATTAGATAACATTTATAACATAATTACATGAAATTAAAAATATAACTCTTAATTTAAAAAAAATAGACATAATTATCTAAAAATAATTTAAAAATGAATGTCCAGTATTTAGTGTAAATTTATCATTGAACCAAATTAATATGAATTAAAGTATAACTTTTCGGGTTTTTTGTGATGCGGTGTGGTTTAGGTGTTGGCGCCCTTGCCAATAGGATTTGCTGTGTTTGTGGTGCACCTGGCCACCATTCCCATCACCGGCACTGGCATTAACCCGGCTAGGAGTCTCGGTGCTGCTTTCATCTACAACAATGGACAAGTGTGGGATGATCAGGTGTGTATATATATATATATATATATATATTATTAATTTCATTTATTACCATATTTAATTGTGGATTGAATGTTATTGACTTTTAATCTGCTGAAAATAGTGGATATTTTGGATTGGCCCTTTCATTGGAGCGGTGATGGCAGCGGCGTATCATCAATACGTACTGAGAGCTGAGGCTATGAAAGCTTTAAAATCCTTTCGCAGCAACTCTACAAGTTAAAGGCGTTGGCTGTGGCTGCCTGCTTTATTTGCTGATTGCTGTGTGTGTGTTTTCTCACTCACTTGTTGCATGTGTTGTGACATATGTAAATGTCTTAAGTTGTACTTAATAAGTGGATTGGGTGAAATAATGTGTGTGTACGTTTTGAAATATGACTGCCAGCCCCAGGCTTATATAATTATACTAATGCATCCAGATGGATATGCTATGATCTACATTATTTATTACCCATATTTGCAAAAAGACAAAAAAAAAAAAAAAAAAGCACTGCCAGTTGAATTTCGAGGAACTCTTTTTCTTGCACGATTAGGCCCAAAATTTAAGTAGGTATTACTATTTATTATTTATAGTAACTATTGATATGAAATAAAATTTTAATATAATAAAATGAAAAATGAAAAAAAATCATATATATATATATATATATATATATATAAAAGAATCTCTCCAAATTTCTATAATTAAATTATTAACTCAAATACAGCAAAAAATAACATAAGTAGGATATAACAAAGTAATGTAAAACTCTAGTTATTTAAGGTTAGTTTAATGTTGCGTTTGAAAATTTCTATAAAGAAAATGTGATTTAAAATTTAAAGTGTGTTGTCAAAAAAGTATTATTAAAAAATAAAATAATTTAAATGATATTTAAATTTGTTAATATTATAATATATAAAATATTAGTTTTAAATACTTTTTAAGTAATTAATAAAAATTCTTTATAAATTTTAATTGGAAGTATAAATCATATTATAGATATTAAAATTACGTATAATGATAACTTTTATAAATTAATAAAATTTTTATAATTGATGGAATAATTCACTCATGTAAAAAATAAAAATAAAACTATTTCGACCTATCTTTGTTTATAATTAATATGATGTGATATTATTTTAACATTAATAAAAATTCAACGAATTAATAAAATATAAAAAAATTACTATGGTTAGTATTATTATATAGAAAATATAAAATGTAAATCTTTAAGTAATCAATTTTCTTTTTGTGAAGAAAACACTATTATTAATAGGAAATACAAACAATAATAATATAAAAACATGACATATACTACAAACGATAAATAAATTATTACATATTAATGCATAATGTTATTTCTGTAAAATAATATTAAAATAAGAGAATGACAAATTGATAGTAACTCCAACACTACAATAATTGTGAAAACATCAAAGATGCATAAACTTGATCAAATCGTTTAAATTTGCATTTTAGTCTCGCCATCATCAAATTCACTTGACGTTGAACACCGATTAACCAAGAAACAACCGTCAATAGTCCCGAGAAACCTACCGCATTAGTGATGCACAAAAGGCCAAGTCTCAGATGGCCTATCCTCTTCGTTATCTCGAATCTATCACCATCACTAAGATCTATCACGATAAAATCCTTTAAGAACGGTTCTTAATAAATTTGGCGGCATCTTTATATTGGCAATTCTCACATATAAAATTAAACATAACTAAAAATTAAAAGTAAAATCAAAACAGCTCTACTTTCAAATATTTGAAAGTAGAGGGGACAAAACAAAAACCACGAAAAATGTGAACAAAATAAAATCAAGAAAGTGGGGACAAAACCACAATAAAATAGCATAAAATCACTGCTATATGATGACAAAAAGTGTGAAAATAGCAACTATTCGTAAAGGAATACAATGGATTTGGACGGGAATTAAGAAAGGGAAGCTCCCATAAGTTATGGATATCACTCACGCTGCTACTACTTTAGTTTAAGTAGATGCATTTCATGTCAAGCGTCAACCGTCCCATGGGAACTAAGATGCTAATTTCTAGAGCAAAGTCCAATTATTAGAAGATGCCACAATTCACCTAGCATCCCTCAAACAAACAGATTAGAACGGAGATCACTAAAAGCCTAGGGCAATCATCTGTTCCGACTGCTACATCTTACAATGGTAAAAATAAGACAGGGCAGGGGATGAACTCAACCAGTAGATTTGCGTCCACGTGCTTGGAGCGGATGGCTTCCATGCTCATCACCACTAGATACAGATTTAGGTCGTCCGCAACTTCGGCAATGATCGCAGTAGCCTTACTTCCTTCCCCAAGTCGTTCCAACAACTTGAATTCCTTAAACCCACCTGTTGTTTTCTATTTTTTCACATCGGTTAGCACATCTTATCCGAAAGGAACATTTGAAGAACAAAAGTAGAATTGTGGGAACAACCGCCACCTCAGTTTCATGCTTTGACGTATATTTTGTACTAACCAATCAAATAACTACTGAGGCAGATATATAGTACAAATCAAGAACAAGAAAATGCACAAGGGAACCTTTTTTAGATAGTCTAGACATCTATCCTCAGGTTTATTACCAGTTTGATCACATAAAAAATATATGTATGAACGGTGAATTTTCATCGTATGTATACCTTGAGAGAGATGCCAGCATATGCTGGACAGTGTTAGTACAAAACTCCGGTGAGGAAAAACTCGAACACACGAACGAAAACTCGAACAGAAGAAGAAATAGGACAAGGCTCCAAGGCGTGTATCAAATCACTATCTTTAAGGTTATATTCGCCCCCACCTATCTTCGGTGTGCAAACGAGTTCCAAGCAAATTAACCTAACCTCGAGGATACAATGAAGCCAATGGCTATTTGCGTTTTGCACTGACGAGAATAGCCCACTACACACTGAGCAATATATGACAAGAAAACCAATTTCTATAAAGGATTTCTGCAGTAATACTTTATAGAACAATTTAACAATATTAGAAAATGAAGGAAGAAAGAAAGAATATTAGAATTGTTGGTATATCTCCAAATGAAAACTGATTCCTATTTATAGGAATTTTCATGTCTCTTCATAGAGACATCTTTAATCAATAGGTACCTTTCCGAATAATAATGTTTTTTAAAAATAAAAACATTATTATTTATTTAATTATAACTATTCAAGTAATATTATTTAAATAGTTATAATTCTTTTTCAAAAAAATTAAAAGATATAATCTTTTAATTAATTATACCCATTCATTTATAGTTATTGGAAAACTATAAATATTTGAAAATGTTCCAATAATCTCCCCCTATTTTCAAAATATTTTAGATTTTGATATTCTTGGAAATCAATTTGCATAAATGAAGGTATCTTACGATTGAACATTCACTTAGTGAAAACATGTTAAAGTTAATCGAAATTGCATGGTAGACTAAGCTTTGAACCAACTATTTCATTTGATTAACCGAACACATCTCACACAATGATTTCAACATCGGTCAATGCATAGTATCTAGGGACACTATTATGGCCATGTGTCTATGTCCTCTTTTCATGAGTGCTGTCAGAGCCAAGCCTTTGAGCTCCTAGAAACGGCCACACTTCCACTCACATAGGTAGATCCCATCAAAAGTGTTCCCGTAATTATAACACTCTAACATATTTATGTTATGGGTCCATTAAGAGTACATTACTCATCCTTCCCTTATCATTACGGGTACCTAGCACTTTAATCTTAGGATGGATTTATTTATAATGCTAACAGTCACATACTAATGATGTACTTTATCTCATTGAACTCAAGACTTGACGTTATACCAAGCATTGAGTCGAGTTTCCATCATGGGTGACTCTAATTAATGGGCTTGAGTCCCATCCCTTTTGAGGTCCTTTTTACTGCATCTCTAGCAAGACTTTTTGTCAAAGGATCCGCCAAATTTTCACTTGACCTCACATAATTAATAGTGATCACTCCATCAGAGATTAATTGTCGGACATAACTATGTCTTAATCCAATGTGTCTAGACTTTCCATTATATACTTGGCTATATGCCTTTGCTAGAGTAGCTTGACTATCACAACGGATAGAAACAGGTGAAATTGGCTTAGGCCATAAAGGTACATCATAAAGCAAATTTCTTAACCATTCTGCTTCTTTAGATGCAGCGGCTAATGCAATAAATTCTGCTGCCATGGTGGAATCAGTAATACATGTTTGTTTCTTGGAACCCCAAGAAGTGGCTCCTCCACCAAGAATGAAGATCCATCCACTAGTAGATGCATGATCTTCCAAACTTGTAATCCAACTAGCATTCGAATACCCTTCTAAAACTGGAGGATATCCATTATAACACAATCGATAGTTAATAGTTTTCTTTAAGTACCTAAGTACTCTATTCAATGCTTGCCAATGCAAACTACTTGGATTACTTGTGTACCTACTCAATTTCCCAACAGCATATGCAATATCTGGTCTTGTACAAGTCATTATGTACATAAGACAACCAATTAGACTTGCATATTTCAATTGATCAATTTTCCTACCAGCATTAGATACTAATTTTATTTGAGGGTCCATGGGTGTAGATGCTGGTATACAGATGAAAAGATCAAACTTTTTAAGCACATTTTCAATGTAATGTGATTGTGATAAAGCTATACTGCTTTCATCTCGGGTTATTTTAATCCGAAGAATAATATCTGCTACACCTATATCCTTCATAGCAAAGTTGTTTGACAAGAATTTCTTTGTGTTTTCTATTTGTTCCAAATCCGTGCCAAAAATGAGCATGTCATCTACATATAAGCAAATTATGACACCTTTTCCATTTTCAAATTTGCTATATATGCACTTATCGGATTCATTTATTTTATAACCATTAGCTAAAACAACATTGTCAAACTTTTGGTGCCATTGTTTTGGTGCTTGTTTAAGTCCATATAAAGATTTAACAAGCTTACATACCTTATGCTCTTATCCTGGAACAACAAATCCTTCCGGTTGTTCCATGTACACTTCCTCTTCCAATTCACCATTTAAAAATGCAGTTTTAACATCCATTTGGTGAACAACCAAATTATATATAGATGTAAGTGATATTAAGAGTCTAATTGTAGCAATTCTTGCTACTGGAGCATAGGTATCAAAGTAATCAATACCTTGTTTTTGTGTAAAACCTTTGGCTACCAACCTTGCTTTAAACTTATCAATGGTTCCATCGACCTTCATTTTCTTTTTGAAGATCCATTTACAACCTATATGTTTGGAACTCGGTGGAAGATCAACTAAGATCCAAGTTTGATTTCCCATTATTGAATCCATCTCATCATTTATTGCTTCTTTCCAAAAAGTAGAGTCTTGAGATTTCATTGCCTCTTCAAATGTAATACGATCAGATTCTGTATTATAACAATAAGGTATCTTATTGTATATACTTTCACCTTTTCCTTCTACAAGAAACATCATGAAATCTGGTCCAAAATCTTTGACCTTTTTAATCCTCTTACTTCTTCTTAATTCTTGACAAGATTCATCATTATTATCAATTTGTTCCAATGGAATCTCATTCTCATTTGAAGAATGAATCAATTGTTGTGGCTGTAATTGTCTTGATATAGAATTAAATCTATTTTCATCAAAAAATAGCATCTCTTGATTCAATAACAGTATTAATTGAAATTGAATCATTTGGTGCAATTACCATGAACCTATATGCCTTGCTATTATGTGCATATCCTATAAATATGCATTCAATTCCTCTTTCACCTAACTTTTTACGTTTAGGTGTTGAAACTTTGACAATAGCTCTACAACCCCAAACCTTCAAATAATTAAGGTTTGGTTTCCTTTTCTTCCATTGTTCATAAGGGGTTATTTTAGTTTCCTTATTAGGAACTCTATTCAATATATGACAAGCTGTTAGAACAGCTTCTCCCCAAAAACCTTGTCCAAGACCTGAATATGATAACATTGAATTTACCATTTCAGTTAATACTCTATTTTTCCTTTCAGCTACACCATTTTGTTGTGGTGTATAAGGGGCTGAAACTTGATGGACAATCCCAGTGGATTCAAAATAACTTGGATTATAGTATTCTCCACCTCTATCCGATCTTAAGCACTTGATAAATGATTCACATTGAAGTTCAACTTCAGATTTATAAACTTTAAATTTATCAAGCGCTTCATCTTTTGAATGCAATAAATATACATAACAATATTTAGAACAATCATCAATAAAAGCAACAAAATATTTCTTTCCACCTAATGTAGGAGTATTATGCATGTCACATAAATCACTATGTATCAAATCAAGCAATTTTGTTTTTCTTTTAACCTTAGTGAAAGAGTTTCTTGTAATTTTAGTCAACATACATGTATTGCATTTTTCAATATTATTATTAAAAACAGGAATTAAATCTAACTTATACATGTCATTCAATTTTTTATAATTCAAATGACCTAATCTATAATGCCATAAACAAAAAGATTCAACCATATAAGCAGAAATAGTATTTTCATTCTTATTGATAATATTTAGTTTGAACATACTCTCATACATATACCCTTTCCCTACAAAAATTCCTCCCTTAGACAAAATAAATTTATCTGCCTCAAAAACAAGTTTGAAACCAAACTTATTTAACAGACTTCCAGACACTAAATTCTTTCTAACTTCTGGTACATAATATACATCATTTAAGGTTAAAACCTTTCCAGAAGTGAATTGCAGTTCAACAGACCCTTTGCCTTTGATTGCTGCGGTGGAAGAATTTCCCATGTACAAGACATTGTCATTTTTCACATTGTGTAAACTTTGTAAACATGCTTTTGTCTTTGCACACGTGTTTGGTTGCTCCAGTATCAATCCACCATGTATTATCATCTTGTGCCATATTAATTTCAGATATCATTGCAACGAACTTTTCGTTATTATCAGCCTTAGAAGATGATTTCTTCTTTAAGAATTGACATTCATTCTTGAAATGTCCCGGCTTACCACAATGATAGCATGAGCCCTTTTGTTTCTTTTTAAACTTAGGTGCTCTATCAGTCTGCTTGAACTTTCTCTTGAATGGTTTAGTAGTCTGTACTTCCACCGTAACATGCACTTTGGCATTTTCAGAATTTAGATTCTGATCTTGCTTTCGATATTCTTCTTCAATACGAAGATGATTTGCCAAAGCCTCAAGAGATATTTCCTCTTTCTTATGTTTTAGACTTCTTTTAAAGTCTTTCCAAGATGGAGGAAGTTTGTCTATTATGGAGGATACAACAATCATTTCATCCATTTTCATATCATATTGTTTGAATTGATTCAGTATCTTTTCAATATCACGAAATTGTTCCATAACAGAACGACCATCAATCATTTGATAATTATTGAAACGACTGACAAGAAATTTCTTGCTTGTAACATCTTTGGTCATGTATCTTATCTCCAATTTGTCCCATAATTCTTTAGCGGTGACCTCATTTTGGTAGGTGTCGAACAAACCATCAGATAAACCATTCAATATGTGGCCCATGCACATGTAATCAGCATTGTCCCATTTTTGTCTTTCTCGGGTTGCAGCAACAGATTCGTTTTCAGTCTCCTCAGGTCTTGGGGTATCCAAAACATATGCAATCTTCAAAGTTGATAATAAGAAGTGCATTTTTTTTTTTGCCATCGTCGAAAATTGCCACCATCAAACCGATCAAGTTTGACAAAATTGGAAGCCAACTCCCTTAGTGTTCCACTTTCGTGAGTTGCGGTAGTCATTATGAAATATAACCTTAAAATTGTTAGTACAAAACTCCGGTGAGGAAAAACTCGAACACACGAACGAAAACTCGAACAGAAGAAGAAATAGGACAAGGCTCCAAGGCGTGTATCAAATCACTATCTTTAAGGTTATATTCGCCCCCACCTATCTTCGGTGTGCAAACGAGTTCTAAGCAAATTAACCTCGAGGATACAATGAAGCCAATGGCTATTTGCGTTTTGCACTGACGAGAATAGCCCACTACACACTGAGCAATATATGACAAGAAAACCAATTTCTATAAAGGATTTCTGCAGTAATACTTTATAGAACAATTTAACAATATTAGAAAATGAAGGAAGAAAGAAAAAATATTAGAATTGTTGGTATATCTCCAAATGAAAACTAATTCCTATTTATAGGAATTTTCATGTCTCTTCATAGAGACATCTTTAATCAATAGGTACCTTTCCGAATAATAATGTTTTTTAAAAATAAAAACATTATTATTCATTTAATTATAACTATTCAAATAATATTATTTAAATAGTTATAATTCTTTTTCAAAAAATTAAAAGATATAATCTTTTAATTAATTATACCCATTCATTTATAGTTATTGAAAAACTATAAATATTTGAAAATGTTCCATGAGACAGTTGAGTTCCATGTTCTGGCAACTCCTCTTTCTGTTTTTCATCTATAACTGCAACGTACATAAAAGTTTTTGAAATCTTCCTTTTGAAGCATGTTACATAACAACACACACATGCTGCAATGGATAGAGGGAATGTGCACATACATACCCACGACAGTAATGTCAGCGCCATAGTTCTTGGACAAAGCAGCAGTAGTTGCAGCTGCCTGCTCAAAAGTTTAAGATGTTTAACCGAATTGTGCGAGGACCCAAAATGCAAATCACGACAAAGCATCCTTAGAAAAACACCATTGTTTCCCCTATTGAAGGATTTAAAGCTAATGTTGTAGGATTTGGGGTTTTGAGAAGGAAACCTGTCTTGTTCCTTCGGAAAGATACGGATTTCTGTCTGTTATTGGCAGAAGCAGATGCTTGAAATGAGTTAATGCATCAGCAACTAAGCTCAGTTCAGAGTCTTGAGGTTGAGGAACAGCCTTTGCTGTCCACAATTAAACCAAAAACATACAAAAATATCAAAACGGGAGCTTCCTATAACAAAACAATAACAATCGGCCTAAATTTTCCATTACATCCAACAAATTATGTTCCATGTTGTTTTTCTCATAAACTCAAGAACACTAAACCCAACATTGTAATATATATCAAAATTAAAGCAGCATTAAAGGATATTACCTTTGTGTCTGATTGTAGGAAAGTTAGAGAGATTTCGAGCTATAGACAAGAGAGGAGGAGAAGATGTAAAAGCTAAGGAAGAAGGCAGAGACTGATCAAAATAAGAAGAAAAAAGTGGGTTTGAAACCTTTGCGTGCTTTGAAGTATCTACTGGAACTGTAACCAAATAATGCGCAAAAGCCATCAGAATCAGTGGAACTGAGAGAGGAGCAGTTAGTTGAGGACGATTTCCAGAAACCAAATGAGCTCATTTTATGCGTTGGGCCATTCTCAATCACGTATTCATCGCCGTTAATCTTGTTGCCTACACACTAGACTAGAGCTTCTAGCTTGTGGCATTTGCATATTAAAACGCAGCGTTTTATATGCCATATGTCTTTTCTCTTTGAAGTTTCAATAACCATGCTCAGCAGTCATTGAAGAAGGGGGAAAGACCATATCTCGTCACTTGTACGTTGTTTGTTGATTGCTGAGAATAAAATTAATTCCATTTTGTACATATAGTCGAAGTTGCTTGCTTATCTTCATCAATGGAAATATTCATTTTTCTAAAATTCGAGTATGTGTACGAGAGTATAATGGTCACCATTGGGTCAACGTGTTCTTGTCAAACATGTACTTACTCATCCACGTTTGAGTAACGTAGCCGTATAACAGAGAACTCCTACAGAAAGAATGTAGTATTTACGAAGCGATGTATGCAATTGGCCTTTGTTGTTAAGCAAAACAAACAACTCCAAAATTTATAACTTAAAATCAAAACATATTTACAACCACGTGTAGGTGTAGCTATGACGTAAAGTATAAAAATGTTTTCCTTTCCTGTAAACCTAAAACAGTATCTATGGTACAAGCTAAGGTGGGGGTGCTCTGACGTAAAAGAATGATTTAAATCAAAGCAAAAAATGGAATGAGAACAAATGTAAGTGCGTAAAACAATGTTTTGAGGTGGCGTGATGGACTTGTAATGGATGGTGACGCCCCTGAAATGTTTGTATCATTAGCATTCCCTGATGTGGCTTCAGGATTCACAGCAATGGCTGGAGGGACTGCAGTTGGTGGGTTCACTGGTAAAGTGTTCGAGGCCTCTATATCATAACCTGTTGAAAATCGGATCTCATTGTTAGACGTTGAAGAGATCAATTGGATGCATAAAACATGCGCGAAAAACAAAGACAAGTTACTCACAGTCGGATGCTTTCCAACCCAGCACCATCCTCTCACGATCAAAAACTATCCGATAACCGGTCATGAAATTTTCTGGTTTCAATGTAAGAAACAACAAAAGTGTAAGAAGCTATATTCGTTATCACAACAAATTGTGAGTGCAGTGCTATACTAGGCCATGCCATCTGTCAGTTTAGGATTAGATAGACCCTTGGTTCCAATGACCAGATTTTAATCCCCAGTAATTCATTTAATCATTACAGAGTAAGCACCAAAAATAAGCAATGTTGATTGTGCTGGAAGATACTCACGTCCAATAATATTCACATTGTCACTTTTCACAATACCTAAACAGTATACATCTCCACCCTGCCAGATCAAAAAAAGAAAAGATTAATTTCAAGGCAAGTCAAGCGCATCTATAGAAATAAAATGAACTATTTTTTTTACCTGCAAGGAAATCACTATTATTGGATCATTAACAAAAAAATAGTCTCCACCTTTCATTGTCAGATTCACAATGGGGTACTTAAAGCTGGTTTGATTTGCACTGCAAGGTTAAAAGAAGAAGTCAGTGCTTCAAAGGGATAAAACGGAAAATTGTTTTTTTGGTAGGTCTAAACAAATAGATTATACCTTAGGTCATAACAATATTCAAAGGGAAGGCCGGAAGAATTAGATGTATGCCGCTTCTCTATGGCGAAATTGTTGAACTGTCAAACGACATAATGAAAATTTCTTAACATGGGAAGAAGAGAGGCTTCGGAAAACAGCATGGAATTCGTGACTTAAACTACTCACATTCTCAGAAATAAGTGTATAAGCTGGGTCATTCAAGTATGTAAACGAGGTACCGGAGTCAAAAATTGCATTGAAATCAAGATCTGCAGTATTTCCTCCAACATTTACTTGAGTGATACTGACATTGTAAGTGGGGCTGAAAATGAACATTGAGAAGAGAAGAGATGAGTACAACCAACAACTAAAAAGCCAAAACCGGAATCATTTCTAAGGCTGCATGTTCCACTAACAAGTTTGTTATCATCATCGATGGAAGCCGAAAAAAGAGTAGCTACTTACTGGGATTGCCTGAGATTAAATGGTGTTTCTCCTTGATCTGAGCTGCCCCTATCACCAAAAGTGATTCTTCCAACCCCGTCAGGTCCAAAACACATAGAAAAAGAATTCGAAGCAAGATTTTCATTCGCTAATATGCTAGGAACAGAGACATTGTCCATACCAAGCCCGAATAGACCATTAGGAGCAGCACCATTTAAGAATGATCCAGTCTGAGTCTGCCCACAACTGCAAAAAAGAGCAGAACATCCAGATCATAAGAGCAACAACTCGGGAGAATCAGGTTATTTTCCTCAGGAATAACAGCGCATATCATGTTGATCAAGGGTATATTAATATCATTCATTGATGCTATTTCCCAAGACAATAGATAATGTTTGTTAATTGTTAATATAAAAAAGGAAGTGAAAGTTACAAACCCGAATGTAATCTTAGCTTCGACGGCTTTGGTTTTATCTTCATCTGTAGTTAAGTGCAAAACATCCTCCACCAAGACCCCAGTAGAAGAAGTGCCATTAGAGAGATAGAGAACTTCATAAGGGCAATTACTTTGAGGTGAAGAACATTGTTTTTGTTGTTCACACAGGGCGCTGCTACAGGGAACTTTGGAGCTTGTATTGGAGGAATTAAGGCTATAGATGTTAAATTCTATCATCTGAAACACAAAAGTTACAACATATACCCATCAAAAAACGATACTTCATGTATCAAATACTATATTAAATCCCAAAGCTTGTATTGAATACTTATGAAGAAAAAGGGTTACCTGATTATCGGATGTCTTGAGGCCTCGCACGCATTTGGAGCAATCGCATGGTAACCAGAATAGATCGCTGCCGGTGTCTAGCGCCACCAAAAATGACACAGCAGGCGTCCCTATTGATACATTCGCGTAATGCAAACTGTAAAATTCCCAGAAATTGGAAATCTATTACTTTTAACAAATTCAATCCAACAGCAATAAGAAAGTTCTAGAGATTTCAAATATATATATGGCAGAGAAATTGATATAATTTTTTCATAGTATAAACTCTTAGTCACGCGTTGTAAAAAAAGGGGGGGGGGATTTGGCTTTATTGAAGTTTCCCCCTATTCACTCCCAAATTAAAACGAAAGGAAACTACTCCAGATTTTCTCAGCTAACAAGCAGAAAAAAAAAAAAAAAAACCAAACTTTTACTAAAACCAGAAAAAAAAAACGAAATGAAATTCCAACAAGTGTTGAGCTATTGCAGAAGCAAAATAATAATAATAATAATAATAATAATAATAATAATAATAATAATAATAATAATCCAATAACAAAATTGCTTTTTTTAAATATATAAAGAAAAAAAAGGGAGAGAGAGAGTGAGGTGGCAAGAAATCATACAATCCCAAGTCATCCCATAGATAAGTTTCGTTCCCGTCGAGAAACGTAACAGGCGTCTGATCATTAGCCGTCGCCAGCCGACGGCCCTCGATTATTTTATCACGGTGAACCATAGCACTGTAATATTCCGTACTTCCCTTCGCAGGTAACTCATCAACGGCCAGGATTTGCTTAACCGGATCCGAATACCTATGATGGATATCAAACGCGAAGGTACCGAATCCGTAACAACTTCCCGCGCTTAATCCCAACACCACTAACAACAACACACAACTGTAACTACTAAACTCTCTCATGTCTGAAAACTTTTGCTGTACTCTAAGTTTGGCCGTCGTTACCAACAAAAAAAAAGGAATCTGGGGGAAAAAAATAAAATTTTGGTGTTTGGGAGTTAAGCTTAAGAAAAAAAAGGAAGGTTTGAAAAGGTTTTCAGGTTTGGTTGGAGTTTTGAAAGGAAAATGAAATAAAATAAATGGCAAGGAAGAAAACAAAAGTCAAATGAACCTTTATTTTTAAGTTTTGAGTTTGCCGAGCAGACGAAACCGCTGCAGTTTGGTACCCCAACTATAAGTGGGGTCCCCTAGCTAAGGGTTTGATTATTTAATTAATTATTCTATTTCCCGAAAATCCCCTTGTATTTCTGATATAAAAGTATTAAGTTTTAACTCTTTCATGTTTATATGTTTTGCTAATTTGATAAATTTATAGTTTCTTTAATTATTTAGTGTGTCGGAAATATACATGAGAGCATGATCCTTTTTTGACTGATTTTATTCTCCACTCCTCGTAAAATTTACTTCATATATTTTTATTTTAAAATTTTAATCTTTATATTTTTTAAATTTTAGTTTAATAGTTAATATTATTATTTGTTAAATCCGTTGATATAACATTTTAAAATAAAAAAAATACCTATTTTATAGCAATGTAATTAAAAAGTTGATCAGGGATGAAACCAAATTTTTTTTTAGGGAGGTCGAAATTAAATTTTAATTTTAATAAATTATATCTTTATAACTTTTAAAAAATTAAATCAAAATTTTAACTATATGTACATGGTTTTTTTTTATAAAAACAACTTGAATTTTTTTTATTAATTACAAAAATGCTCACTTTTTTTTAATATGTATATAAATGACCTGAAATGAATAGTAAAAGTTAGTTGAGCCAAAAATATTGATGCCACCCATTTGCCACATCAACCAACCATTGGCTGCTAAAATTAAAAAAATTCAATTTTTTTAGGTGGAGTCAATCTATTTGGCAAGACCTGTATAAATATTACTCCAATACGAGTATTTCTGAATATTTCGGAGGCCAAAAAAATAAATAATAGTGGTGGAGCCAAATATATTAGTGTTACCACCTTTATTATGTCATAATTTTTTTTAATTTTAAAGTGATTTTTATTTTTATTTTAAAACTAAAATTATTATTTTATTTGGTAGAGCCATAAAGAATGGCATGACCACCGTGCTACCATTTTTTGGCAGATTCAGCAACTTTCTCTTTTCTTCGATTTTCAACTCGTTCTTGATCTATAATAATAATTTGATTCAATTAACCAATTCAGACAGTAAAAATTAACTCATTTATTCTAGTAAGTCATTTTTATACATTTTTACAAAATTACCCT
This sequence comes from Gossypium australe, assembly GCA_005393395.2. Classification (NCBI taxonomy): domain Eukaryota; kingdom Viridiplantae; phylum Streptophyta; class Magnoliopsida; order Malvales; family Malvaceae; genus Gossypium; species Gossypium australe. The sequence continues at coordinate 31,629,977 of CM016624.1, read as the reverse complement.
AATATTTTACTTTTATGCGATTTAGTCCCTAAATTCAAAACACGCAATTTAACCATTTTTAATTAAATCCTAGCTATGCCGAACAGTCAAGGGCTTCACTACAGTCCATATTTGCAATTAATTCACAACAAGTACAACTAATTTTACTAGTTTTTCATTTTAGTCTTTAAACATTGAAATCATCAAAAACTACTTTACAAAATAGTCTTATCTAACAACCAAGCTTAATAATCTATCATAAAACTTCAAGAATAACTCATACTCATTAATGGCATAATCCTTAACATTTGATAGTTTTACAAATTAGTCCCCAGGTTAGCTATACTAAGCTAATACGAGCTCAAAAACATAAAAATTACTAAAAACAAGTGAGGTTTCACTTACCTATTGGGGATTAAAACTTGGCCGAATGGTCTTCTCTATCTCCTCTAGGGTCTCGGTTTTGAAAGTGTAGGGAAGAAGATGATAAGAATTTTATCATGTTTTGTTATAATATAATTATTTACCTAATTACAAATTTACATTTTTAACATACATTTAATATTCACTAATTTTAAACCCATTACCATCCACTAAAGTAGTGATGGTTTATTTTCCATTCAAGTCTATTGATTAATCTTTATATAGCTATTTGATAACTTTAACTAATAGAAATCAACAATTTAGTCCTTTTTGCTAAATTAACTATCCAAACGATAAAATTTCCTAACCAAATTTTAATACAACTCTAATGACCTCGTAAATATTAAATAATTAATACTTACAGACTGACACATCAGAGTTGTGGTCCCAAAAATAGTATTTCTGACACCATTGAAAAACGGGTTGTTACATTAACTGATGACACTAGATGACCATCATCCACACATATACCATTCATGCATCACTGAAGAAGGTTACTTACCTTACACAACACATGGAAGTAAAGAAGGAACTCACCAGAAACTCTAGCATAAATCTACAAAGCAAGTCCTTTGTCTTTATCTCTTGGACCTTCGTTAGCTTCTTAAGCTAAAAGAAAGATAATTCTACACATCAAATCATTAATCTATCAAATCTTAACATCCATGCAAGAATTGACCATACTTAATCCAAAATCAGGAAGTTTCCTTTCTCACACACCATTCTAACATCTATTCATACAATATGAAAAATACGTAAATGACTTAAATAATAACCTAAAGGTTCATCAGTAATTACCAGGGAGTTGGTACTAACGTAGATGTTAGCTAAATGCTGCGAACCTTCACTTCAATGAACTTCTTCTAAACTTAGTTTTTGAAAATATTTGCAGAGGAATTCAAAAAAGAAGAAGATGTAAAGGTGTTTTAGAAAGACCACCGTTATTATTATATAATTAAGCGACAGAGACCAAAATTACTAGAAAATCAGATAATTCCACTAAAACTCTTGATTCTTGTGATTAAGTGCACTTAACAAGTTTTAGGTCTTACAATCTATAGTAGCCTAGTTCAGTTCTAATTAAATCTCAACTTGACTAACCAAATCATTTTACATTAAAATAATAAACAAATCTAAATGACAAAGAACTCAAAAAGTTCACCCAAAGCATCTGAGGTGGGCGGATACTTAATAGAAGAGTTCACCAAACCTAGCAAAAACTAGAAGTTCGCCAAATGGCGAATTACACAGAATTCTATATTAAGCCATGAAAACTACTTTACTTACACAAATCTATCCTTAATTTACCATTTCTACGTCAAACAGTAACCAAATACGGAGACTCCACCGAACGGGCTGTTACAAAACCTGACCCTAAAACTATGGAAAACTAAAGGAAACTATTAGCCACCAAAATCTAAAATGAAAAGCTTATAAATTTGTATTTATAGCCTACTAACATTTAACCTAACATTGACCATTGTACCCTTAAGTAAAAAGAAGACATAAGCTTGTTTGGACACAAATTTGCCCTTGTAGTTTTTGCACTCGTCAGGCTTGGGTATCGCGATACCCACAACAGTCTTAAGATTAGAAGTCTTGGGGGTCTTTGTATCACGATACCCATGGTCTGGTATCGTGATACCACTGTAGATGGAATCTATTCTCCTTATTTCAACACTGTCAGGGGTATCACGACTTTTATGCTTCGATATCGCGATACCTCCTTCCAGGGGATGCTTTCTTTACGTTTAGGCCACCGTTGACTCCCTACAATACTCAACTAACTTGTTAGGTTCCCCACGGAATGGTTGGCCAATTTGGATCTAAAAAATGGCTTAAAACCAATAAAAATAATTTATTAACAATAAAACTAAAAATTGACAAAAAATATATAAAAAAGCACTTAAATTGCTTAAGAATAAGCTTTTTAAGTGCAACGGAGAGCATAATTTGATGTATCAAATTACGACAGATCATCATGTCATGTAATTACTTAATTTATGTTATTTAACTTGTGTTATTATAACCATGTTACTAATTGTGCAATTCGTGTGGATGCCATATTCTGCCTCAGACATTGTGGTTGTTATTACCCCGTCGGCTCATATCTACTCACACTTATGGTGTATTAACGCATACATATTGAATTTCTCAACAGTCGAGTGGTACAATGGGGATCAAGTTATGCGACAGTTCAAGTGCAAACAAGATGTTTCGAATGTTCCACAAAATTTTGACAATGTCCATAGAATTAACAAAAAGGGGAAAGAATCAAAAAATTAAGCATTAAAGCATCAACAATATCTTGCATTATAGAACGGCCGGATGAAACGGACACCTCAGATATATTTTGATTTTGATTTACAGCCCTCGATTGAGTACCAACATTGATACATCGAGAATGGGAAATCGTATTTATTTAGATTTACGGCCCTCCACACATGCACCGACAAGGGCACCAACAATGTCAACGAGGTCATTCCCCTCCTGCACCCCAACTCGAGCCCGATCCCGAACGTTCTTATACACATTCTCCCGATAGTTCTTATCATCCAGATTTGGGGGTAGATAATTATCTTTCGAAGTCATCAGGATATGCATATCACTCAGAGATTTTCAGTTCCAGTTCTAATCATCAGCAACCGAGATCATAAAGGATATTTGATACCTTTAGCCAATTACCATCTCAATACTCCACCCCTCCCGGGCAAACCTTTCGGAAATACAATTTTTCAAGTTTGTTTAGCACATCCTAAGGTTCGTTGATGGATGCTGTGAATAAAGGTTTGGGTGAGGAGAATAATGACCGTTGCAAATACTCTCAACGCTAACGCCAGACACCACAACAGTTTACCCCACGGACAACTCCATCAAACCATCACTTCTAGCACGTCTAACATTATTTTTATTGCATGTATTTTATAATTGTAATTTAAGTTTTAAAGTTTGTATAATATATAGTTTAGTCATGTAAGAGCCCATTTTCGCCCGGGCCCATTAGCCAAACAAAACCAAATTAAAAACCCAAAAAATTATTATTATTATAAAAGTCCAATAATTAAAAGTCCAGATCACAAAAAATAGGGCCCACTTATCCTAGCCCAAATCAGCCTACCCACTTGCACTAAACCCACACACCGATTGGCCCAATACACAAACCCTAACTAAGCCCGAAACCTTAACATTTCAGAAACCCTGGAACCTTTTGGCCAGGCAGCGCCGCAAGCAGCCCCCACGCACGTGCGCGTCATGCGCCTACACCTCCGTACGCCCCGCGCAGCACCGCGACACGTCACAGCCTCTGTACCTGCACAACGAAACAAAAACAACAGCAAGTGCCCAGCGAGGATAACAGAAATATGAAACAATTTTTGTAATTTTCTTTATTTTCATTTTTATCTTTCTAAATCGGCTATAAAATCGAAGAAAGATGATTGTAAAAGTGGAGGTTTTTTACACGCACAGAAACAAAAAAAAAATAAAAAGCCAGAAAAATTTGAATCCTTCGGAGGTGATTTCCAATTTTAATTCATTTAAAATTTTCGATTCTGTGCCGTCGGTGGATGGTTTATTTTCCTCGCTTTTCTAATTTTTGCATGCGAAAATAGAATAGAGGGGAGAGATTTACCTTTACCTTAGATCGAAGCCCATTTTCTTTGTCGCAATCGGAGTAAAACGGGAATTTCGAAGTCGGGTATGGTAACTTTCAAAGCCAAACTCTAAAGGCGCCACCAATTTCCACCAGTCGCCGTTCGTGGTGACGAAAGGGTGTCTGATCGGAGTGTTCTTAAGAGTCGGCTGATAAAAGGTTTAGGAAAGTGTTTAGGTTTTTTTTTTCCTTTATTTTAAGTGGCTGGGTAATTAGGTTTTCTTTTAGTTTTATTAAGTTGCACAAAACGGCACCGTTTAGGGCCTGTTTCAGTGGCTCTAAAACGGTGTCGTATAGGGCGACCCGAATTCATCCGACCAGCTCCGATTGGGACCCGCGTTTTTTTCAAGTTTTGGGCTATTTTCCATTTTGGCCCTTCTTCATTTTGTTTTATTAATTTTTCGTTTATTTCAATTTCACCCAGTAATTTTGTCCAGTTTTAATTTTAATCCTTCTTTGAACGCAGCGTTTAATAACTTCGGAAAATCGCGATCCTTTTAGGTTTATGCGCGTTATATTTCAGTCTTTATTTTTGTCCCAATGTTTTTATATTTATTTAATGATCCCTTTCAGTTTGTATTCATTTTAATTGAATCCTTTTATTTCGATTATTTTATTTCGCATTTCTTGTATTCTTTTGAACTTACTTATTATTTATATTTTTGAATTTGTCTTAGTATATCATGTTGAATTATTTTCTTTATATTTCCATTTGTACATTTTTCATTTGTTTGATTATATAGCTATTTATTTCAAAAATTCCCTTTTCTAATCTTACTTTATTTTAAAGATTTGTATAATTATTATTTTAAATGTACTTGTATATTATTAATTTATCCATACACATATACTTAATATTAAAATTATTTACGTACTATTGATTTTATAGTACTTTAAATATATATATTTTCTTTAAAATCCAATATATATAATTTGTACCTAAAAGAAAAAAATAATTCCAAAGTGTAAAATTCATATCCAATTTATTTTAGTTGCTTCAAGTTTATTTGATTTGCCTTTAAAGTTTTTTTGACATTGTTAAATTTTGTAAGAGTATTGTATAGTTTGTTGACCAACATGTTTTTAAATTTGTGTATTTCATGATTAATGTTACGCATCTTATCCTTGTATTGTATTTCAAGTTTCAACATATTCAAACATTTTCTAAATATTTTATTACGTTAAAAATGAATATTGAGCCAATTTTAAGATTTCATATTTGAAAAACAAGGCAATCTTTGTGTGTTTAGAAGTACGGAAAACCACATCCTAACGTGCTGGGTGTCGATTATTCGTTCAACTAAATACCCAAATACCCTTTTTTACATGTTTTGAAGATCAAAGATGATCTCGGTGTCAGAGTATAAATGTGTTATATCCTAACGTGCTGGGTACTTATCCCTTTGAAATGAGTTAATCTTGAGATTCAATTCCAATTTAATTAACTTTCTTCCAAAATTTTTACCCTAAATATTTTCAAGTTTTAAATATATTCAAATTCTTTCTAAAGGTTTTCTTTCGTTAAAAGCATACATTGAACCAATTTCAAGATTGCATATTTAAAAGAACAAGGCAATATTTGTGTGTTTAGAAGTACGGAAAATTACATCCTAACGTGCTGGGTGTCGATTTTTTGTTCAACTAAATACCCAAATACCCTTTTTTACATATTTTGAAGATCAAAGATGATCTCAGTGTCAGAGTATAAATGTGTTAATCCTAACGTGCTGGGTATAATACTTTTATCCCTTTGAAACGAGTTAATCTTGAGATTCAATTCCGGTTTAATTAACTTTCTTCCAAAAATTTTTTACCCTAAACATTTTCAAGTTTTTGATGTTAGGACAACATTAATCAATTTGGTACCAACCTTGGGCGTTGCAAGGGTGTTAATCCTTCCTTGCACGTAACCGACTCCCGAACCCGTTTTCTCGAATTTCACAAACCAAAATATTTTATAGGTGACCTGATCACACCTAAACAAAAAGGATCGGTGGCGACTCCCTATTTTTAAAAGTCGACCCCCTTTTTTCAAAACTTTAAAATAAAAATAGTTTCGACAAGTCATATTCTCAGTATTCCAATATAACATTATTTTATACTTGAGCATGTTTAAGTAATATCAAAATTAATCATAATCAAATAAATTTTGATAAAATTAAAAGTAACATAAATTCTACATAAAATGAAATATTACTTCAATTAATAACAACATTTCACATACATTTGAACATGGAGTACATAAATTCATATTCCACTAGATCGAGATGATTGTCCAAGATGGTAGGTTTGATGTATGCATTTCCCCCGATTATGACCAACTGTTCTACACATACCATAATGTTTAGGGTTAGTTTTCCCCTTCAAGTCCATTTCATCATGAATCTTGGTGATGTGCGAGCAACCTTTCGACTTCCTACATAACCCTATGTCTTGGACCAGCTCAAAAGTTAGCGGAGGCACTTCCTAAGTTGACACATCATGCAAAAGGGGAAATGAGTTTCCCTAAATATGCAATGTGCATTTTAGAGTGTACACCTCATCAATATATTGTTCAACATTGATGGAGGCGCGGGCATAAGCTATTATGACGTGCGTACAAAGGTACCAAAGTGTATGGAACTTCTCGTAGTTACACTGTTTGTTCCGGATATCAACTCTATAGGATCTAAGTGGGATACTGGGTCGATAGCCGATGGGCTCTGTAACTCGAAAAGTTTCTAACTATCGAAAAAATAATTCTACATGCATCGACCTCGCTCTTTGGGCATTGGCATCCATTGCCTTCCCGACCTCCTCGAAAAACATGTGTCTTGCATCTATTTGGTTTACTTGTTTTAGCCTCATTCTTGGCATAAATGTTGCCAGTTTGTAAAATATAGTTGAGAAAATAGATGAAATTAGAAGATGTTGTGTTTGCTTCAAGACAAAGTTAACAACATTTGTCAGGTTGGTGGTCATATGACCATATCGAGATCCGCCATCAAAAATTTGAGCCCATTACCACGGCTCTATGGTACCCAACCACTCTTGAAAAAGAGTATTTGTTTCACTGTGGATATCAGCCTCAAGCCTGGTCAACCTTTGCTTGAAACAGTGTTGTTCCAGCTCGTACGCTACATATGTATTTCGAAAAGACACGTTACCTTTTCGAATTAATTTGTGGACGTATTAAGAATATTTAAAAATATGTTGAAATAAAAATTTACCCATGCTCATTACTTGTTTGTGCTAGTCTGCATTCTTGTCGTCTCAGTGGAAGTTGGCGGCGATGTGGCGAATACAGTAAATAGATTATCATGGAACACCAGAATGCCTAATCGCGACAATTAGTCTCTTCTATCTATCGAATATGATGCAAATATTGTCTTTTTTAACAATATATGTCCGCAAGTTCGTCAGGAAGAATTCTGACGATTTCATGTTCTCCAACTCCACAATGGCAAACACTATCGGTAGCAAATTCTGGTTTCCATCTTGTGCAACCACAATAAGAAGGGTCTGTGAATATTTTTCATATAACCAGGTGTCATCACCTGTACAAGCGACTTGCAATGGGGAAAGGCCCACATGCATAAATCGGATGTCTAGGACATTCGGTGGAAAATTCTTCTTCCTGATTGTAGTTGGTAGTTTGGGTTGTAATAAGGTCGTGTTTGCAACTCATTGACTGTCCCTAGCACATACTCTTGTATAAGGCTATCCACCTTTGGAGTTCAGCATCTTAATATCCGTACAACAGCTCTATGGCCATTTGTTTAACTATCCATGCTTTTGGGTATGACACTCGGTACTGAAATCATTCTTGCATTTCGGGAATCAATACCGATATAAGAATGATCGACATGTCCTTCACCATTGACATGATGTAGTTGTACATAGTTTTCACATCAAATTTGCGATTATCTTGCGTCATACGTGCAGAAGTGCATGTATGAGGCCCAAAAATTTTCCAGATCTCCCACATTTGCGATCTCTAAATAAATGATGCTCATACCTGCCAATTGCACCCTTCTGTCGACCTTTAACACTCCCCAATATATAATGTTGGTTTAAACACAACGACTTCGTAGTCAACTGACACATTCATGCTATATCGCTTAATGGAAAATACACAGTCTTCCTTAGTCGTGAATTTTTGGCCCACGAACAACTCCTCTCATTTGAGAGCTGTGGCCAATAGGTGAGCAGATAGTATATCGAGGTACTTAGAAAACTCAGATGCATACGCCGCATCGGGATTTACGTTCAACATGTGAGCCTCAGGATCATTGCATATGACAATGCATCGACTCGGGTTCTCGACTGAAGACGCGTAAACATTTCCATCATCATTCGCGCCTTTGTCGTCAATATCATCCGAGACACCTAGATCAGGGTCACTATAATTTTCAACCTCGTGATCAAAACAACCATTATTATCATATTCATCTTCACTATCTGTATTGGTCTCAATCAACACTAGATATATTTGTAAATAGGGGTCTAGGTTAAGGTTCTCAGATACAGGTGGAGCATTAAGATCAATGCCAAACCCGTGTACAGATGATCGCCTATTGACATACGCTCTCAAAACCTACATACATGGATCTTGAACTCCATATTCTTCACTTAATTGAGTGAAATCTTCAACTGGCTCCACATCAGCTAACTCAGCAAACTGAATCGATTCAATGTTGACACTCCCAATCCAGCAATAAAGTGCAACCATTGTCTCCACGTCTTCATCGTCTACAAGTTCCATCTCAGTATATTTGATGTGATTTGATGAAATTGGGAATTTGTAGAATAGTTTCGACATCCTCCTTCCATAATGTGTAACAAATTTTGCATTGATCATTTCTTTCATATCATTAACATGCATATTTCTATTAAATCTCATTGCTATTTGTTGGCAAGATTAAAAAATACAACCAATTGTTGCTCTTAAAATTAGTCCATTGAAATAAACACATACGACGAATTGATTATCCATCTTCAATATTAAATCTGAAAAAATAATTAAATTTCTCAATAATTATTTGAAAAACAAGATTCTACTGTAAAAAATATAATAAAATAAATTTAAGTACCAACCTTATGAATTTTTCATTCTTTTCTTCCTTATTTTCTCCTCTTCTCCAATTTTTTCCTTTCTTCTTATCAATTAACTGCTAAGCCGTTTAAGAAAACACGAAATTTTGATGTTTAAATAGGGGTCCAGTGTCAACTGACAGAGCTCCTCCCCTCAAACGGTGCTGCCTGACAGCGTCCTTCCACCTGGGTGCCATCTGACAACTCTCCTCCATTCCCCTCCAACCTGTATTTTACCTCTCCACCCATGGTTACTATTCAAAACATACCATTTGAGTAATTAATTTAATTAAGATACCATTTTAATTATTAATTTTATTTTTTGTATTATTGGGATAAAAAGGGCGTAAAGACTAGATCCATATTTGAACTTATTAGATTTCAATTCATTTAATTATTATAAAATAAAAAAAATATTATTTTTAAAAATCAAATGACAAGTATGGTTGAAGGAGGGCATGTGGCATGTTTGAAAAGAGAGAAAATGATATGAATCAAAAGTAAAAGGCAAGAAAGGGGGAGTTGGAGGGTGGGTTGGTGAAAGTAATCGAGAGAAGGAAGAGGCCATCATCCCCGTGACCTTAGCTTTAAACGCCACGTGGCAAATGAATTAAATAAATTTAAATGGTAACAGATTTAATATTTACTGCATAAAAAATATTCTAAAAACTATTAATTTTTAATTACAATATTATTCTAAATGAAAAATTTTATTTATAAAATTATAAAAACTTAAAACAAAAATTAAATTTGTTAAATAGTAAATAATATTATTTAAACAATATTTTATGTTAACTCTATTTTATTTTAATATTATTTAATTCATTTTAATAATACAAAAATTAAATTAATCCACTAATTTAATCATATATTCACCTTTATTTAATTGTTAATCTTAATGCCGTCACTTTTATTTTATAGGGTGAATTGGGAATTATATTTTAGTTATCTCTATGTTTTATTTTAATCTTTATGTCACTCTAATAAATTTTTAACCATACATTAATTTAATATTAATTTTTTTTTGTTTGATATGATCTGAAAAAAATTAAGTTTTAATTAAAATAAAAAAAATCATTTTTCTATATTTTTAACATTTAGCAACTGGAGTGGTGAAATTTGGCATCATGTAATCTTTGTTAAATAATTAATAATGTCAGTATAACGTGTTTTATGTTAACAGAAAAATGAAAAGAGGGGCAGCTGTGATGGCTCTAATTAGGCAATTTGTTTAACTGTTCATCATGGTTATAATTAACAGTTAATTATAAAATTATTATAAATTACTCATTACTTTTGAGAAATTAACAGTTAATATTATTCTTTACTAATTAACTTTTGTTTAATACTAGATTTGATTTTAATTAAATTATTTTTATCTTAATTTAATTAACTATCAAACGTTAATTACTTTTGTTGTATTTATTTTGATTTTTAATTTTATTTTAATCAAGTAATTACTAAAAAGTTAAAATCTTTCTATAGTTTTATGCTTAATAAAAATGTAAAAATATTTGTCCAGGAAATTTTTTTTTGCAATATCAACAAACTAACTTTAAAATATATTTCTTTAAATTGGAATACGTATTTGATTTGATATATTTTACTTTATGTTATTTATTTCAATATATATATATATATATATTAAAGTCAAATTATCGAGAAAAAAATATTTTTTAATAAATTTATTAATGTTAATTAAGTACCCAACAATTTTTAATGATTTTTCCCATTAATTTCAAGTCACCTACAGCTTACAAATACTATTTAAGGCAAAGAAATGAGCATAGAAAGACAAACAGTATAACAATGTCAATCAGCTACCATTCCTTTAAAAAAAAAAATTGAACAATTCGTAACCAGTATGCAGCTCCATATTTTCTGGCTCATTGGGAAACATCGCGGTGACTACCAAATTTGACCATGGATTGTATTTTCTCTTCTATTTCAAATTCTATTACTAATTCTTCTATGTTGGAGTCTTCTTAATTAATTCGTTATGTTAATGCAAAAATAATGAACATTGTTGACAAGAGTATTGAAGAAAGGAGAATAGTTGCCGTGGAGGTTGGTTTACCCAGTCGAGACGGAGAGTCGGAGGTTATGGAGAGTGGTGATAAAGAGAACATAAAGGCTAAGAGCTGAGACTGTGTTGACATGCTGCAGGCTTAGTATTCTCGAAGGGTTGATTTTTTCTTCACCGTTCTTAGGGTATTTATAGGCAGGGGTCTCATGTAATATGGTGTTAACATGTTGGACGAGGATATTTGTGACAAAACAAATCTTGTCATTCATTCTGACTCTGATGAAATAAAGTAGTTGAGCCAATGTGATGTTTGGTAACCAAATGACTTCATGTTCCCAATAAAGATTAGACCATTCGTTGTTCGGGTAGTCATCTCGGAAGGGTGGGTTCACAGGTGGCCTCTTGGCTTGCTGGTGGTAGGTTTATTGTTCAGGCATTTTCTAGGCTTGCCACGTGTCCTAACACAGATGGGGGTATAACAATATCCCCCTTCAAAATCAAAAGAAGGGTTATAAAGTGGCTTTCTTCGACACACTTTGATCTGATAAATTTCTCTTTTCCATGTTGTTTCAAATGGTAGCTTTATTCTATAGTGAAACGTTATATCCAAAGGATACGTGATAATAATGAATAGCAGTCTTTTAGAACAGGTGGTAAGTTGCTATTGGGTGTCGTTTGTTTTTCGAAACGATGTGTTTTGAGAGATAGGTCTATATATTCTCCAGGTTTTTTTTCTTCGAGATTACTTTGCCTCCTTTTTCTTTTTGAAAATTTTTGCAACTATTATTAGCGATTTACTAGCCATTGTTTGTTTTCTGGAACGATTTATGCATTTTTAAGTTCTTTCGTTTCGATTCGCTTTATCATTTTTGTTCTCTATAGTTATCAGAGTTATTTTCATCATTCTACTACAGATTTGTTAACAAATGGCTAGGGGAGATGAACAATCTAGCATAATGTGGCCTTCTTCGAAAAACTTTGATCTGGTAACTTTCTCTTTTTCAAGTTGTTTCAAATGGAAGCAAATGTTACTCATTGGTTATCTAATGTTTAACTAATATTAAGCGGTATTACGTGGTCGGATCATAGTACAGAAAGACAGCTTGTATTAGTAGCCAAACCTAAACATGTCCTTAGTCTAATCGGGAATGAGAAAATCGATTGAAAGACTAATATGTCATCTATCAACTCCAATTGGGGAGATGCATTGTCTTGGGATTTGGAGCGGATAACTCACAAAAGATAGAGACATAATCAACTTGAACTCGGGACAACTATTCGAAATCTTAGTGAAAGACTGGATTTGTTATCTCATGTTTGCTTTTTGTGAAAAAATACCAATTGAAGTGGAGGGTTTCTTCAAACAACAAGGAGCTGGGTCAACTATTCAATCAAATGATATTGAGCATGTTTTATTGGGAATAACGAGAGCATCTCTGAACACTCAAAGTTTTATATCTGAAGCAAGTTTTCAAGAAACTGCTCGAGTTTTAACAAAAGCTGCTCTCCGGGGTCGTATTGATTGTTTGAAAGGCCTGAAAGAAAACGTTGTGCTTGGGGGTATGATACCCGCCGGTACCGGATTCAAAGGATTAGTGCACCGGTCACGACAACACAACAACATTCTTTTGGAAACAAAAAAAAAAAGAATTTCTTCGAGGGAGAAATGAGAGATATTTTCTTCCACCACCGAGAATTATTTGACTCTTGCATTTCAAACAATTTACATGATACATCAGGCCGCTCTTTCTTTTATAGGTATAGAATTTAATGATTCTTAAGATAATTTGTTGTGGTCATTTGAGTTGTTAATTTGTTAATAGTAATAAAGAGAATAACAAATAGAAAGTAATGGCTTGGCTCGTGGATAAACGACCAATCCCCGGTAGAAGAGAAGGTTCCATTGGAACTATTATTTATTTCAGGGTGTCTTGTCTCTCTTTTTTTTTTTACTTAAAAAAGAGAGAGAGAGAGGAAGTGCAAACAGAAATGGCAAGAAGATATTGGAACATAAATTTGGAAGAGATGTTGGAAGCAGGAGTTCATTTTGGTCATGGTACTAGGAAATGGTATCCTAGAATGGTGCCATATATCTCTGCAAAACGTAAGGGTATTCATATTACAAATCTAACTAGAACCGTTCGTTTTTTATCAGAAGCTTGTGATTTAGTTTTTGATGCAGCAAGTAAGGGAAAACAATTCTTAATTGTTGGTACCAAAAATAAAGCCGCTGATTCGGTGGCGCGGGCTGCAATAAGGGCTCGGTGTCATTATGTTAATAAAAAATGGCTCGGTGGTATGTTAACAAATTGGCCCACTACAGAAACGAGGCTTCATAAGTTCAGGGACTTGAGAACAGAACAAAAGATGGGGGGACTCAACCGTCTTCCGAAAAGAGATGCAGCTATGTTGAAGAGACAATTATCTCGCTTGCAAACATATCTGGGCGGGATTAAATATATGACGAGATTGCCTGATATTGTAATCATCGTTGATCAGCAAGAAGAATATACGGCTCTGCGAGAATGTATCACTTTGGGAATTCCAACAATTTGTTTAATCGATACAAATAGCGATCCCGATCTCGCAGATATTTCGATTCCAGCAAATGATGACGTTATAGCTTCAATTCGATTAATTCTTAACAAATTAGTAGTCGCAATTTGTGAGGGGCGTTCTAGCTATATACGAAATCCTTATTGTTTGAAGAAACCCTCCACTTCAATTGGTATTTTTTCACGAAAAGCAAACATGAGATAACAAATCCAGTCTTTCACTAAGATTTCGAAAAGCTGTCCCGAGTTCAAGTTGATTATGTTTCGCCTCTTACTCGGAGAAAGACGATCAAACAATTCCCAATCATGGTCCTTGCGGATCGAATCATCCATATAATATACAAAAAGAAACTCCAGATATTTGATATCTTTCTCTTTGAATGAGATCTCAATTCCAGCGACAGTTTCATTAGATATCTTACAACTAGAATCCCTCTTTTCTCCGATCCAGTTCCTCCACCACCGCGAACCCCGGTTAAATTCAGGCATGATACACTTTTTAGTTATTGGGAGAACCCAAGTACTCTCTTTCGGATCCAGGAAACAGCTCTCAGAGATCTTTTTTCCTTTTGGAAGATATAGGAGCGAAACAATCAACCTATTGATATTGGATGACCCAAAAGATTCTTCCAATGTATCATTTCTAGGTCCAATGGAATTCATAGGTATAGGAAAAAGCCCTGTCAAATAGAGATTTTTTCTTTCGACCATATTTTGATTGTTAATACGATATATAAGGACCGCTACTACAAATAGTACTACACCCTTGATCGTGAAATATCGATTGCTTGTTGAACCCTGTGAATTGCGTGAAAGTAGGATACTCTAAATTCGGGGGTCCAAGAGTTTTATAAAACGTTCTTGGTGGAATTGAACAACCGTACATGCATTTTTTGTGCATTGCATACGGCTTTACAATGGAATTCCCTTTTTTCTTTCATCGAAAAAAGAAAAAGAGAAAATATAGAGAGCGTCTATATGACCCAGATCACTAAATAATCCAATTACCACCCTTCTTTTTTTTTTCTAAAAAGTTCAAAAATACTATGATGGCTCCGTTGCTTTATATATTTATTTCGTCTGTGATTCAGCAATCCCAAAGTTTATTTTTTTTCAAAAAAAAGAAAGAAAAAAATAGTCTTTTTTTTTCGTACTCTTTTATTTTATAACATAAATATTGTTATAAATATTGTTAATAGCCTCTGGTGTGAAAAGAAAAAAAGTTTGTGACGCTGAGATGGGCCCACGACAGTTAAGATAAAATTGGAAATGCCCTTTCTCTCATACTACTCTTTCGATACATAACCTAATGTTTTGAAAAAAAATAAATAAATAAAAATTCATATCGAATTCGAAGTGCCATGCTATTATTACTTACTAATTCATATTTCATATGGCGAAGGCATAATCTTCTTTTTTCTTTCCATCAAATAAAAAAAACTCATTGGCGCCGAGCGTGAGGGAATGCTAGACGTTTGGTAATTTCTCCTCCGGCCAGGAGAAAAGATCCCATTGAAGCAGCCAATCCCATGCATATTGTATGCACATCCGGTTGCACAAATTGCATAGTATCATAAATAGCTACTCCGGGTATTACCCATCCGCCAGGAGAGTTTATAAACAAATACAGATCTTTGGTATCATTCTCTATACTGAGATATACCATAAGACCAATAAGTTGATTCGAGAACTCGCTATCAACCTCTTGGCCTAAAAAAAGTAATCTTTCTCGATAAAGTCGGTTGATTAGGATAAAATTGTATCCCTTAGTAGCCGTACAGGCACCTTTTGATGCATACGGTTCAACAAAAATTGCGAAAAAAATCAATGTGTAGATTCCAGCCATCCTTCGTTTTTTCTAGTGTGCCTTTTCTAACTTCTAATTTCTAACTAAGGGGCTTTTTCTTACATTTTTAAAATAAAATGAAATTAAAAATGAAATTAAAGAAAGATGAGTTTTGGCCTGTTTTCCTATAATCTATAATATAGAAAAAATTAGCTAAACTTATCGCACAAACTTTTCCTTGATCTATTTTTTTTTCATTGGGATTCAATTCAAATCACGATGTCATTTTCTTGTTCCTGAATGGGTTTCATCAATTTTTTATTCAATTTTTTTAGCTTTATGCTCTACTCCGAGTAAAGATCCGCCCGATTTTTATTTGCGCATATAGGACAAATGACTCAATACCACATCTTTTTGCTATGATTTCATTTCCTTTTTTATTTTAATTTAATTCCTTTTTCTTTCATGTTTTCCGCCAAATATTCAACGTATTTCTCATATTATTCGATTGATTAATAGTTTGAAATCGTTCTTATTTCTATTTCGAATTTGGAAATAAAAAAGATTTATGATTATGATATAGGTGGTAATCATAAATGTATTACCAATTGGGTTTTTTCTAAACGGAGCCTGGATGCTTCATTTTTTCGGTCCAACCAAGCCAACCATAAATCATTCTAATTGAAAATATTAATCTGGATACCCCCCCCCCCAAAAAAATGAAATGGATCTCTAATTGCACTTCATTACACTTCACGCTACAAATTTTTGATAATTCAATCAATCTTTTTTGGGCGAAACAGAGGATATCTCGATCGGGCAAGAGAACGGGGGAATCCCATATGACCCAATATATTTGACAAGTCACACTATACGTCAACCCAAACTGCATCTTCCTCTCCCGGATTTCGAAAAGGAACTTTTGGAACATCAATAGGCATTAAAGGAAAGAAAAAGAATTAAATACTATATTTCACTTTGATCTGGAAGCGTAATAATGGTCTTAATAATATTGGCCTCATATTTTATACATAGATAGAATAAGGCCATAAAATAAAGAAAGACAGAATGAATGAAAGAGAATTCTTACCAATAGGTCCTTTGAATGATGAACAAATAGGGATGCGTTCATTCATAAAAAATAGGATCAACCCCCATTGCGTATTGATACTTATCGGGTATAGAATAGATCTGCTTCTCTTTTTTCTTCTGAGTCGAATTCTTCCCTTAATTACTAATGGAATAGAACAAATATTAATCCTTTCTCCGAAAGAATCCACCGAAAAAGGGAGGTATTCCAATGCAATAAAGTTACATAGTGTTTATTTTTCGTTGATAAAGGGGTATTTCCATGGGTTTGCCTTGGTATCGTGTTCATACTGTCGTATTGAATAATCCCGGTCGCTTGCTTTCTGTTCATATAATGCATACGGCTCTGGTTGTTGGTTGGGCCGGTTCAATGGCTCTATATGAATTAGCCATTTTTTATCCCTCCGATCCCGTTCTTGATCCAATGTGGAGACAAGGTATGTTTGTTATACCCTTCATGACTCGTTTAGGAATAACCAATTCATGGGGCGGTTGGAGTATTACAGGGGGACTATAACAAATCCCGGTATTTGGAGTTACGAAGGTGTGGCCGGAGCGCATATTGTGTTTTCTGGCTTGTGCTTCTTGGCAACTATCTGGCATTGGGTATATTGGGATCTAGAAATTTTTTGTGATGAGCGCACAGGAAAACCTTCTTTGGATTTGCCCAAGATTTTTGGAATTCATTTATTTCTCTCAGGAGTGGCTTGCTTTGGCTTTGGCGCATTTCATGTAACAGGATTGTATGGTCCTAGAATATGGGTGTCGGACCCTTATGGACTAACTGGCAAGGTCTAACCTGTAAATCCGGCGTGGGACGTGGAAGGTTTTGATCCTTTTGTCCCAGAAGGAATAACCTCTCATCATATTGCAGCAGGGACATTGGGTATATTAGCGGGCTTATTCCATCTTAGTGTCCGCCCACCCCAACGTTTATACAAAGGATTACGTATGGGAAATATTGAAACCGTCCTTTCCAGTAGTATAGTTGTTTTTTTTTTTTGCAGCTTTTGTTGTTGCCGGAACTATGTGGTATGGTTCAGCAACTACCCCCATCGAATTATTTGGTACTACTCGTTATCAATGGGACCAAGGATACTTCCAGCAAGAAATATATCGAAGGGTTAGTGCTTGGAATTATTCATTTGTGACGTTCATAGTATGACATACCTAAATTTTAAGTGGATGGCGAACTATGTATGTGTGACTCGTGCACTTTGATGTAAGCAAAAGCATGAGTTCTAGTAGATAAGGAACAAAAAACTGGTGCGTTGGGTGTACAACAGTGGAATTCATAGCCCAAAACATGGGTAAATAATATCTTTTCATTGACATTACATGATTGATGAAAAGTAAACGTGGTCACGAGTCATCCATCTTTGTGATGGATGACTTGATCACTAATTGATAGTGATTGACTTTTCATGAAGGAAGATCTAATGGTTGCCATGAGATAAAATATGATTATACTGGGAGAACAAATATTATCCGAAAGAGATAAAGAATATCCTATGAGGGTATCACACTAATGACAAGGTCATTGGACGAGCACTAAGTAGTTGCTTTAGTAATGGTATGTCGTTGGGGAGAGCTCAATCACGATACTATAGTGGAATGACTTCATGACTAAATGAGTTTATAATTAATAGGTGAAAAGCCGAAACTTAATTATAAATCATTTGAGCCTCAACTTCATATTTCCAATCTGTCCCTCCGATAGCTCATTGAAACCAGAAATGAATTGCATATTTGAATAGAAATGAATGGAATGAATAGAAAAAGAGAAATGGGATGTCGCCAACGATTCATTGGAGTAGTTCTAGATAGATTCATCTGATCTTCCCCCTTTTTACCTCTTGCATCAACTTTGCCTTGAAAGCCTTGAGTTGTTCTTGTATGGAGATGTTGTTACCTTAAGAGTGTTGGGATGTCGCTGGGAGGTCGGCATTGTGCCTGTGAAGACCTTCCAAATTGTCGCGCTCAGGGGCGAAGCCAGAACAATTTTTTAAGGGGGGCTGGAATTTTAATTTTTTATAGTTTATATCTTTATAATTTGTAAAGGATTAAATTGAATTTTTATAATTTTAGGGGGGCCAAAGTGTAATTTTACCTTTACTAATTTAAAATTTTTAAAAAATTCTAAGGGCCTAAATAGCAATTTTACATTTTAGAGGGGCCGGGGCCCATGCCAGCCCCCTGGCTTCGCCCCTGGTCGCGCTTGTTACCCCCTTGGAGCGCAGATTGAGCTTCCTCCCCCTGATGCTCTAAGTTTTCTTACCTCGGGACCTTTCGTGCGGCTCTCAACTTTGCAATAAGCTGCTCATTTTGAGCGCTCCTTTTGTCAAAGGATATGTTGTTGCTCCTTGAAGGGACGTTCTTGATAAGAGAATTGCTCTTCTAAATGTCACAGTTTCTTTTAAGTCTCTAAGTCATGAGGTTAAGGAACTGATGCTTATTGGTGAAAACCTTGGTCTAGTAGGATGGGAGTTGTGGTTGGAGGAGAAGGTACGATTGTGAGACAGGTTACAATTTCTTGCAAGTAGCGGGCTATATGGCCGAAAGGTCCGGGAGGAATCACATTAGGCTACAACTGAGGCATTACAATTGCTAGGGGAGTCAAGGTGACTAGTGGAGCTACTCCTGCTAGTGAATCAAGAGTGGTAGAGTTGGAGGCTAGAGAATCTTCTAGAGCATTTACCAATTGTTCCAAAGTGAGGAGAAGGATGCTTATATATTGCAATTGAGCTCCAGCGAAAATGGAGGTAAAAAAAAAAAAGATTTGTGTAGAGCTCAAGCCAGTAGAAATACTTGAAATAGGTGGGATGAAGGTGTTGAGTGGAACAAAAGAGTTGACTTGGTCAGTTAAGTTTTTGGTCTGGTTGGTTTAATTAGTTGAGGTGGCACCTTAGGATTGAGAACTCATGTAATCTACACTCATCGCACCAGTTGTTGATATAATATACAATAAGAGAAGAATACTGAGGCGAGGGGAGTAGTTACTATTATAATATTTATATTTTAAAATAATGTCAATATATAATTTATTCTGATATCAATTATATATGATTATGTTTTAATTTTGAAGGTATATTATTAATAATAGGTTAGAATTTTTTTTAAAAATAAATGTAATTTAATTAATACATACAAAATTAAGAAAACTCGTTAATGAATAAAAAACTATTAATAACTAATACTTTCTTTTACTAAAATTTTATATAAAATTGAAGTTAATGTTAATATCTTAATAACACATCTTAAGAACTATTTTTTTGGAAATTTTTTAAAAAGTATGCAGTACCAAGGTTGATTGTAAAATTTATTTTAAAAAATCAATGTTTAGTTGCAAATATTCAATCACATTTGCGTACAACAACAATAAAGGATAGTATATTTGCATTTGGGTTTGCAATGGAAGGAGTCAACAATAATAATAAATAAATAAATAAAAGAAGAAGAAGAAGAAAGCCATGGTAGCTTAGCAATTGCTCAGCCTGCCTTTTGGTTAGTATTTAAAGCCAAAAAGCCACCTTTCACTTCTACTTTAGGTTGGTAACCAATCCATATCATAGACTGGGATGCGATCAATTATATGAAAATTTATTTAAGTCGCACGCAATCCTTTTATATAATAATCATTTGATAAGAACTATCGTCATGTGTTTAATTATTATTATCATTTTAAGTGTGGAATTTTTCGAAGGGAAGGTTCCAAGATGGAGCTGCAAAGCAAAAGCGGTACGAGTTACGACCTCACCAAGTTGATTGAGAGATGACTTGCAAAGTCTATCCAACTATTTCCTATCTACCCTAGTTGTGGACTGTTTGAATATTCAATTCAGTGGTTGCCCCATGATATCATATCATACGCTGATCAAAACTGATTCATGGTTTTATTTCCAGCAAAACTGTGGCGATACTGTCTCTGTCTTGGACTCGGTGTTCTAAAATTCGACAATGATCAACAGTTCCCTATCCTTTGCTAAATCTGTCTGCCATATGTGCCTTAAGACAACAAGATAGACATCTAAGCCGTATATGCCATATGCATGTATATGGAGACAACTCCGAAGAAAACCGGTAGAGAAATATGGAGATGGCAAGTTCGCAAGGGAACACAACTGCCAGAATCGGTATTTTTGATATCTTTACTAGTTGACTCTGGGGTAGAATAATTATGGATTCCGGCAGAAACAGGTGGAGGTGTGGAGACGGCATAAGATTCTACTTCAGATGTATTAGTTTCCTCAACGTCGTAGCCTGCATGAAAGCCATTGAATTTCGTAAGCAAACAAGGTCCAACATACCAAAGCATAGACGCAAAGCATCACTTACAATCATACTTCTTCCAGCCCAATACAAATCTTTCTCGGTCAAATACCACTCGGTAACCAGTCATAAGGTTTTCTGTTTAGCGAAAGAACAGCCCAATAAGCAAAGATATAAAATATTGGAACTTAGTGACATCATCTACGGTGTACAGAGAAGAGCATTAATGAACCTCATGAAATACATTGCTAATTCACCTATCTTCATACAGTCGAGCAATAAAGGAACAACTGAGGCTTGCCTTTTAATCAGTTCCAACTTAATAACCTAGCAGAAGCACTCGATTAATCACATGCTATATGCAAGACTTACGTCCAATAATATTCAGTTCCGTACTCCTGATGACAGCCAAGCAGTATACAAGTTTACTCTGCAAATCATTAGAGACCAATGTGTTTAACACGATTTTCACTCCCTATGTACGAAATGAAAGAAGTCCAGGAGAAGGATCCTACCTGAGTAGAAATGACAATTATTGGGTCATAGACTGGAAAGTCACTTCCACCTTTCATTTTTAAACTCATACTGGGTATTAAAGTAGCATTTGCGTCCGGGCTGCATGATGCAAAGAGAAAAAGATAACAATTGCAGAATTCAAGTTCAACCCCTAATGGAGAAAAACAGTGTATGAACAAGACTAAAGAATGTACCTCATGTCATAACAGTACTCAAAAGGGATCCTTGAATCAGGTGGGCGGCGCCTATCTTGTGCCTGAGAATGGAACTGTAGGAAAGCATAAGTTACTAAAGTTGGGACATCAAGTTTTGTTGGTTTTTAACATGCAAAATACGTACATTCTCTGCAAGGTTTGAATAAGTTGGGTCAACCAAGTATGTGAACGAAGTCCCAGAATCAAAAAGAGCTGTAATATCACCAACAATTATAGCTGTCCCCACCCGAATTTGAGTTATGGTAACGTTATAGGTTGGACTGCAGCATAAATCATGACTAGATGTTAAAGAATAACATAAAATGTTCCATCAGCAACATTAATACATCAATCTAAATTCACTATTTATCAAGCATCAAGTAAATAAGAAAATTACCACTTACTGCGGTGGGTTAAGATTAAAAGGAGTCTCTTCCTGGTCAGGGCTACCTTTGTCTCCAAAACTGATCCTTCCAATTCCATCGTGTCCAAAACACATGGAGAAAGAATTAGCTGTCAAACCTTCCTGTGATAAAATGCTCGGAACTGCTATCTTCTCCATGCCAAGCCCAAATAAACCATTGGGAGCTGCAACATCCAGGAATGAGCCGCTTTGTACCTGCCCACAGCTGCACAATTCATATTGCATTTTCATCTGAACCTAGAAAAGCGTTGGGGAAACAAATATTGGCCTACATAGTGCCTTTCAGCAAAAGCGAAGGATGGAAGAATAAGGCATACAAAATGGTTAAGCTGCATACTACAAGAGCTTACCCGAATGTGACATATGCCTCAACCAATTCTGGATGACCATCTTCAGTTGTTAGGTGAAGAACATCCTCCAGTAGAACCCCAGAAGTAGAAGTTTGAGCTGACATGTAAGAGACTATGTATGGACAACTACTGAACGTTCCAAGACATTGGTTACGGTGTGCACACAAGCTACTGTTGCAGGTGACTCTTTTGCTGGTGGATGATCCTTTAGGGTCGTATATGCTAAGCTCAAAATCCTGCCAGCCTCCAAAGGAGATGCATAGTTTAATATAAATTCAAAGGACAACCAGTGTAAGAACTGATCTCCACACTAGCTGGTTAACTGCAAGCCCCAGTAATACTTTTCCCATTGACTCAATGTAGTTAAATTACAGCATCCTTATGTGGTTAAATGTTCTATTATACCAACAAGCTGTGGGTTGAGGTGGTAGCGGCCTTGCCCTCGTAAGGGTGAAAGCATAAGTTCAAACCTTGAGAAGCGCACTTATTGTTCTACTATACTTCTTTGGACTACATATTTGGATTTGACTTCTAGAATGAACAAAAAAGATCTGAGAGCAAGATTTTGCTATAAACAGTGAAATTCAAAACAGGAGCTGCATTTGAGGGGACAAGTTGGGGTATAGTCTTAGCGTTTTCAAATGCATCAGGGACATGAAGAAAACATAGAAAATCAGAATATAAAGGGAGAAAAAAACGAAAAGAAGAAAACATACAGAAGCATAAGTAGTTCCTTCAGTTGGAGCACATTTGGTACAATCACATGGCACCCAAAAAAGATCACTCCCTGTATCAAGTGCCACCATGAACTTCACCCCGGGAGTCCCCAATTGCACTGTTGTATAATGTAAACTGCACCCCAAGAAAACCCTAAGCAAGATTATAAAAGAATAAACAATGCCCTAAATCTAAAACTTCCAAGAAAATACAAAAAAAGAGGGGGCATAAAGATCCTTACAATCCCAAAGAGCTGATGCGGAAAGTGGAGTTGCCATCAGAGAAAGAAAGGGTTGCATTGATGTCAGAGAGTTTGCGGCCGCGGAGGAGGCGGTCCCGGTGAGCTAGAACGGCGTAGTACTCAAAAGAACCTTTTGCAGGCCAATAAGAGAGTTGCCCCGTGGAGTTGGACCAGTTCTTGATGGGTTCAGAGAAAAGGTGGTGCATCTTGAAAGTGAAGATGCGGCCATCGCTGAGCTTAGTGCTTAAGACCCACAAGAAAAATATAGTCTTTGTGAAAGATGACATTTTTCTTTTAATCATTGTATCAGGAGAAATCAAGTGGATTGTCCACAAAGATTTGCATTTGGAACAAACAAAAATGGATATTAAAAAAGAAGGAAGTAAAGATTGGGTTTCGATCTTGGGTTTCTTTTAGTTTTTGAAAGAGAAAATTCATTACATATTTTTGGTAGTATTTTGGATTTATGTTGAGAGGATTTGAAGATGTGGGGCCTAACTTTCATTTATTATATGACAGTTAAGGAAGTTGAACTGGCGGTGGCAGTTATATTCAATGCAATAATTTCTTCTTTTTAAGTATGGATTTGCATGAGCATTCATAGGCAGAACTTTGAACTTCATTGAAGGAAATCCAACTTGAAAACAATTAAGAAACCCTTTTGTTTTTTTATGTACAAGAGACCCCAGTCCATTTCAACTCATAATATTTACAACAGAAAATAATAATAAAAAGACATTGTGGTACTAAAATGTTAAGCTACCAAAAAAATCCCAGAAAAAGAGTAGTTTCTGCCGGTGCAGTGGACAAATTTGACATGAATGGTCTCAAACAGGAGAGGCAGAGGTGATGCCAAATTTATCTGAAAGCTTGGTTGTGGTGAAAGGTGAAAGAAGCTCCATCTGGTGAATGAAGTTGACGTCATGAACCAGAGGGTTGCCTGTTCTGCCTGGAGGTGACCCTGCATAGCAAGATGGGGAACACCCCGTGCATGCCGATTTTCTTCCATCATTTGTCTAAGATCATATGATACTATTAGTAATCTATGAAACATATATGTGTATATATATTTATGTTTTGATGAATGAAAATCCTTACCGTCTCAGCAATTATGTTCAGAACTCCACTTCTCCCATCAGTGTTGTGTTCGCTGATGATGATGGTTTACATGAGAGGCCAAATTAGCCAATGAAATGTAAATTAAAAAAAACAAGGCAATGAAATTGAAACCAACCTGTGTTTGGTACATCTGAGGGGCTTGAGAAACTCGGGAACGACGGGTCCGACACGGCGAGGTTTGGGGCAAAGGGGCTGCTCGTAACCACCGAAGCCGAACTTGGTTGTCTCCGAACCTGAATCAAGAAGGTTGCTTTTAACTGGTAAATGCTGCATGGTTCTCTCTTCGGCCTTCCTCTCCAAAGAAAGAAACGAAATTCCAAGTCACAAGCAAAGACTCAGTAACTTACTTGTGACTACTGTTTTTTTTCTCTCTCCTTTATTATTATTGTTAATCTTCTCTCATTCGAATTCAAATGGGAATAAATAAATTTATTTTAAAAAAAAGGCCCTTTAATTTAAAGACAAGGCAGCCAAAGAAAGAGAAAGAGAAAGAGAAAGAGAAGGAGAGAGATTAGTGATGAGTGAAGGAAGGCAAGGTGTGCAATGGATTGTAGAGTGAAGGAGAGGTTCCATTTGCTTGGCCAAGAGTGGATATGTTATAGGACAGGTCTAAACGACTCTTGACAGTTGACATAGTTGGCATTCATCTCCTAGTTTTCCTCTGTTTCTAATTTTTGCCTACAAATAATTTCGTCCATGTTTTTCCTCACTTGGAACTTTTCTTTCTCCCTACCATTTCAGGCATTTATAATAAATGGTTGCATTATTTCACTTATTTTCTCACCATCTCATACTCATATACCGTATCATTTTCTCTTTACCTTTTAATAGAACAAATGACACCTCATCTAAAACAAAATTCGCATGAAAATCATGAATCCTCTACTCACGTTTACAGCATGGTTTTATTGGATTTGGATACTTTAGGCCTTGTTTTCCGCTTCAAATCTCTCTATTACTGCCAAACATCGTGATATATTCACTTTTATGTATATATACAAAACAAAGGATAATTATCCAGTTAGGCTGACATGCCATCGCCTAGATTAGAAGATAAAAAAGGATGCAAATTACAGTTTGTTTTATTACAACATCAACACAGCAGAGAGATATTCATAAATGCTATATGGGTTTTGCAGTTTGATAACCAAACTATAATAAATGGATATGAAATGCTTTGACTTGAATTAAGATCATGGCGCCATTTTCCTTGTTCTGATTGGACTTATAATCAGTCATATGCGTTTCATGTAAATTTGCATGACACTGTGAAATACATCCTTGAAAACACACGAGCCAGGTATGAATACAAAGCAGGTCATTACAGTAATGATCAAAAACCAACCCACGTGTTAAAAAGGGTAAAAAGAAAAGGGCAATATGATACCCACATGCACCTAAAATGATTTCACTAGAAAGCCATTGAGGTACGCTACACAAATCATTGAATTAATTAATTAGTGGGGAACCGTAAATGACTTGATAATCATAAACTATATGTATCCCAATCGAATCTAGGTTGTGAGAAAACCTCATAATCAATCGGTCCATCAATAATGCTGTCTATATTTTGCATGCCTTCCAAAAGGACTGGTTGAAAACTATCACTATCAGAAGGTAACAGTTTGTAAATTACTAGCAACCCAAGAGTAAATATGGCTTGCAGCTTTGTGGAGTCTCCTTTGACTGAAAAGAACAAAAGCATCGAGATGAGGAACAAGTCGAGGCAGAACCGCATGATACTCAACACAGTATCCATCAGCCTTCCATCATTGCCAGCAGGAAATCCCCGGACTCTATACACAAACAGAAAGTTGTACTTATCGACCACATACCTATATCCAAAATAAACTGCACCCACTGGCACCACGAGTGGTGCAAATGAAGAATATATCAAGGTCAGGGCAAATATTGTCAAATTAAATGCATAATACTGCGCAAAGTCAAATTTCTGCTTGGGTATAGGCGAGGTCCGGCTGCTGATAGGATAGACGGAAAGATCCTGTCCCGGAATGTCAATGTCACCCATTCTAGGAGAGTCAAATAAACTTTCGGGCATCAGCGGTCTCCGCAAATTATTCAGGTTCTGATTTTCCAATGGGTACTCTTCAGTATTTTCTGGGACCAACTGGAGCATATCATTCTTCTGAAACTTCTGAAGCTTGTTCTTTATCCAAGGAATTGGAGCCAGCAGATCATATGATATTCCCAAGAATGTACTTGTGATTAGAAATGCAAGAGAAGAAAGGCAAGATCTTGAAAGGAATGAAGCACTCATGTATTGCTCAATTCTCTTGCAGTCTTCTCCATCCAGATAGCATCGACCCATCCGAAGGATTGCACTCTCTAATGATGACTCAACAAGAGCCCTCAATAGGATCAAATTGACAAGGAAGAAGCAAACCATCTTTAGCAATGCTGCTCTCTGCTCACTGGATACAGTGAGATGCCGTTCAAACTTGGAAAGATAAGAGAGAGCTGAAGGGACCACTATATACATGCTAACAAATATAATTACATTGGGCAAAAATTGAAAGACTAGGGATGCCAGCCAGCTTGAACTTTGCACCCAAGCCAACCACGACTGTGCATTATCAATTGCTTCTGCATTAATAATCCGAGCAGCACTCTGCACAGCAGTGATTACTGCAAGTGGAGAACTGAAGAACAAAAGCATTAACAACAAACATGAGTTCACAAACACTCTTCGCAGTTTCAGTGACAATTTTGTTGATCCCAAATGGTTCCAGTAAATATCAGTGGCCAAAGGGGCTCGTTCAACTTTCCATTGGTTCCTCTGCAACTTTAACTCCATGACAGAAAAGAATTTCCCAAACCGCCTCTTTTTCTCATTCCGGAAATCTTGAACCGCCTTATTCGCTGTATATACATCCTTAAACATCACAAAAGCAACCCCAGCACCTGGTGCATGCCCTTCCTTATAAGCCGCTAATTCAGTCTCTAACTCAGCTCTCAATTCTTGCAGCTTTCTTAATTTTTCTTCATCTGTAAACCCAAATGTACCCGTAATCTGATCAAAAACTCGTTGTATTTTCCTCCCCAACCAACGGATCCAACCCAGAAACCCTTCACTTCCATTCACATCTTCACTTTCTTCCGGCAGAAGACGTGAATCGATCTTTGCTATCAACCAGGTAATTTCATCCCTAACCTTAACTAGTTCAGTGGCTAAATCATCCAAAGAACATAAATCCATAGGCATGATAACTCTGTATACTTTCCCCGGATATTTATACTGAAAATACTCGAGCACAACACCTTTGTCAACCCCTAAATTCTTAGGCAAACCCTGAACCATAATCGTAAAAATTGCAGTTGAATTCGAGTTGGGGTCACTTAAATTTCCATTCCCATCTCTAAACCTAGTAATTTTTAATCTTTCTTCAACAGCAGACATTCCATAATGGAAAATAACAACAACGAAAACCACGAAAAGAAAATGCACCCAAAGTAACCCTGAACCTTTACTGATATGACTTACAGTGGTTTTCGAGAACTGATCGTCTAGTAAAGCAGTGCCGCCGTAGAGATTAACGGGGAGCAAGACGGAAACAGCCACAAAGGCGACTGAGAAGAGAATCGCGAAGCTGCCGCCTTCGATTAAGAGGAATTGGGCAGCGTCAGCTCCGCAGTGGCGGGCAATCTCGCGGCCGGTGGCGTGCCAGACGGCAAGGAGCTTAGCGAACAGAGCGGATGGCCCGGGAATAAGGCGATGGTCGCTGCGGAGCTTGAGGAAGATAAAGATGAGGACGCAACAGAGGAGGCCGATGGTTGAAATGTTGAGGAGATACTGGATGTTGCCATACCACGCGCCGTCGTTCTCGAAGTCTTCATCGGATGAGGGGGACGGCGGCGGAGGAAGCGTCTCGCTCATTGGAGATTCCTCGGAGAGAAGGGGAAAAAATTAGGGATTTCGTAATTGGATTTTGGGGTTTCGATTCATTGGGGGGTGGGAAGGGGGGAAATAAGAAGGTGAGATTCTTGTCGTTTTTGTGTGCGTGTTTTTTCTTTTTTTAATCTAAAATCTAACTAATAATGTGCGTCATTTTGGTTTTTATTTGTCGGAAACGGAATGCACTACTTATGGATTTTCCTAAAAACTATAGAGTATTTGCAATTATACCCTTTACCAAATACTGTATCTTGCAATTATACCCTTATAATTTTGAATGGCAACTAGTTGGGCTTACTTTGCTAGGCCTATTTTCGGATCCATTGATAAGGCATTTCAACGTCGTCAAAATGGGCCCATTGGGAATGCTTTGGGTCCTTTATAATTATCATTAGACAGCGAGATAATCCTTTATAATTAAACAATAATTTATATTAAAATTATTTTAAAAATTTTAATTTTTAGACACCAATAAAATAATAACACTTCATTAATTTTTAAAGATATAAAAATAGTATTATATGTTTATAAATATTTAATATATTCTCTGTTTAGCATATTTCTTTAGTTAATAAAAAATTTAAAAATTAGTAATCTAAATTATTAAAAATTGAAAAATAAGTCATTAGTAGCCTTTGTTTTTTTTTAATTTCTTGATCCATTTTATTAATTTTTTGTCCCATCATATCAAAATTCTAATTAGTAGTGTTTTTTATTTATTTAAATTTTAGCCTTTGTTTTAGTTTTTCTCAAAAAAAAAAAAATCAAAGCTTTGATACATTGGGACAATAAATTTATAAAAAAGGTTAAAATACGTCACAAGTTCCTAACTTTTTAAAAATTAAGAATTTAGTCCTTATATTTATATTTCATGAAATTTAGTTTTTTTTTTACTTTTTTAAATTTCAAAATTTTAGTTTAACTGTTAACATTGTTAAATTTGTTGCTATGATATTTTTCAAATAAAAATATATTCATTTGGTAGCCAAGTAATTAAAACAATGACTTTGTAATTAATTTAAATTTGACAAAAAAAATGTTAATGGTGTTAACATTGGATCTGAATTTTGAAATCTGAAAAATAGAGAGACTAAATTTCAAGAAATAAAAGTATAAAGACTAAATTTTTAATTTTTAAAAAAATATAGAGACTTATGACATATTTTAAGCTTTATAAAAATTGATCAAGAAACCATATGTAAAAACAAATAATACATGAAACGTGTTTGTCTTAAAATTGTTTTTTTAAACATTTTCTTAGGACATATGACCACATTTTACCCTTGCCAGTAGAGTTGTGGCCGAAATAATTTCGAATGTAAATTACTTGTTTTTAAATGTTATATTATAATTAAATTGAATTAGATAATATATTAAATATAGATAAATGTAAAATATAAATTTTTATGTCTTTAAAATTTAAAATTATCCCTTTATTAGGAAACAATTTATTAGACATCATATACTAAACTTGCATTAAGGATCATGGTTGAACTCTACCTATACCATTAGCATTATTTTTTAAAAAGTAAATTTTATATAAAAAATGTTCATAATAAAGTGGGCTAATTTTTAAAGGTTTAGATGAGTAGTTCGTTTACTTACAATTATTATAATATTTTATAAAAAGTAAACTAAAAATATCACATTCTACCGTCTATCTAAACTGTGAATAAGAAAAATAATTGATTTTTTTTTGCCATCTTTTTTAAATTTATGAGGGGGAAAAAAGCATTAAAGATTCATAACAACCCCTCTTTTCCTAAAGAAGTTGAAAAAAATAAGAAGTGCAATTCTTCATTATTATTATCTTCTCCTACAGATAATGGATTTGCACGTATTTTTAAAAGGAGACATTGACCTATACGAAGATAGAGTAAGGTAGACGTAAACCGTGTTAATGCAGATCCCAAAGAGGGTGTGGTTAACGAGGGGGGTTAAGTAAATAAAGAAATTAAGAAAATAGCTGGATTTCACCGGACACACAGAGGAACCCAGTTGGATTGCATGCACTGCGACAATGAGGCAGTAGTCGACCCCTTTTTTTTACTTTTTTTTAGTTTTGCGTTTGTTTGTTGTTAGGGAAGATTGCAGTCGCAACAGCCACGTGTGAGTCTGAGACCAGATTTCATTTTTAAACATGAATCCAACCATAAAATAATGGCCACTTGCTTATCAATATTGATGCACACGTGTAGCACACAGAGAGATGGAGTTGGAGCAGTGGTGGAGGACACCTATGTACTTACGTCGTCTCTGCGGGATATAATGTAACTCATTCCTCGTTTTCAATATTTGCTCTCTCTTTTATAACTACATACAAAGGAGATTAATTTTACATGTATTACGTGAATGTTTAAAGGAACCTTGCTTTGCTATACTTATTAATTATCATTTGCATGTCAACTACGTTTTTTCTCATACAAATTATATTTGTTTAATAACTAAGAAAAGAATAATTAAATATTTTAAATTAATTTGAAATTTAACATATAGTTTATTCCATGGTTGTTTAAATCGAACTAAATCGATTAGTTAGTCCGGTTGGTTTGGGAATCAATAGGAATATTAATTTGAAGAAATATATTAGATTAGTTGATTTGAGAATTGATAAGAATAGATTGAATTGGGCGGTTGAACTATTTTTTAAAATATTTTTAATTTTTATAATTTTTTAAATAATTTATTTAATCAAATCAATGAATTAATTGTTTGATCGATTAGACCACTAATCTAGTTCTGAAATCCTTGATTTATTTACCTGAACATATGAAATTGAATATCAATTACTCAGGTTATATTTTACTTGACGCATATAATATATTATTGTCATAACGATAAATTTAGTATTTAATATTTACATTTCTTTTGTCGATTTAGTCTTTATTATTATTCTTAGTTAAACTTGGTCTTCAAAATTTTAAAAGAAGTCGAATTTGATCATCGACCTTTCAAAAAGACTCAAATTACTTTTTTTAAATGAAATACAAACATGGTAATTTGCGCGTACTTTATGCTAATTTTTATGAATTTTTTATAATAATTTTTTATTTTTAAATATTTTATAAGTTTCATATTATTTCATAACATGATATATAAAACAAATAATGTATGAAATATACATTGACTGTCGCATGGATTACTTCACAAACATGGTTAAAATTTTAAAGTATTAGTTAAAATTTTCGTTAAAGAAAAGTGATTTGATTTTTTCATAAGGCTAATATTAAATTGATAAAATATATAAATATTGAGGGTTAAATTTATAATTATGCCTATATTATTTTTTATATATGAATGTGCGTGGAGCCCATGGCTACCCACATGCATAGCGGGCTATTGGCTATGGCTTGGTTCCTTTTTCATTTATAAGCCTTTGTCTACTGCGAATCGAGAAAGACCACACACCCAGCGACCAGACCCGAACCCAGTTTTAGTTCCTTCATTTTCATTATCATTATCACCCCGATATTCATTCATATCTCTATTTTTCTTTTTCTCCCTTTCTATCTTCTTCATCTCTAAGAAGGGGGAAAAACCGTAGAAAGGGAAAAAAAAAACCTAAAAGCCCATGATTGTTGATTTGATGGATCTGTAGATCTAACGCTTTGAGGGAAAAAAAAAACCAACACGTATCGCTCCGTTTCTTTTGATCTCCGTTGTTTTCACCTGCTATGATTCAGTAGCTGAAAACGAAACAGCTTAGTTTCTACTGTGAGTTTATTTTTCTTTTCCTTTCTTTTTTTTTAAAAAATATATTTAGTAATTAATGTGATTGATGTTTTTTATCTCGTCTTGGTATGTTTTCCTCCTAATTTTTAATTCCAGTTTGTGATTCAACATTTATAGTTGTATTATTTCGACTGTTGCTAACGATTTTTACTGTTTTGTTCAAGTGTAGGAATGTAAAGGTAGATTTGACTTTCTATTTGTTGTTCTTCACTCTTCTTATTGACCTCAACTTATGTCGTGTCTGTTGTTTTTTATTTACTTGGCTGGTAGTAGTAGCTTAAGGGTTTCGTTTTCTTTTCTATTTTTCCATTTTTAGGCAGAAATGGATGTGGGTTTTACTCTTCTTCTTTTTTTTTCTGAAAGTATTATTACCAGTTAGATGTGAGCTATTATTTGTTCGATTGCATATCAATTTAGCAGCTGTGTATATTCTTTTTGGTGTACAGGAGACCGCTCTGATTATTTATTGGTTTAAGTATCTTTTGGTCGGTATATTGCATCCAATTTGGATGTTTATGGGGAATTGGAGGCTGGCTCAGTTGAGATGAGGGATGTTATCAAGGTTGGTCAACTTTCTGAGGGCCTGCTGGTGGCCATCCTTGGACCGTTATGCGCACAAAGGTTCGGATGCATCCGGCTGGCAAGATGGGCTCCTATGGTACAAAGACAATGGGCAGCACTTCAATGGTGAGTTTTCCATGGCTGTTGTCCAGGCCAACAATCTGCTTGAGGATCAGAGCCAGATTGAATCTGGCTCCTTGAGCACTCTTGAGTCTGGTCCATACGGTACCTTTGTAGGAATATACGATGGTCATGGTGGCCCTGAGACATCGCGCTATATCAACGATCACTTATTCCAGCATCTAAAGAGTAAGAGACCTTTGGAACCATTGCAATCATTGGCATATCTGACTTTTTGTGCATAAATTGTAGTATTTATTCCACTCTCTAAAGACCAGCTATTAATTTTAAAGTAGAATTTTTCTTTAATGCCTAAGATTTACGTAGAGAGTCAGGTTGGTGCCAGTGTGGCTCAGTTGTTAATATTATTTTGCAGGGTTCGCCACAGAGCAGCAATCAATGTCTGTGGATGTCATAAAGAAAGCATATCAAGCAACAGAAGATGGATTTTTCTCTCTTGTTTCAAAACAATGGCCTATGAATCCCCAGATTGCAGCTGTCGGATCATGTTGCCTGGTTGGTGTTGTTTGTAATGGGACCCTTTACATTGCTAACGTTGGGGACTCTCGTGCTGTGCTTGGAAGGCTTGTCAAGGCAAATGGGGAGGTTCTTGCTATCCAGCTGTCATCAGAGCATAATGTAGCGATAGAGTCTGTCAGGCAGGAGATGCATTCTTTGCACCCTGATGACTCGCACATTGTAGTTTTAAAGCATAATGTATGGCGTGTAAAGGGCCTGATACAGGTAAGCTTTTGTGCTTTTGTTAGACATACAAAGGGTCTATTCTAATTATATTTTCTTGTTATTACTGAATTCTGTAAATGTGTTGAAAGCATTACAAAGGTAATTTTCCATGCTTAGTCACGGAAAAGCTACATGTTATAAGTTGCTTATCTTTGTCCGGTCATATGTGAAAATCTGCATTTTACAGCTTTCATTGGCTGAAATGCTAAAGTTAAGCAAGAAAACTTTAAATGAATTTTTATACTGTGGTTGTTGAACTGGTTTTGTTGCTTAATTTATTTTCCATTAATAAGCACAAGTTCTTTTTTGGGAGGGACTTTGTGAGTTGTTTGTGCATATGACATTTACAGAACCTCTTTGTTGCAGATTTCTAGATCAATAGGTGATGTTTATCTTAAAAAGGCTGAATTCAACAGGGAGCCTCTATATCAAAAGTTTCGTCTTCGTCAACCTTTTAGGATGCCAATTTTGAGCTCAGAACCATCAGTATCAATGCATGAACTCCAACCTCACGATCAGTTTCTCATATTTGCTTCTGATGGGCTCTGGGAACATCTCAGCAATCAGGTCGCAGTTGATATAGTTCAAAATCATCCACGCAATGTAAGATATGCTTGATGGATAATTTAATATGGTTTGAGTTTGTAATTTACCTTTTAACTTCATGATTTGTGGTTTTTGGTGCTTAATTGGAAAATTTGGGCATGTATAGATGCTTTGAATGAGTCATGACATCATGTAAGCTATTCTTTTGGTTTTTGCTTTAAATCATTAATTTTTTGTTGCTTCAGCTAGTGTGACATCAGCACTCATGAACTTTCATTCTGTTCTGCTAGACTTCTAATGTTGCTTTGAGCAGCTCATTCTTGATTACGATGGTTGTTTGTTAGGTTTTTTAGCACAAACTGTTCCTTGTTTGAATGGTGACATATGCACATGAATGAAAGGCTTAGGGAGAATGGAAACTTGAGCTCCCAAGACCGCATATGTTTTTTTTCTGTTTCTGTTGTCGTATGTGTTATTGTAATCATTGGACAGTGGCAAACGAGGGGTATAAATATGTTTTGTGGATGGATGGACATGTAATACAGTTTTACTGCTGCAATGCTCTTACAGGAGGAAAGTAATTGTTATTTGACTGTTTTGTGTTTTTTACTCTCACAGGGGAGTGCTAGGAGGCTTGTGAAAGTTGCCTTGCAGGAAGCTGCTAAAAAGAGAGAAATGAGGTACTCAGATTTAAAGAAGATTGATCGAGGCGTGCGGCGTCATTTCCACGATGACATCACAGTCATAGTTGTATTTCTTGATTCGAATCTCGTGAGCAGAGCCAGCTCAGCAAAAGGCCCTTCATTATCCCTGAGAGGAGGTGGAATCAAACTGCCTGCAAAAGCCAAGGCTCCCTGTTAATGGGGTTGGCCACATATGCTGTTATAATGTACCTACCAAGTACAGGATCCTTTTCTGAACTTCCATGATGCCAGCAGTTATTATAAGGCAATAGAGAAGGTGCAGTGGGTTAGTCTTTAATTTTTAATTTTTTTCTAGTGTATAATGTAACATTTTAACTTGAGGAATATTCTATTTAGTTTATAAGCTGTTGAGCTGGAAAGGAAAGAAGCAGGAAAATAGAGGTGCAAAGGTGACAAAAGAAAGATTCTTTTCTGTAGGACTATCATCGTTAGCATTCATTTCGTATATTTGCTGGCATTTTGGAGTGTTTTTGGGTTTGTAATTATGTTTTACATCCCCGAAAATCAATCAAAATTCCTGTAATCGTTGTTTGCATGTTGATATGAATGGACACTAGTGGAACAATTCATCTCCTTCTCAGTAACCTTTTTCAAACACCAACACAAGGAAGGGACTAAAAGCCAGGATGATGAATTCAAATACCAACTATAACACAAAGACTTACGTTTCTTAAAGCTTAAAAACACTGATTACTTGTCTCCTCCGTAACTGGTGTCAAATTCTTCTTATCAACTTCAACACCATCATTAGTGTTGAACTCAAAACATCTTAAGCTGCTACTACTCTGCAATGAAACACTATCCATTTCAATACGGAACTTTTGAAACCCAACACCGTCTATGCTTACGAAGCTTTGAGAAAAATCCTTATCCAATGATCTATGATGTACTCGTTCTGTAGGTGGAGCAAATTTGCTAGTTGCTCTTCCGCTACTTATCCAGGGCTGTTTGTGCGTGTGTGTGGAGTTGTCGTCCACTAAATGAAGTGTATCTTCTAGTTCTTGCCAGACCCGAGCCATTGTAGGCCGGTTTTTAGGCATTTTCTCCACACATCTTAGGCCGAGTTCACCCATCTTCAGCATCATCTCCATATTGCATGCCTGGGCCTGAGATAAAAGACTAATATCAAGGATTTCTTCGATGCTGCTCTTCTCTATACTTGGCCTTGCCTGCATAAACGTACAGATTTAGTTTACCAACATGCTTTTTTATTGCATAAATCCATTTAATTAATAAATGAAGTAGTGCTAACCCAATCGATGATATGATAATTAGGTTGACATCTTGTAGTTGAATCCACAGCCGGGCGGGCAGATACAAGTTGCAGAAGGATGACACCAAAGCTATAAACATCACTATAAGGAGTCAAATGGAAGGTGGTACAATATGCAGGGTCAAGGTACCCTGGTGTTCCTTTTATTTGACTGCTAACATGTGATTGATCTCCGACCGGTCCTAGTTTCACAAGTCCAAAATCCGAAACCTTGGCTTCCATACCATCTCCAATTAAGATGTTGCTCGGTTTTATATCACGGTGGATTATGCTAGGCTTAATCCCATCGTGTAAGTATGCTATTCCTGATAATTAAAACAAGAATCATTCAATATTTTTCTATCTTTGAAATTGAATTGGGAAGTGGATCTACCTTTAGCTGCTCCAATAGCTATGTTTACTCGTTGCCTCCACGTCAAGTTTCTTCCTCCTCTTCCTACACTCGAAACAGTAAGCATTTCGGGTTCCTTTTTATTAATTTATGACATGAAACAAGTAGGGGGAACTTACCCATAATGTACTCAAGTAAAGAACCATGGGGTACGTATTCATAAACCAATATTTTTGCACCTTTGGGTCCTGTTTACAACTTGCAAATGCAACAAGTCTTGGATTATTCTTATCTTTAATACTAATTTGAACAACAATTCAATGTTTAACTTGCGTACCGGATTCTTCACAATACCCCACCAAGCCAACCAGATTGGGGTGATTTACAGTCGAAAGAAGCCTCACTTCTGCTTTACAAGAAAACCATTACAAAAATTCACATTCAACAAATCTAAAAAACTTGAACCAATTGACCAAAGCTTATTACCATTTCTAAATTCTTCAACGCTTTGATAGGAGTCGGCATGAGCTATCTTGATTGCTAAAGTACCATGGAGTTCAAAGGTTCCTTTATACACATTCCCAAATGCTCCAGACCCCAACAAACACTCTGCACTGAAATTTTTGGTAGCCTTAGCCACCTCCTCCAACTGGAAACGCCTTAACCTTGATTCCTCAGCTTTTAAACTTCCTGTTTGAGAATAACGAATGATATTAAATCGTTTTAGCATTCTAAAAGTTGTGAAAAGGGGGGTTGGGGGGGGGGGGTAAGTGATTTAACCTTTACGGCTCCATCTTGGACTAAGCTTTCTTCTGCAGAAGAATAAGGAGGAACCCAGCAAAGCTGTTAAAAGGGCGATGATAAGAAGTGGCCACATTTGCTAATGACTATGAGAATGATCAGAAGATGCTTGAGAATGAAAACCCCTCTACCAAATGAAATCTGTGCATGTAAATAAACAAGTCTATGGTCCTACCTCAAAAAACAATTACCAAAATATGTTAGACGCAATCGTCTCATTTCTTTCATTATTAACATTTTTCCTTTCTTTGACTTGCCGGCAACTTACTTTCAAACACAAGCCAGTATAGGATCTTGGAACTAAGTTATTGGTTTAATTAAAATTTTTAAAAATTTTATAGGTTTAATGAGAATTTTTTTTAAAATTGAGATCTAACTAAAATTTTAAAAAGAATTTATGAAATTAATAATAATTACAAAAAAAGATTACCAAAACTTGATTAAAATTTTCAAAAAGATTAAAAGGCACAATAAAATTTTTTAAAAGTTTAGAGCACCTAATTAAATTTTTTTTTTAAATTTATCTTTTTGGGTGCTTGAGGATTCCCATCCGCCCCTGTGAATAGCCATTCTAAAAGTTTTTTCTTTAATATAGTTTTTGTATTTTTTTTTTGTATATTTAAAAATTGCACTATTTTTTGAAAAAATAGTTTTTATTTTCAAATTTTAACATGTAAGTACAGTTTTTTTTTTTTTTTGCTAAATTTAGATTTCATGTTTTTGTTTCATGACTATTAACTGAGTATTTCTTTCATTTTGAAATGTACATCAGCCAATTTAATAGACGATATTTAATGGTGTTAACAATTGAACTTAAATTTTGAGATTTAAAAAAGTAAAAGACTAAATTCTTATAAATAAAAGTAGAGGGACTAAATTTCAAATGCACAAAAAGTACAAAGACTTAAAAGCATATTTTAGAAATTAATCTCACAAAATTGAAAAGGCTTAATATTAAAAAAATGCCCTCAACAAAAAATTTTAAAAAAAATTCAGGTAAGCACTCATGAAAAATTTACACTCAATTGAAACCCTAAATATTGAAAAGCTAATCAATCAAGCTCACTATTAATATTGATTAACTTTTGCTGATATGGTTGATAGACTAATCGGACACAACATGTGGTGGCCATGTGTATTATACTAACGTGGTATTGTTGTCATGTTAACAAATGTTTAAAAAATCTTAAAAACAAATAATTATTTAAAAAATTGCACCTAAGAAAAAACATGGAGAAATGGTCTTGTCTGTCCTTTAGATAACTATAAACACATTATATATAAATCATTAAGAAACATAACAAATTATAAAGAAAATTAAAAACCGCATTCATGGACTGGTTCTTCTATTAAGACGGCACATAAGCCAAAAGAAGACATAAAAAAATCTCATGCCATTTCTGGAGAAAAGTAATAATAAAAGGGCATAGAAAAGAATCTCCATGTTCTTAAGGCCAGAACCTCAGATGAGATGAGACAAGGAAAATCAATGACTTGCATCACCTCTTTAATGCATGGGAATAAGTTACAGTGAGTGATGCAAGTAAAGAGGATTAGCGAGGACCACATGTAAAAGAAATTATTTAGTGATGATGGAGCAACCCAATTAAGTAGTAGACCATGGATATTAAAACAAGTTGATCAAGTTATTCCATGTCCTTTTGTGATTGCTTTGATATGTTGACTTCATTTTCAATCCCCAGGTTTTGTTGTTGATACGTTTTAGGCCATTTCTCTTTTGTTGATAAGCTCACAGGATGAGCTATGTGGATCAGATTGTGGTTGTGAAGTCGGAAAGTGAAATTTCCTTGTTTGAAGATAACCAAATAAGCTAAACTACCGCTTTACCTTACAACTTGGGCTGCATTTGACTCTTTAAAAGCATCTGTTGACAATTAAATAAAGATTTTTTACAATCAAAAGTTTGGTGATGGATGGGTTAGCAAAAACAACCCCGAGTTCTTAAATGAAACCATTCCTTTTTCAATCTCTTCATGAGACAAAATAGTGTTCATATAGCTCTCATGATGAGTCATGAACTTTGACTGCTAATTATACATGTATATCCTAAGACTATATTTGGAAATGAATCATGTGAACCTCATCACATGGTTCAAGACTAGATTTGTAACCTCATCATGTGAACTTGGTCATGTATCATTTTCACCTGCTTTATCAACTATTTCAGGTTGCAATATGTCCATCAAAACAATCAAATCCATGTTCATTCGGAAGCGTAGAACCATAAAAATACTGACCTAATGTTTAAGTCTCTTGATGAAACGTGTTCTAAGTTCCTGCGAAGTTTCTACCATGAATATAATTCAATATACAAGAGTCATTTATTGAAAGCACAAGAGTCAATATCAAGATAGGCAATTAAAAGTTTGAAAAGGTGTAAATCAAAAGCTTTATACAAAGGGCTAATTGAATTACAATGTTTGATTCTGCGATATAACGTAGGCAGACAGAGTAGGCAAAGCATTTGATTCGATGAATAAATACAAGCAGCCCAGGTAAGTGACAGCAGTATAAACAAAAAACATAAAGAACTCATCTAATGGTATAATTTACAAAAATTAACATTACAGATCCCTTCTGCATAATGGACAAGAAGCATGACTAACAAGCCACTTATCTATGCAAGGAAGGTGGAACATGTGATGGCACTGTGGCAAGCTCCTAACCGTTTCTCCGAGCTGAAAGTCCTGCATAAAGATAAAATGAAACACCAAACGTCAACCAGACAAGCTTCTTTGATGTTACTAGTTCAAAAATCGAAAAAATATATATGGTTGGACCTGAAGGCAAACTGTACAGGAGACTTTCTCCCCAGAAGCATCGACATTGTTATTTTTAGTGATTATGATCTTTGGGATTTTTTCAACCAAATCTCCAGCCAATCCTTTAACACCACCGGTGTCGAAGATGTTCTGAACCTCCTCAAAAGCTGTTTCAGAAGCTCCCATCTGATAACAGAAACTGAAATCATTAGCAAATGGCTGATTGATGGAACCATCAAGTTGTGGCACACAAACCAAACTCCTCAGCATATTACCTGACTTTGGACTGCACTCAGCATCGCCGGACCAATTCGTTCTCGGACAAGCCTCCCACTTAGAAGGCTTGCAATGACATCAATCTGCAACATTATTTTATCACAAACTCATCAATTTAGATCAACCAAGTCCAAGAGTTGTGTTTTATATCCCTCTTTTCATTGACATAGAAAGCACAAATCAAACCAAAACCAAACTGTAAAATCAGGTGAATAAACAAAAGTGCTCACCAAATACAACAAGCATCCGATCCCGGATTCATCTGATTGCCAAAGAACAAGAGAAGATTCGAAAACTTCGATTGAAAAAACAGCTCCAGATATAGCCCCAACTGCGGCGCCTCGAACGAACCCACTCTCGGTCTCTTGTCCTATCAAAGCCCCCGTCATGGCACCTAACAGGGTGCCCACTGCACACAAACAATGTCAATCTCATTCCCAATACTTGAGTACATGATGGTTAAGCTTAGTATCAAGCATTAATTCTAAGAAACCAAACAAAAAGTCATTAATTCTAGGTGTATTTTAGAAATAAATGTAAGACAAATTAATCCAAACTGCTTTGTCTGCACGCAAGATATTCCCATAGTATCGCAATCCAACAAAACAGCAACATGAAATAATAACATCAAAGTAATATATATATATATATATATCAATTTATTGCAAAACCAACATCAAAGGCCATGAACAGATCAATAATCAAATGGCTTGAATGAAACAATATGTACATATAAATTAGATCTACAACGAGAAATTGAAACGCTTCGAGACGAGAGAAAGAAACGAACCTAATGCAAAGAAGAAGGTTAAGATCGCAGAGAAAATGTTGCCAATAATGGCGGAAAAGGCGAAATTGCAGAAATCTTTAAGCTTTTCAAGGAAATCCCCAAAGAAGGAAGGAGGAGGCCTCGAAAAACGACTTTGGTATTCATGAAATTCCATTCTGTTTTCTTTTTCTTTTTTTTTCTCACTTCCCTTGGATTTGGGTGATTGTTGGAAAATGAGACCGGTTATGGGTGATCTACAAGTACAGAATTTAAGAACGAAGAAAGCTTATATATATATATACACACAAGGGAATTAAAGAAAAAGAAGAGAGAAAGGGTATGTATGCTTAGTGCTTAAGAGATAAGAAGAGAGAGGAAATAAACCAACTCGCATTTAAAGCTTAATTTCTTTGTTAGACCCCTTTCTCTCCCAGTTTTTTTCTTTTGGGAACATGAAAATTTCTGACTCGTGGATGAAAGAGACGATATTCTCTCTCTCTCTCTCTCTTTCTCTCTCTCTCTCGCTGTTGTAGTTTAATATCTTTATTTAATACACCAAAAAAAGGGTTTTAAATGCATAAATAAAATTAAAGTTATTAAATTGTAATAGTGATCATTGTCAAAAACTCATAAATGAAGTGTACTACAAATATTCATGGTCTGTCTGTATGAGCAAACTCTAAAATGTTCATTCTAAAAACTCATAATCACTCTCCATTTTCATCTTTAAAGTTTGGATGATTACCACTCATTTCTTTTAATTTCATTTTTAAATATCAATTGATTTTACTTTGCTTTTGATGTTTTGCCAACTCTTTATTAAGACATGGATCCCTTCAAACTTCAAATAACCCCATCTCTCTCCACATTTACCAATTTTTCCACCATTTTCAACATCATTCCTAGCTTCCCCTTTTTCTTCTCTCTTCTCTTTGTTTTTGCTTTTGGTTGGATGACTATGATTTTCCTAATATCCCCAATTATTACTTTTTCCCACTTACCTAATAAAATAATCACTTTTTAACTCACCATTACTATTGTAATTATTTTCGTATTTTATATTCTATTTACGTAAATTATATACATCAAATTTTATATAAATTAAAAATCTCTAACGTTCGATTTAAGTAAAAGACTTTCAATTGTTATATATACACATATAGATTATTTTATCTCAATATAATAGAAATATTAAATCGGTTCAAAAATTCACAAACATAATAAATACAAATATCTTAATAAATTTAACAGTTTAATTATTAAAATTACATAAAAAATTACGAAATTAAAGTGCCGGGAATTAAAGGGTAAGGGATGCTTCCTTTCTTTTGCCTTTGCTTAAATGATAGATTATTTATCCGAGTCTATGAGCATATTTCCTTTCTTTGTATGGATGGGGTCGGATTGACGCTCATATTAACATATAGGTCTATTTATATTTAGAAAAAAAAAACAAAGTTTACAAAAACATAAATTTTAATTTAATATTTCACATTTTAATATTTTTTATTAAAACTTTACATATAAACAAATTAGTATATTGTTAATATTATAGTATTATATATTTTTATAAATTTTTATTTTTATATGATATAAAATATATTATATAAAATAAATAATATATGACATAATTTTTAAAAAAATAAATAAAACTCAAATCTTGAATGTGGAGTCAAGTTTGAAAACAGAGGCTAAATAAGTCATATATGCCAAAAAAAGTTTACGGGCTAAATAGGATGATATTTTGAAAATTTAGAGAAATAGATTGTTTTTTGAGAGAAAGTAAGAAAACGCATCTAGCTGGATATAATTTATCTTTAAGTTGCATTTTCTAGCTTATTTAATATAATTAATTTATTTCGTCAAATGATTAAATGTTAATAGTTTTATCATTAAGTCTAAAGTTTGATTCTTCTCCCACTCACATTTATATTTTTTTTCTTTTTTTAAAAGGTTTTTTATATTTTTAATTAATATTTTTAACATATTAACTTAATTTCATCTTTTAAACTTAAGTTCAATTTCTTAACTAGACGCATTTTCTCACTTTATGTAACCCAATCATTGAAAAAGTATACATATATATATATATATATATATATGCATGTAATTCCTGTTGCTTGCACTCCAATGGTAACGGTCATAATAAGCTCCCAGTCCCAAAAGAAAACCAAAAACAAAAACGTACATACAAGTGGGAGGGAAACTATCTCATTCGTTTATCAAGGAAGAAATATGAAAATTAATTATTTTAAAAAATAAAAGGTAGGCGAAAATCAAAAGAAACCAACTAAAGTGTTGCATGCCTTTCAAGTTAAGATGATGATGGCATTGATGGAAGACAATAAAAATGATGCAACATCTAAATCACAACCCTGATTTTAGATTATATTCATCCTTCTAAGTTTCAATTCAACACTCCCATTACATCATCGTCACCTTTGAAAATTCAATTTTAGGTGTATATTGAAATCACCTGTGTTGTTTCTATTTTTCTATTTTTATTTTTTTGGATTGAAAACGTAAATCTAATTGTTATTATCGTTAAAATTCTACTATTAAATGACAGTTCATTACAATTTAAAAATATCACGCGAGTAAATTTAAAAATAAATAAATTTAATGATTTTAATAATTGAACATAAATTTTAAAATCTAAAAAGTTAAACAAATTAAATCCTAAACATGCAAAGAGTACTGAGATTTAGAATAAATTTTAACCATATATTCTTATCAAGAGATAAAAGAAGAAGGCTTTTCGTATTTGAACGGAAGACATGATATCAACATAAAAGAAAAGAAAGTCATTTATCACTACACCAATTATTATAGTTTTACCATTTTCTTCTTCTTCTTCTTATACATACATACATATATAGAGAAATGATCCACTTACATCAATTTAAAATTTTTAATCAATTTAATATTTCTATCATATTAA
Source organism: Gossypium australe (assembly GCA_005393395.2). NCBI lineage: Eukaryota > Viridiplantae > Streptophyta > Magnoliopsida > Malvales > Malvaceae > Gossypium > Gossypium australe. The sequence goes on along the minus strand of CM016624.1, from coordinate 31,586,070 downwards.
TCAAAAATATTATCTATATTAATATATATTTAATGGTTGAAAGCTTTTTTTTTTATACTTAAAACGAATAGCTAAAAATTTATATTAAACTTAACATACATTACCTACATAACGAAACAATAAGTTGAATGATTGAATTGTTAAAATATTTATACTACTTTAATTTTACACTTAACATCCCTCTCCACATGTATATATATGTATATAATAAATTCATCAAATCACCAAAATATATAAATTTTTGTAATTGTTGCATTACTAGTGAAAGTTTGAAAATGTTGTGGTAAAAGTAGAGCAAATAAAAGAAGCAACAAGAAATTGATGTCCTGATGATTAAAGGTATTCACAGTCTCATGTATAATTTAAATTTAAATTATATTAATCGCGTTTATTATTTAAACTTTGTCCTATTATTATAATTGAGTGAAAAAAAAAACAAAAAGAAGAAGAAGCAAAGGAACGAGAAAGAAAGGTTAGGAAGGCCGGGTGCTTTGATCTCCAAGAAAGGTCCCCATCAAGGAGATTATGCATACATGAACGTGATCTCCTACTATAGTCAACAAAGCTCCAGAGATTGCTATATATGACATTGACACGAGATCAGTTGTCTGCAAAATTTATCAACAACAAAATCTGAAATTTCTGGAACAACCCTGGTTAATATCAAAACAAATTCTGGGATTTTTCTGTTTGATGGAACACCAAAAGATTTACTGATGTAATGCTTTATTATTTTCATTTATTTTTCTTCTGCAAGAGAAGAAATATCTGCAGCCTAACCACCACCATTGATTTTCTTTTCCGAAAAACTTCACATTTTTCAGCCTGCTTTCCAATCAAAATTCAATAAAAATCATTTTAGTTTAACAATGGCTTCCTAAACCCTAATTGACATCTGTTGAAAGAACAAGGCTGGGATGGGATCCCTTAGCAAAGCAATGTTGATTATCCTTTGAAAAGGGCTAATATTAATTTTTATATCTTACAATTCTCCTTTCACTCAAACTGTTATCGTATATATACATATACATGCACTCTTGTGTATTTGCTGGAACTGTACGTAGATGTTTCTTTCATGTATATACATTCAGCAACTGGATGTATCTACACCTATTCACGGTCGGGCTATTCGCTGATACCTCTGAAAGTTTACTTAAAATTTGAGAGTATTTGGGTAAAAATATTATACTCAAAAAATGAGCTTGGGTAACAAAAAATAGATCCGTTTAAAATATGAGCTGGGCTCTGGCTTGAACATGCAATACTCGAGCCCAGTCGAACCCAGTCCAACCCATTTTAAGTTTTTAATATTTTATATTATGTTTATTTTATATATTATGTAATTTAGGACAAATTAACAAAATAAACAAATGCTAAATATATAATACAATGTAAACATTAAAATAATGTTAAGATGACTATAACAAATTTCAATAAATAAAAAATATATAAAATTATTAAATATAAATATATAATATATTTTTTTAAAATTAAAAAATATTATGAGTGGATGTTTACCCCCAAATTAAAAAGAAAATTATAACTCAATGAATTAGGTAATTATATAGTTTACCCCCAAATTAAAGATGTGTTGATGTTATCATAATTTGGCTGTTTTTCTTTTTAGGACTTTTTTTTTTAAATCAGTGAAGGAACAATGGATGCCTTCTTCATTACAATCATTGTTATCGTAATTAATGGTTTCCACAACCCCATGGCTACAACCTACAGGGAACGGGACGGAGACAGAAATTAACTATCCGGGCCACCGATCTATGCCCACTTTGCTTAAGGGCTAAGGCTTCGCTTGAATTTTATTTGGGTAAAATATATCATAGCTTCATGCAATTCTCACCAATTTGAAATTTAATTAATGCAGCTTTAATTTAAGGAATTTAATATTTCTATTTTTTAATTTTTAAAATATTGTTAATGTATGACACAATTTTTATCTCAACCAAAGCCCAATTTTAAAACCCATTAACAAATAAAAAATAATAATAATAAAACAGACGAGTCCAAACCAACATTGAAGCCCAAACCAAATACCTAAGCCCTAGCCTAAATTGCTAGCCCTCTACCCAAACAAAAAACAGCAAAAAACCCTAGCTTGTTGGTGCCGCAAGCCCAGCAGCAACCTCCCCGTCATGCGCGCCTCCGCCATTGAGCCACGTCCGCCACGCCCGTGTGAAGAGCCCCTCTCCACCAAGCACCTGCAAAATAGGGAAAATGGGTTGTACTAAAGGCTATAAAAGCCGAAATAAAATCTGTAAAAAAAAGGGATTTTTTTTGGAGAGTGATACACACTAAAATCAATACAAAAAGAGATTCAAACATATCTTATTCAAAAACTCAACAGCAAGCACTTGAAGAGTAGAAAACAAACAATCGAGCAAAGGTCTTTGGGTTCTTTTCTTATTTTTTTTTTCGAAACTTTTTATCATTCTTTTTTATTTTTTTATATGAAATTATTTACATATATGACATATTGAATATAGTATAAAAAAAGAAAAGGAAAAAAATACCATTTCTGGAATTCCGGCCACCGGCGACGGCGGTGGACAGCGGCAGGACGCGTCGGAGTTCCACTAGAACCACGCCGGAAATCGCCTGGGGGGAAGCTTTCGGAGGGCTTTTAGTTTTTTTTTTCTAAAACAGCAAAAAAATGAATTTTTAGGCTGTAAAAATGGTATTTATATACTAGTGAAACAGCGCTTTGCAAATGGGGGTCAGAGGCCAAAACGACGTCGTTTTGGGCCTCTGACCCGTGACCCGACCCGCTCCAGCAAAAGGATCCGCGCGTTTTTTTAAGGAGGGGCTAATTGTGCATTTAGCCCCTCCGCGTTTTTTTATAGTTCACAGAAGTTTTTTTATTTTCAATTTGGCCCAAAAGTTTCCTCCTTGTTTCAATTGGGTCCTCATTCGAACGCACCATTTCAGAAAGCGGGATTAATTGCTATTTTGGTCCCTCTATGTCGCGCGCGTATTGCAATTTAGCCCTTTATTCTTCTTTTATTTTAAATTTGGCCCCAAAGCTTCTGTTTTTGATCCAATTTTGTCCCTTTTCGATTATTTTACTATTTTACTATTAAATTAATCATTTTTGAATATTTTATTACCACTATTTTTCATATGTATATTATTATTATTATTATAATCATATTCTTTCTATTATACTTACTACTATTACATATATTATTTTGTTTACTTTATTTATTTATTTATATTATTATTATTATGACTATTTTATTATCAATAGACCTTTATCTTTTACTACTACTGTTTTTTATTAATACTAATATTTTAATATTGTGAGTATTATTTTATTATTAATACCATTTCAAATATTATTATCGTTATTTTTATTATTAATATTATGATTATTACTTTCAAATATTGCTATTTAGTACTTTTATTTTCATTATTTTTCATTTATCATCATTAATATTCTAATATTGTTACTATCATTTTCTTATTAATATTTTTTATTTTTGCTTATTGTTGTTATTATTCTATTTATTATTTTAATACCATATTTACCCTTCTTTTTATTACTATATTCATTAGCTATTAGTATTATTTTATTATTACCATTTTTTCCCTTGTCACTATTTTTATATATACATATTATTGTTATATTTATATTTATCATTCTTATTATTATTTTTATTATTTTATTTCCACTATTATGTTTTGTTTACTCTCGTTTCTATCATTCCATGTAGATCGATGATTTTGAATTGCATTTCAACATTTTTATTTTTGCTTTTTTCCAAAATTCATAAAAAGGGTTTCACAAATGTGGTATTTCGTGTTTGGAAGTTCGAGAAATCGTGCCCAATCGTGCTAGGTTTCGATTTTTTCGTTCGTCTATATGACTAAATATCCTTTTAAGGATTTTGATCGCATTTTTTAAATAAGGCAATGTTTCGTGTTTGGAAGTTCGAGAGATCGTGCCCAATCGTGCTGGGTTTCGATTTTCCATTCGTCCAAATGACCAAATATCCTTTAGAGATTTTGACCGGGTTTTCTTAAATAAAGGCAATATTTCATATTTGGGAATTCGAGGAATCGTGCTCAATCGTGCTGGGTTTCGATTTTTTAGTTTGGCCAAATAGTGGGATACCCTTTTAAAGTGCAATGCATGAATTTTGGAAATCATGAATTGATCTTGATATCGAAGGTTTGAAACATCGTGTCCTATCGTGCTGGATGTGGTATTTCATCTTTTCGGAACAAGAGAATTTCGATATCCAATTCAAATTATCCAAACATTTTCTAAAGGATTCGTATTTTAAAATCTCTTCCAATTTTCGATTTTAGGACATTAGTCAATCAATAAGGTACCAATTTTGGGCGTTGCGGGGGTGCTAATCCTTCCTCGTGCGTAACCGACTCTCGGACCCTTTTTTTAAATTCGTAGACCAAATGTTTTATAAGGTGACTCAATCACACTTCAAAAAAAAGATTGGTGGCGACTCCATTTTCCTTTTTAAAGTCGGCCCATTTTCCAAGCAAAAAAATGGTTTCGACAGCTAAATTAGCCGGTGCAACATTTTGAAATAAAAATATTTATTTAGTAGTAATGTAACTTAAAAAATGACATTATAATGAATTTAAATTTAACAAAACAATTTTAATACTGTTAACAGTTGAACCTGAATTTTGAAATCTGGAAAGTACAAGAACTAAATCCCTAAAAATAAAAATATAGATACTAAATTCTAAATTTACGAAGAGTGCAAAGACTTATAACATATTTTAACCTTTATATTTTTACAGCCTATTTTTATATTAATTAATTCTTTTGGCATCTTTCATTTCCATTTTGTATTAATTAATGACATAATTATTAGTTCAATTTTAAGAAGAAAAAAAAAAAGAAGAAGAAGATCTAGTGTGAGCTGCTTAAAATAAGAGATTATGTGAACTATATCTTGTTTAGCAGGTAACAGGTTAAATTTTTTAATTTAGGGTCTGTTTGTTTACATGTAAAAGGTTTTATGAAAAATATTTTCTATATTTTCCTGTGTTTGTTTCATAGAAAATAGTTTGGTCAACGGAAAATGACTTACAGGTCAATGTAAAATAAGCTATTTTTCCTTTAAAATGACTTACCCTTTGAAAAACGTAAGTCATTTTCCGAAAAAGAGCTCATCTATAGATAATTTTATTTTTATATAAAAAGTAACTTAAATCAATCCTAATATTATTATATTGATAATAAATTTTATTTTTATTTTTAAAAATATTTAAAATATTATATTTTTCAATATTATTAAACATATATATTAATTATTTATATTTAGTCATATAATAAATTATTAATATAATAAATATAATTTATTATTTTATTTAATATTCAATTTTATTTTAATAATAAATTTTAAAAATAATAATTTTAAATAATATTATTCACATATTATTGAAAATATTCAATATTAATATTTTAATAATAAATATTTATTACATTATAAATATATTAATAATAAAGTTTTGTAGTATAAAGGTTAAAATATATCATAAGTTTATGTACACTTCACAGATTTGTAATTTAGTCTTTGTACTTTTATTTTCAAGAATTTAGTCCATTTACTTTTCAAATTTGAAAATCAAGTCAAATTGTTGACATCGCTAATTTTTTTTTGTCAATTTTGTTGATGTCACATTTTTAAATAAAAAATACTCACTTAGTAGTCATGTAATTAAAAAATGACGTTGTAATGAATCTAAATTTGACATAATATTTTTAATGTATGCAAAAAATTGAAAAATATTAAATTATAGATAAAAATAAATTTAGTTAAACAACGAAAAAATAAGAAAATATCAAATGTATGTTTATTTAATTGAAAACAACTTTTATGAAATATATTTAAGAAATATACCAAACAACAAAAAAATATTTTACACAGATTCATCCAAAAATCAGAAAATATTAGATTTTCCAAAAAAGTAAATCAATTTCCAGAAATCATTTTCTGGAAGTCACTTTCAGTGAAACAAACGGAGCCTTAGTATGTTATTGAATATTTTACAGCTTTGTAAATTACTGAATTTCTCATAAAACTACAAGAAAACTCTTATTGAATTTCTTATACTGTTGTAAAGTTTTTAGAAATTTATTAAATTTCTTACAATTTTGTAATATTTACCTAATTCCTTATAACTTTGTAAATTACTGAATTTCTTACGAAATTACTAAAATTCTTAAAGCTAGCTTAATTTCTTATAGAATTATTGACTATTTTACAAAGTTACTAAAGTTCACTTAATTTCTTACACCTTTGAAAGTTATTGAATCTCTTACGACATTATAATGTTTACTTAAATTCTTACAATACTGGATTTTTTACTATATTTCTTACAAAATTGTTGAATCTTTAACAAAATTATCGTTTTTTTACAAATTTATTGAATCTTTTACAAATTAGTCTCTTTCCACCATAATCATCAAATTCAAGCTAGAAACCACAAAATTTCCATAGAAATCCTTAGTGAAACCAAGAATACTACATCATATCAAGGTGATTTTTAAGTGAAGAAGATGTATGTTCATGTTGGAGGAGAGCGAAAATCCAACTAAGGTTTGAAATCAAGAGAACAAGGTATGAATATTAAGGTTCCATAATGTTTTTGTAACACCCCTCACCTAGTCCAGTCGCCAGACCCGAGCTATAGGATGATACAATAATTAACGGAACAGATACTTGCGATTCTTAAATCAAACACTCATATATAAATTTAAATATCACATACATTCACTCAAATCAAGATTTACAAACTAATTCGAGTCACAATTGAGCTTACGAAAGCTCCTAAGTTGACTCGAGCACAAACAAAGACCATATTGAAAACTTTTCAAAAAGTAAGGCAATTCTTCAAAGTTAGGGGCATACAACTATGTGCCCAGACTGTGTTACAAATAGTGGCCATGCGGAATTGAAGTCACATGGCCATGTATCTAGGCCGTGTGGGTTAAGAACATAAATTTTCCATTAAAAGTCACACGGTTGTGTGGTTGGACCGTGTAATAGGCTGAAACTGTGTGAAAACTAAATGTTCCTATTTTTCAATGAGCACACGATCGTATCATATGAGGGTAATATGATCACTGTCATATTAATCATCCGTTCACTCAATACAATTCATCCAACTTCTTAATGATTAATATGATCACTATCAACAAATGACTGTGATAAATTGCTTGTTCGAGAATAAGCAACACGTGGCCACGTTCCATATTTATCAATCCACACAATACCAATGAGAGGATATCATTAACTCTTTAATTGAGCTATGAATTCCGCTGTTGCTAGTAAAGTCATGCCATACACAAGTCATGTACCCAACATACCAGCTATGGGTTTGATTATCTTTAGAGCATAAGCCTCCACTTATATCAAAGCACATGAGTTTCATACGTATGTTCAGTGACTAACTCAGGATTTAGGTAAATTACGCCATGAACGTCACAAGTGAATTAATTCACAATCGGATTCAAAATTAATTCATCTTGGGTCCAGTCAATGTATCATTCTAAAAAACAAATACATTTATACCTCTACTCGTGGAGTCAATTGCTCCGATAGCTAAGACTAATCATCTCCTCAATTGAAATTGTAGACGACATAATAATCCTAATCAAATGCTCATTTTGATTCTTTTTACGGGATTACGGACTCATTTAGATTATCTACTAAAGTAAGTTGTCTTTCTCGCAATGTAAATGTTCTTTACAATGCCACTTATCTTCAATTTGAACTTTAGGCAATCAATGAGCTAATATTTGCTTGTCACAATTTCGCTATGCATGTAAAATATAAAAGATAGAAAATACAAAAGATATAATAGTGAAATGTGAAATTAACTTTATTTATTTATTCGTCGTTCAAATAAATAGAAAATAGTTACATGTTTACTACAATATGGACACATTTCCCAACATTTCAAATTCCATAAACTTATATTACCATTTCACATACTAAGTCATCCAAACCAACTTCATTCTTGGTTCAATTCCATGAACCTACAAGTAAACATATTTATAATGCAAATCATTCATGCATATCATCAAACCATTCAAAACAAGATTACATAAATAAACCATTCTTCTTACCCAACAAAGGTATACACATTGTGTAACACCCTTAACCCGTCTCCGTCACCGAATTGGGGTTACAGAGTGTTACAGCACAGATCAGGACATTTATCATCAAATAGAAACTAAAATATGAAATAAATGATAACATTTAATAACTTATAAAAATCAAGGTAAAATACATTTACAGGCATTAAATCAAGCTTACGGGGCCCTAAAAATAGTTTGGGAAAATCTAGGACTAATTTGAACCAAAACAGAAAAATATGCAAAAATTTGAAAATTTTGGAAATAGGGGTCACACGGCTGTGTGGAGTAGCCTAAGCCGTGTGGCTTTCTTGCATGCCCGTGTGGCCAAACCGTGAAACTAACTATGACAGTGTGAAAAATCCTACACCTAAAAATTAATAAGACACATGGCCGTGTGGAATAGCCCAGGCCGTGTGCACTTTAAAAAGCTTCTAAAATAAGGCAAACTTTCATTCAACACCTAGGTTCCAAGCCAAATCAAAATCAACCATTTCCATACTTTAAAAACATATTTAAACAAGCCTAAAACATGCCAAAACAATCAACCTATAGGTTCTAACCTATATGCCATTCAAAGGCTGTAACACCCCTAACCCGTATCCATCATCGGAATAGGGTTACAGAGTATTATCAGAACATTCAGAAACATTTACAGATAATTCATGCAAGTTACTATTCAAATTCTGAAATCATTTGTAACGTCCCTTAAATGGACCATTGAGGCCCAATACGAGCATTAGAATCGAGTCGGGACGTAATTGGAACCTCTAAGAATTTTTCGCGAAATTTCAAAAATTTTCAAAAGTGCAAGGCTCACACGCCCGTGTGGTCCAGGGGACACGCCCGTGTGACCCTGGGACGCGCCCGTGCTGTAAGTCGTGTTCGACCCCGTGTAACTTTCTGACTTGTGCACACAGCCATGCCACACGCCCGTGTGCTAGGTCATGTGGTTAATTAATTCATTTCGAAATTAGGTGCAGGTTTCATACGGCTAAGACACATGCCCATTTTCTAGGCTGTGTAGCACAAACGGCTGAGACACACACCCGTGTCGTTGCTCGTGTGCTCAATTCTGAGCATTCTGGTTCTTAAAATTAAGGTGCGGGGAACACATGGCCTAACTACACACCCATGTACCCGGCCGTGTGTCACACACGGTCTAGACACACGCCTGTGTGTCCACCCGTGTGGACAAAATAAAGCCGTTTCCTAGCCTCATTTGTCACCCAAATTTATTATTTTCCTGCAATAAAACATACCAAACACATTCCAACCATTTCAAGCATTCAAATTAAGCAATTTCCATCGTTCAACATGGCATATCATTACTTGCATACATGTTTACTATCTTACCATGGTTCAATCCATGTGTTAATCATGATTTGATCAACTACTTAACATATAAATATATAGCTACCATAGCATGACATTACAAGTATATCAAAACAACCATTACTAGCCATTCCAATGGCTAGATTACAAACATAATTATCAAGCCACCAAAGGCCAAGTTGTCCTATACATGCCATTATACCAAAATAATTTTACTACATATACCAAAATAAGCTAGTTGATAGTGTGACGATGCTCCAATGATCTCCAACCTTCGCGAGCTTCTGAGCACTATAAAACAGGGGAAAATAAGATGGAGTAAGCATTACATGCTTAGTAAGTTCGTGTAACGGAAACTAAACTTACCAATCCCGTTTATTAAATCTAAACATACAATATTATGTTTTCCATTCATTTGATAAAATTGCCTAAACACATGCATCCAACCAAACATGTTAGTCACAAACTTTACATATACATCAAGTAAGGATAGATGAGCTCATCATGCAATATTCTTTCAAAACATCACCATTTCATCTCATAATTCTCATACCATGTCAAGAGTTTTATGTCCGTTGAATCATTGAAATTTTGATGGATACTTAAGTGGTACACTCGAGGTGTACGGTTCAATAACCCGTCAATTCTTTTTCAAGAATACCCATTAGGGCACTTAATCAAGGAAAAAACTCTCGAGCCACATATCGTATAACAATATTACCAGTCCAGGCTAAATCCTTTATATAACGTATGCTCAGAAGAGCTCAATTAGGATTACTAGTCCAGACTAAACCCTAATTGTAACGTATACTCGAGAGGTATTATATCAGAATTACCCGTTTGGGCTAAATCCTTTTTATAATGAGGTCAATAGGATTACTCGTCTGAGCTAAATCTGTCAGCAACAAATGCAGGACCTCATCCATTTCGGGAAAGCACATATATTTATCGGAATTCAATATTCAATCGGGATTTAACCCCTCTTTCACCATTTCAAGCATGTATTAAGTTTTTCATTTTAGCATTCAATTAATGTACATCAATATAAGTTACTTTCCATACAAACACAACATTCAATTAAACATATTTACATGCTCGATTAAGTTACACGAACTTACCTCGACACTTGTTCACGTAAGTAATCTACTAATCCGAAACCTTTTCTTTTCCTCGGTCTAACCTCGAATTTGTGTTGTCCGGATCTATACAAATAGCTTTAATCATCAATTTCTCATATTTCATACTCATTTGGACTCAATTTACGTCCTAAGAAAAATTACCATTTTGCCCCTAACTTTTCGATAAATTCCAATTTCGTCCCTAGGCTCGGAAAATTAAACTTGTGCAATTTACTCCCTATTCCAAGCCTAACCAAAATCACATTACAAAATTTACAGCACACGTATTCATAAAAATTCAGCATTTTTCTTCAATTTTCTAATTTTACATTTTAGTCCCTAAATCATGTTTTCATCAAAAATCACTTTGTAAAAGTTGTTTATCTATCAACAACCTTTCATTTTCTACCATAAATTTCTAATTTTCAGCATATTCACCCATGACCCAAATTTCATACATTGATAACTTTTCAAATTAATCCCCAAATAGATAGATTAAGCTATCTTAGTTTCAAAAATATCAAAATTACTAAAAACGGGACAAGGAAACTTACCCAATTAAGCCATGAAAGTTTCTTCTCTCTCTCATAGGGTTTCCATGTATTTTAGGTTGAAGAATATGAGGAAATAAGATGATATTTTCTTTTCATCTTTTAATTAATTAAATGTTTTTCAAATTCTAATTTAGTCCTTGCCCTTTTTTTAAATTTCGATGGATGAGTCACCAAAAATCTACATACTTTTCTTTAATGGTCAAATTACTATATAAGGACCTCAAGTTTTGAATTCCATAGCTATTCAATCCTTATAGCTACTAGAATTCAACTTTTGCATTTTATGTGATTTAGTCATTCTCGTAATTAAACACTTAATCAATAAAATTTTTGTATCAAAATTTTCACGTGACATTTCTAACATAACACGGACCATATAATAAAATAAAAATAAATTTTACTTTTGGCTCGGATTTGTGGTCCCCAATCCACTGTTTCGATTTCACTGAAATATGGGCTATTGCAAAGGCACCTCAACTTAAAACAATTTACTATCACTCAACAACCATAAACATTTCAACCACACATATAAACATGTCTAAAACATACATTTACATGTCACTCAAAGTGACCAAAAGACACTTATTTACAAAGGTTTACAAGTCCACCACAAAACATAATCTCCAAAAGATATGACCAAACCAAGTGGACCAAGTAACATATTCATGACACCTATTACATATGAGCCTTATACATGCCATTTATAACTATAGCCAAAATGTTCAAAAATTACCAAAATGATTTACGGATAGTTCCAACAATATTCCAACCAAATGAGCTTTCCGATGATCTACAAAACAAAGGAATAACAACTACGTAAACATATAATGCTTAGTAAGTTCGTATAAGGAAACTTAAACTGTAACATCCCGAAATTAGGCCTAGTAGGATTGGGCCCATTGGGCCTTGGGCGTAGGAGTGTTTAAAAATTTTGAGAATAAGAGAATGGCATTATTTCAAGTTGGACTTATTAAGAAGATGACTTTAGAAAGTTACGGGGTTCTATGAAGGTTCGAGTTCAAGTTGGGCCTTAGTAAAAGTTTGTGTTTAAGCCTATTAAGGAGAGATAGTAAGTGGCATCAAGACTTATGGAAATAAAAGAGTAAATTGCTAGCATAAATGAACATATGGCAAGGAGGTTATGGCATCAAGTGAAGTACCTTGAGGGAAGAGGTTCAAATCCCATCTTTTGCAAATTTTGAATTTATTTTTGTGTGCTCTTCCAAGTGTCAACCATTACATTATTAAAGGAAAGAAATAAAAGAAAAATGAAATGATGACTAAAAAGATAAAGTAAGGAGGAAAACAAGGAAAAAGAAAGGAAAGAAATAAAAGAAAAAGGATAATAAAGAAGTGGGAAAATAATAATGATGGAATTTGAAATAATGGAGTAGGTGAAAAAAAAAATATAATGATGAGATTTGAAAAGAATGGGGTAGGTGAAAAAAAATGCATGGAGGGTGTAATAGCCCGATTTAGGGGATAGTCGGAACAGTGGTCTCGGAATCATTAAACCGAGGATAGAGAAAATTATTTTCATGTTATTCTATGTGTATAACATGTTTATAAACATGCATGAAATTTTTGGTGTCTCAATTTTAGCGATTGAGAGCTTAATTTCGAAAAAAGGACTAAATCGCATAAAGTGCTAAAGTTTAATTTTAATTGCTAGAGGTGCAAATTGACTAAGAAATATTAATTGGAGGTCCTTAAAGTACAATTTGGCATTGTCTAAATGAGTAGGCCGGCCAAAAAAAAATATAGGGACAAGAGCATTTATTTTGGTCAAAAGTTGGTGATGTTAGGTGTTTTAAATGAATAGAATAAGAGGAATAAAGATGTTATCATCTTTTCACTATTCCTACATCTTCATCCACCGAAAATTGAAGAGAAATAAGGGTTATGGAGCTCAAAATTTTCAGCAAACATTTCTCCTCACAAGTAAGTGATTTTTATGATCTTGCTTGATAAAAAATTGTACTTTTGGAATCCCCAAAGCTTAAGCTAGCTAATGAGGGGACTAATTTGTAACATGGTTGAGAGTCTAGGGGCTTGCCATGAAAGATTTTATGCTGGTTCCAAGGTCTCGAAGTACTTTATCAAAGGTTCAATCAAAAACCTATCCCTCGTAATAGGTGACTCGGATTTTTGGTGTCGCGGAGAGCATCGCGTTACGGATTCCGAATAAGGTGTGTAATCTCATACCCTTCCATATACATATCTGAAATGGTGTGTAATCTCACACTTCTCTGAAAGTTTGTATGAAATATGATGTTAATCGATGGAAATACCAAAGAAAACTAAAAACCGGCATCCGTAATCACTCGGGTGTGCGTATGATCGTAGTGGTAATCGTATTTCGTAATAAAACAGTTTCGGTTAGAAGCAGTGACGTGTTTTTGAAAAATCACTAAAAATAGGAGAAAATGAATTAGAAAGTGAATAAGATATCAAATTAAGCTGTGTCTATTTTAATATGGAAGAAACGGAGAAGGAAAAGGAATTTTATATTCTGAGATATCTTGATTTTAGTGAGACTGGTTTTGATTAACTTCGGGGTTCACTGATCTGTTTTGGAAAAATCATATAAAATTGTACAAAATGAATTATGGGTTATAATTTATATTTATGGATTTCTTAGTGAGCCTAGTTTCAAGAGAAACAAGTTGGAACAATATATGAAAACCGTACAATGAGATATTTGAAATTAAGGTAAGAGAGGTCAGAATCATTGAACAGTGAAACAAGGGAAACTTTAAGGAATAAATTGTACTAAATGGCTAGGCCAAAAATTCTGGAAAAATTACAGTAAGGAGATATATGAGTCTAGTTTCAATGAAATTTTACGGATCTAAATTTTGAGTTTCCTAACTCGAGTTATAATCAATTTAGTCAGTATGACGCAGATGGACAGTTTTAAATTTTTATGCCCAAATTAGTAGTTAAGTCCAGAATTGCGAAATTACCCCGTTTGGGCCTAAAATGGATTTTTGACCCAATAGTTCCGAAGAGACCCAAATAGAATTCTTTGCCACTCGAGGCGATAGTAGGCCTTCGGAAACACCGTTGAATATGAAATTACCGAAATTACCCTTGGAGGGTAAATTACCGAATTACCCTTGGTGGGAAAAACTACCGAATTTACCCTTGAAAGGTAAATTACCGACTTACCCTTGGTGGGTAAAACTACCGAAATTACCCTTGGAGGGTAAATTACCGAATTACCCTTGGTGGGTAAAACTACCGAATTTACCCTTGGTGGGTAAAACTACTGAATTTACCCTTGGAAGGTAAATTACTGAATTACCCTTGGTGGGTAAAACTACCAAATTTACCCTTGGAAGGTAAATTACCGAATTACCCTTGGTGGGTAAAACTACTGAATTACCCTTAGAGGGCAAATTACCGAAATACCCTTAGAGGGTAAATTACCGAAATTCCCTGGGTTGCGAAATTACTGAAATACCCTTGGAGGGTAAATTACCGAAATACCCTTGGGTTACAAAATTACCGAAATACCCTTAGAGGGTAAATTACTGAAATACCCCTGGGTTGCAAAATTGTCGGAATACCCTTGGTGGGTAAAATTTCTGAATTTCCCTTAGAGAGTAAATTACCGAATTACCCTTAGTAGGTACGATTACCGAATTATGAAAATGCCCTTACGGGCCGAATTACGAAAATGCCCCTAATGGGCCGAATTACGAAATGTCCTTATGGACCAAATTACGAAAATACCCTTTATGGGCCAAATGTGATATTTGATATATGGGCAGTTTGATATTTGTGATATGGGCCAGAGTGTGTAATTTCACACTTATCTCATGGGTTAGATATTATACCGTAAGCATTAGAATAAATCGTAAAATTTGTAAAATCAGAAAATACGGTATAATAACACTTTTTGTGTAAATGCATGAAACCGGTATTAAGGTTGTGGGAATTACGGATTTGCCCTTAATGGGTTATTTTGTTAAAAAGTGATATTTTGGGCCATATGAATTATTTTGATAAATTGGCTAAGTCTGAAATTTGAAAAAAAAAAGGCCTCATGTGATTAATGGGCCAAAATTTGCTAGATCGATTAATTGGCCAAAATTTGCTAGATCGATTAATAGGCCAAAATTTGCTAGATCGATTAATGGGCCAAAATTTGTTAGATCGATTAATGGGCCAAAATTTGCTAGGTCGATTAATGGGCCAAAATTTGCTAGATCGATTAATGGGCCAAAATTTGTTAGATCGATTAATGGGCCAAAATTTGCTAGATCGCTTAATGGGCCAAATTGTTAAGATTGATTAATGGGCCAAATTGCTAGATTGCTTAATGGGCCAACTTGTATTATGGGCCTTATGATGAAATTATTCTATGAATATTGTTATGCTTTGTATATGCATACATGATTGCATGGGTTGGGATAAAATTGAAGAGAAGTGCTAGTGGCTCTGCCACAATCTAGTTCGGTGACTCTGTCACAATCCAGTTCGGTGGCTCTGCCACAATCTAGTTCGGTGACTCTGTGTCACAATCCAGTTCGGTGGCTTTACCATAATCTAGTTCGGTGACTTTACCACAATCTAGTTCGGTGACTCTGTCATAATCTAGTTCGGCGGCTTTGCCACAAACATTTTAAATGGATTTATGCCTGCGATTGGTGTGTTGGCGGGGTGGGTTGACTTGATCCCCACAAGTGTGCTGGTTGGTACGGGTGGTGTGTAGCGGATGGAAATTTGGTTTGGTTTGGGATTTGCATATCATATGCATATTATATACATGTTATTATGTTATAATTGTAAATGGGCTTAGGCCCAAAATATTTTTATGTGTGTTTCGACCCAGTGGATGATGGTAAGGGGATTACACACTGGATTCTTGTAACTCACCCCCCTTTCTCTTAACCTTTTCAGGTAATGCTCAGTGACGTGGACTTGGGCCTTGGATGACTCGATGGAGACCATACTTTAGAAATGGTTTATTTGGACTTTGGACTACTTTCTTGTTTATTTTATTACTCTACTATTTTGGGTTAAATGTTGTAATCAGGCCTCGGATTTTCTTTCAAAATGCTTCTGCAACTCTATTCCCAAACGTCCCATTTTCGTAAATTGTTTATTTCAAATATATTTTCACAACAAAAAAGGTTTTTAAAGAAAATTACGTTTTCAAGTAAATAACAATTGCTTAAGTGTTTTGGGTTTTAACAAAGAGGCTGTAATTCTCAAACAAGTTTTTAACAATCTCAAAGATGGTTTGAAAAAAAAAAAAACTTCCATGTGACACACCAGATTCGGGCTTAACGTCTAGGCCGGGTTTGGGGTGTTACATAAACTTACCGTTCCTTAACATTAAATCATTTAGCATTTGCCTTTCCTAACATCACCATTCAGATCATTAGTATATATATTAACAATACATCCTCTATGAACATTATATACAACATGAATTGTTTATAATTACTCATATTGCATGACATATGTGATTAGTGCTCTTTTCTATGCATTATTAAAGCTCATCTTACCATTTCGCACGGTCATCGTTATCCATAATTCCATATATAAGCTTTTCCATTCCTTTACTTACCCGTTGAATAGTATAGAATAACATCGGATACTCGAGAACAGCTTTCCACAAAATCATAACCTTTTCAATAATGCTTACACGAGCTGTGAAATAAGTCTGCTCACACGAGTTGTGGGTTGGGACATTAGCTACATGATGTTACTCACACGAGCTGTGGAAAATCTGTAACAAATGCAAGACAATAGCCATCGGTAGGACATCCAAGACCAGCACCCGAGACATATAATCCCTAATGACATGTCATTTGTATCCTAAGCATTCTCTAGGTTCAAATAAGACTTTTGCCATCAAGTATTCAAATATTGATTTATTACCGAATCAATTATAAATAACATAACATTAACAAATAATCAACCAAAATAACATTTAATAAGCATACAATTCATACGAACTTATCTCGACCACAACATTTGTATAAACAAAAGTCGAGAACTAATCCGAGACTTTCTCTTTTCCTTGATTCAAGTCCGGTTGTTGCGTATCTTGATCTAAATAATAATTTTATAATCCTTTTAAGGTGATTTTACAAAATTTCCCTTAACACTTTAACATTTGTACCATTAAGTCCTTAAACCGAAATTTAACCACAATTCAAGTAAGACCCAACTAGCCAACTTTTCTATATGTTCATTTCAGCCCAATTTTCTACCATTTCATATTATTCACATTGCATTTTACTATACTCTCAAATAGGTCCTTAAACTCAAAATCAACAAAAATCATTTCATAAAATACTTGTACTTAACCTTCAAACTCAAGGATTTTAACAACTAAGTACACAAATATATTTATCTCGTTCATGGTAAGTCTCTAAGCTTCTAATGATTTCACAAATCAACCTCC
Organism: Gossypium australe; assembly: GCA_005393395.2. Classification (NCBI taxonomy): domain Eukaryota; kingdom Viridiplantae; phylum Streptophyta; class Magnoliopsida; order Malvales; family Malvaceae; genus Gossypium; species Gossypium australe. The sequence continues at coordinate 31,568,511 of CM016624.1, read as the reverse complement.
GGGTTAGTTAGATTAAGCTAAAACAAACTCAAAAACATAAAAATCAATAAAAATAGACCTAAAAAACTTACCCAAGCAAGAAATGAAGCTTGGCCAAAACTCTTTTTACTCAAAAATGGTGCTTCACGTTTATGGGAAGAAGGGGAAGTAAAATAATCCAAAGTTTTCTACTTTTTCTCACCTATCATTACTATATTTTTAATTAAAATAAAAAAAATTAATCACTGAAATATCTAAAGTTGGTGACCCAACCGTCCACCATTCTTTGATATGGTGTAATCACCATTTTAGTCCACCTAATCCCTTATCCTTGGTTGATAGATACAATTAGTTAATAGAACTCAACTTTTGTAGCTTTTACAATTTAATCCTATTTACTTAATTAATGGTTTAAACATTTAAATTCCTATGCCAAATACTTGACATCACAAAGTAATTAAATAAAAGTGTAACAATTATGATAGTAATTACATCCTCTTTTTTTTTTTTTTTTGGTGAAGGGTAGATAACTTAAAGAGTCTTAAGAGACACTAAAAGCTTTATCATGCTGAAAAGCCGTGACCACTGCTTCTGGCGGAACTTCAAATATTTGAAGGGAATTTTGCCAAGAAAGACCAAGCTTCGCTAATTGATCGGCCGTTAAGTTGCGCTCCCTAGGAATATGTTAGATATCCCACTGACCTCCAGTATTCATTAATCTTCTGATTCTTCTGATAACAGTAGTGCGGAATCTATCATCTCCTTCATGGACAAGGCCTTAAACACTTCAAGGTTATCAGTCTGAATTTTGACTCTCTTGAAGCCCCTGTTTAATAATGTAAGCACTCCATCGAGGATACCCCAAAGTTCTGCTTTGATAGGCGTACATCTGCCCAGATAATGTGCGAAACCTAAAATCCAATTGCCATCACGATCCCGAACGACACCACCTGCAGAGGCATTCCTAGTTACTCTAGCCACTGCTCCATCAGAATATAAATAAACCCAGTCGTCGGAGCAATGTTGGTAGGCCCCCGGTGAATATGTTCGGAGAATTATAATTTTTTGATGTGTTCGGCTGATAAAGTATAAATACATCGTAATTTCCTATGTCGTGTTTGGTAATACAAACTATAATTACATAATTACAAAATTTAAATTTAAAAAAAAAACTATTAATTACTCTCATCATCATTTGTTGGTAATTGACCAATTTAATCTATGAATAAAGTTATGAAGTATGCAATATGCTAGAACGATTCAACCTTGTTTTTTTTTTTTGGACTGAGGTAGTGGTATTAATATGAGATATATTTTTTTTTAGAACATCAAATGTCCTCTCAATCACATTTTGAAATTTTGAATATCTCAAATTAAATAGTTCATGAGTTGTCTTTAGTGTTTATGCTTAGCTTTATTTTTTCAAATGGTATCATACTCTATGATATTGTATAAGAAAACATTTTGTATTTGCATAACCATCATATACCACATAATTTGTTTCTAAAAAAATCAAACAATTAGAATAATTTATAAATAAAATAAAATAAACAGTGACAAGATTATAATATTAATGGATTACTAAATGCAATTTGTAACCTATTTTGGGATATCTTCCAAACAACATTTCTTAGCACATTAAAATCTCATGCACAAATCTAGAGTTCCATAGGTCGAGTCAGGCCCGAAAAATGGAAATATTTGGACAAAAATATAGATCCAAAAAAAGGGCTTGGGCAAAAAAACAAGACCCGGTTAGAAAATGGGTCGGACCTCGAGTAAGGTTTTTAGGCCCAAACCAAGCTCGTGCCGACCTGAATTTTCAATAAAAAACCTATTATTTTTGTCGTTGTTTTTCCATGTTTAGCAATTGTTTTCCCACTTTTTGTCACTATTTTGCTACCATTTCACTATTATGTTGCTACTATTTATTGTTAATGTTTGAATATTGTATAACACTTGATTTTGCTACTATTTTAGAGGTATTTGCTTGTTATGTTACACTTATCTTAGTGTTATTTAAGTATAAAGACTTTTTTTTAATTTATTTTCAATTTGTTAGGAAACATTTATTTTAATATTTTTAGTGTATTTATTGTATTATTTTTTAAAATTTTTTATATAAAAAATAAAATTAAAAAAATTAATATGGGTCAAGCTCGGATTTTAGCATTTTTATCCAAACTGGGCTTAGAAAAATATTTAGGCCCATTTTTGGGGTTGGGCTAGGACTGGGCCTAGCAATCAAGCCTAAAATTTTATTAGGGCCAATACGAACCCAACCCGAACCAGCCCATGGACAACTCTACATAAACCACTTTTGTAATCCTTCAATAGCTTTTATAAACCTAATTTGCGTATGATTTACACTAGAGTGTCCAATAGCAAACTAGCTTTGTAACCCCTTTTATAATCATTTGATCACTATTATTCTACACAAATTAGGTAAAAAAATAATATAGAATTTATAATATAACCTTTATAAAAGAGTCAATAGCTTTTATATCATACTCAAATAAACTTCCATATAGAAATAATATAAAATTTATAAGGCATAATTGTCAAAAATACTCTCAATGTTTATGGGTTTTTAGGTTGAGACCCTCAATGTTACGATTTTATCATAAATCGGTCCAATTTTAATAATAAATGTGAATTAATCGTTAATCAAACCGCAGGTCAACAAAGTAGACTATGTGACATGCCACATAAGCGCACAACATCATAGATGATGTCATCTATAAAAAAATGATTTAACAATTTTTTTTCCATTCTCTCTATTGTGTCCAACCCCACCAATGCCACTTTCCGTCTTCCGCCGTTCTCTCTATTATGTCCAACCCCACCACTACCACTTTCCTTCTCACTCCTCATCGTCCCAACCCCCACCACCGCTCCTTTCCCTCTTTCCCTCAAATGTATCATCAATGTGACACCTTATACCCGACCCAGTTGTTGGATCCGAATATAAAAAGTCATATTTCGTTGCCGAAGCAACTCACTTTTTTATTTTTATTTTGAAAAGGAAACGTACTGGAAAAATCATTTTATAAAAAATTCGGCAGCATTTCTACCTATTTTACGTAAAACCCCTTGCAAAATAGTTTAGATTTTCACAAATATCCACATTCAAATTGTCTCCAAATCAATTCCTAACACTACGATTTCTCAAAACATATCAATAAACTAGATTTCTATGCTTTACTATTTTATCAAAACATTAGTTATAAAATACTAGCTAAGAAAACATAATGAAAATATTTAAATTTAGTTTACGACATAATATTATATATTTATAAGCCTAGGTACATGCCATTTACATCAACTATAAAGTAAACTCTTCACCAACATTGTTTGAACAGAACTTCGGTTCATCGGATGCTGCTGGAGCGATCTAACGAAACTAACTACCTGTGCACAGAAAAATAAACAAACTGTACGCTTAGCAATTTTTATGCTCAATGGTGCTAATATCATATAAATCATTACATAAGTATTAGAGACAAATTAATTGATAGAAATAAACTAAAACATGATTATAAATCATTAATAACATCATAATAAAAGAAAATTCTAATATTAATAAACTTTAATATTTTGATATTGGCAAATCGAATAAAGAAAATAAGCTTTTTAATTAAATTCAAAATCGCGTAATCAATTTAATTTACACAATATGGAAATTTAAATAAATTCAAGTTTTGTTTTGTTTTTCTTTCAATTTAGACCCGTACTAAAGTTTAGACTCATAACTAGATATACGAATCTGCCACCCCGAGTTGTTCGGTAACAATGGCTATCAGAGTAGTCCATGACCCTCTGGGAATTGGGACTGCCCACGACCCTTTGGGAATTGGGGCTAACAATAATAACAACTGATCGATTTGGCCTTTTCTCCATCGACCCTCTAGGAATTGGGGAGATCTAAATTCTCTGGCATATAAACTCTATGGCATGCCAACATCTAATTTAGTCTAACTTAGTGAAAAGGGGTAAAAACAAAATTTCATAATCCATTTCAATTCCATTTTCATATAATTTTCATTTCAAATCACATATCGCCTAATGTAAAATAGGCTTCCAATTTGAAACATATTAAATAATTTCTTGCTCAATCATCTAAAATCATAATACTCAAATCCAAATCATAACCATGAATCCTCTAATTTAGTCTTATGAAAAACATAGTATTCATCTCAAAACATAATTTTATAAATATTAACTAGGCTTAGTTTGGATGGACGGTGTGTTTACCTCCGGTGAGGTTAAAAATAGCGGTGGCGGTGAGACTAGTTATTGTAGCGGTGAGATTGGATACTGTAGCAGTGAGATTAGAAACAATGGTGGAGTGTGTGTTTGGATTCAAACGCAGTTGTAGCGGTGAGGTGAGAATAAAAAATGACTATTAAGGACATCAGATTAGAATTGATAAATAATAGAAGTTTTTAAATTATTTTACTTTTATAAAATTATTAAAATATGTGAATTTATAAATTAATTTAATAAAATATTAAAATGTATCTTCTAATATTTTATTATAAATATTTTAATAAATTATATAATCAATTTAAATGATTTATTAGATAAAAAATTAGTTTAACTTTCAAGGATAAAATGGTAAAATAATAAATAAAAGTATGGGCATTTTTGTCTGTTAAAAATACCAACTGCCCCAGTGAATTTTAATTGCTGCTAAAATCTCCAGCTAATTTTTAGCATATCAGCGTGGTGGAAATGTATTTTCGCTGAACTGTCATGCTGAACCAAACAGCATAGCAGTGAGGTTGGTAGCAGTTATCCCAACTGCACCTCACTGGCATTAAAAGCCAAACTAAAGGAGGCCTAAATTATTTAAGCTCATCCAAAACTCATAAAAATAAAATAAATATAACTAGTCATATTAAATTGAATATTCTAAAAGTTTATGTAATGAAAATAAGATATTAGCACAAACCAAAGTTTAATTGCTTTACTCATTTTCTTCGCCTTTCTTCCTTCTTCAAGATGTTTGCTTCGTTTTTAGCTACAATAGGAGCAATTCAATATGAAACAACATCATTTATCCATTCTAAAACTAAAACTAATAAAAACAAGCTTAAATATGCATGATTATTCATATTGACAACTTAAGTTTTCTAGTCTGAAATTCACATATCTTTGACTCAATTATCCATTTTCAATTTCGTCTTCACCAGAGTACTTACTGTTTCACAAGCTATCATTTAGCACCAATATTACACAAAGTGGCCAATGTTCTCTACTTTTCCTTTAACATGTCCAAATATACCAAATAAACTTTTCATCCATTTTTGTTTCTTTTTCATACTTCTAACAAGCTAAAACTCATCTTTTAATAATTTTCTATCCAAAAATATATTTATTTCACTTAAGTTTTCTAAGCTTCCATCAATGTCCTTTAATGGCAACTTTCAAAATACTAGATAAAATCAAAAACTATTGGTATATATATGTAAAGCAAGCTTCAAAGATTCAAAATCTAGAAATGCCAATTTGAAGGAAAATGAGAGAAGAATTTTTTTTCTTTCTTTCCCCCTTATTTTGATGTAAAAAAGAAAGAAAGATGAGAAAGATGGGCAATTTACCCAAAAATACCGAAAAATAATAAATTTACGGAAAAGGGCCAAAATCTGGAATATTTACGGAAAAGGGCTATTTCTCCACAAAACGCGTCCACGTAAACGCGTTTTGTGGGGAAAAAACAAGAAAGCGCGCCCTCAAGGGTGCTCTTTTGCCCTCCTTCCCCGTTTGCTTTTCAGCTGTTTTTAGTGTTAGGGTATGAAATTTTAAGGTTTCAAGGCTAGGGTTTATGATTTTTAGGGTAGTTAGATTTAGGGTTTTTAAGGGAAAATTAATGGAGTAGATTATAGGGTTAATTAGGGTTCAGTAAAAATATGTTTAGGGTTTTTGGGAAAAATATATTAGCAAAATAAAAATTATTTGAATTTTTTTGATAGTTGTATTTGGCAAAATAATTTTGAGAAGACGTTTCTGAACAAATAGTGCCGAAAACGCTTCAAGCAGGATGCACTGTCAGCAAGAGTACTGAAAAGAGCTCCCACGTGGACGCTCTTTTGCTACAGTAGTATCCGGTAAAATAATTTTGAGAAGACGTTTCTGAACAAATAGTGCCCAAACACTTCAAGCAGGATGCACTATCAGCAAGAGTACTGAAAAGAGCTCCCATGTGGGCGCTCTTTTGCTACAGTAGTCTCCAGTAAAATAATTTTGAGAAGACGTTTCTGAACAAATAGTGCCCAAAACGTTTCAAGCAGGATACACTGTCAACAAGAGTACTGAAAAGAGCTTCCACGTGGACGCTCTTTTGCTACAGTAGTCTCCTGTAAAATTATGACTACAATCAGCCAAATTTCATTCTCAGGTTGCATAACAAAAATTGAGGCAAAAGAAAAATAGAAACTGAAAATGAGTGAAAGTATTAATGCTGTTATTTACTACGATGGTGAGGTTTGTGACACCGAAAATGGTGTTGTTTTTTATCGGAGAACACAGCGTGACTGAGTTTTAATCGGAACATAGATTTTTTAGAACTTCGCAAAAGAATTAGGCATAAAATCTTCGGAACAACGCCAATGAAAGTTCAGTCTATTAAGTATAGATTTTGCTCTTCGGTTGATCCGGTGAGTTATGAATCATTCGACATCAAAGGTTCTCGGAGCTTTGAGGCAATGGTGGAGACTCATCTTGCCAGTGGATCACCCTATCTTGAGGTATATGTACAATTTTCATCGCCAAGTGATCTTCCTTTGACCTCAACATCTACTCTTATTCGAGGGGAATACACGACCTTAAGCCGACACTCTGTTAGTGGGAGGCAAAAT